>CM034150.1:60014442-60502229 GCA_019776745.2 Taxus chinensis | reverse complement strand
TTATGCCAAAAAAAGATTAACTCAATTTGAGTTTTATATACACACCATTAATGAGTGTGTGTGTGTGTGTGTGTGTGTGTGTCATCTTCTTATTTTATACTTGTATATAATACAGAACTAGCTAATGAATATCATGTTGCTGGTAGTTGTTTATATTATATTTACCTTTTTTAAGTTGCAGGTAATTTACTTTTCCAAGCTGCTGAGGAATTTAGGAATTTCCTTTGCAGGTTTTCTGCTAGTATAAAAAACTATTTTATGCATGTTTCATATATATATATATATATATATATTATTTACAGGATTTCTGTGTAGAATAACTAAACTGAAATATCTATATTCAAAGATAATTTCCTACAAATGGAAAAATACTTGAGCCGAGAATGCAAATAATTTTGTTTCAATATTGGAAGAAATGAAATTCTTACCAAAATCAAGAACCACATATAATATTGGGTTGATGCTTCAAGGTTGCTGGGAAAAATTATGAAACTTGATTGTTGAACAATGGAATGTATATATAGAAGTTGTTGAAGTGTTATTGGGTGCTCGATCCATGTGCTTGTTTGTGATTGATTGAAATTGGTGAGTGTGGATTGAGAGTGATGAAATAATAAATCTAATGGCTATGGTGAATTCTGGTGAATTCTTAGATGAGATATATTTGTTTGAATTCCACCCTTCAATAAATGCATAATGTTTCTTGAGCCTTACATATTTGTGTTTTTTTTGTAGGTTTACCATTAATACTTGTAAATGGGATGGAAAGAGGCGGTAGTATGGATATGACTTGACACTTTATTATTTGAAAAAGTTTAATTTAATGTGGTATTTGATTGGAGTTGTGTCCTATTGTGACAATGAAGTCTTTTAATTTTGTGAATGAAAGTGTGTATTTTTTTTTTTGGCTTGAGGGTAAATTGAGGGTGTTTGAAAGGACCCACATCCTTGTACACATGAGGATTTTTGAGAGGATCCACAACCTGGTTACAATGAAGGGGACCACTATTAGGAACCTAATTGAAGCAACCATGAAATCGAAGTGAAGATGCAGCGATCGTCAACAACGACTGCAGCGAGTGGGACAACTATTAGAATAGCCATCAGTGTAAAAGTGGTTTTGGGATAACTCTCGTGCCGCAATGTCAGACATGCCTCATCACATTGAACACATGATTCATACTTGACCCCGACCCCCGTCACATTGAACACCAAGCCGGCTTGACACCACGTCGAGAGACCACCTCCGCCACCGAAGCAGCTAACCCGCCTGGAACTACCTAGCCGAGTAACGACGAGCTATAGAGGTGGCAAGCCCGGGGGAATGGACCTCGAGACCTCCCACATATAGCCCACATTCCCCACTGCTAGGGTAAACCAAACGGGCTTGAATGAAAGTGTGTATGATCCAAGTACTAATACATCTGTGTATTCAACATGTCTAGGCATATAAAAATTCAATCTATATTTTAAAATGAGTAGTGAAGATAACTCTCATTATTACAAACATTTATTTAACTTTGAATATATTTTCAAGTATTCAACATGTCTAGGCATATAAAAATTCAATCTATATTTTAAAATGAGTAGTGAAGATAACTCTCATTATTACAAACATTTATTTAACTTTGAATATATTTTTATAAGTTTGAAAATATACTCAAAGTTAAATAAATGTTTGTAATAATGAGAGTTATCTTCACTACTCATTTTAAAATATAGATTGAATTTTTATATGCCTAGACATGTTGAATACACAGATGTATTAGTACTTGGATCATTTAGTGTCTTTTTAATATCATGTTTAATCTTAATATAATAAAATTTACACTTTTTATTGTCTAGTATTTAATTACAAAAAAAGTATCATTTTATTTCTATTTATTGGAAACTTTTCATGTGAGTTTAGGGATTTGAATATTATACTATTAACTATTAAATTAACAGTTTTTGTCACGATGACTGGCCAATGCACTATGAGTGGCTCCTCTCCCCTATAAGAGATCGGTATATCTACAGAGTGATTGCAACTTTCTCTCTCTCTCTATATGTATAAGGCACTGTTTGGCCGCGAATTGTATTGTGGCAGCAATTTAGATCCTTGTTGGCATTTTTGACGAACAGGAAACGGGTTAGGGCAATGATGTCCTGAGAGTGGAATTCGCAGGTCGCAAGTATCCACTTCAATTTCAAGGGTTTCTTAAAAGTATGTGCATCAATTAGTTCGAGTCTTTATTCTATTGAACCTTTCAAGTTTCCAAACCTTAAGTTAACTTTAATGGAAAAATCTGGACCCCATTAACGATGCTAATTGCTCTCAAATGTGCACCGTTACAGGGTGCAATTTTGTTTGAGATTTTCTCTACCATTTTTGTTCTTATATATGTGGATCCTATATAGGGATTCCCATGGTATGTATTACTGGCATCTAATGCAAAATATTAGACAGGACAAGTAGCGTAGATCCACCAATTCTTGACATATTTTTGAAGCAGAAATTGATCAGTTCATAAACGTATTAACTTTGAAGCAGAAATTGAGATATTAACTTTGGAAGAAGATGTAAAAGATTTTAACAATCTAGCCGTTTTAATGACACCCGTGTTGCAGCACCCAAGCTGTGGCACATTTCGGGTAGTTGATGGACAAGATGCGTAAAAACCTAATTATCAGTGCATTCCAGATTTTTTGAAATGAATTTTCGTTTCTTCATTGCTTCAACTTAAATAAGCGGAACACAATTCCTAACTTCAGGACACCCAAACTTCACTCCATTATGCTGAATATTCGTGGTTTGGCATTTACTAGTTTTCAGAACTCCTTAAGATAAGGCTATTATGGGAGGGTGCCTGAGTACACACACGGATCTGCTCGTGTAATACTAATGCCAATTGGGTAGGATAAACCCTCTTGCCGAATGTGCAGTGATAAGACTATTGAGATATTACCATTCACCTGGAGATGTGTGGGTATGGGTAATGAGATGCCATTCCAAATCAGGCTTCGGGAGTAAGTGAATAAGGGTGCGGCTATATTTTATATCAATATGGTCACCAAAAGCTGTGGGTATAGGGACGAGGACAGGGATGGGATCCTTGTCTGTATGTTGGAGTTTTCTGTTGGCCATGGCTTTAACTGTTCACAGGGATGGGGTAACAGTTAAGATCACTGGGATTACTTGGCCTCCACCAATTTGTATGTATCTCCGATTGCAAATTTTCTCTGCTTTTCATGTGTCCTTGAACCTTTAGCCTCACCAGCTTTATAGAAATATGATATTCATAATGTGGTCCCATCTCTTAGTTAAATTGTGTGTTGGTCAGCTTCCAAAAAATATGCTCACATTTAATTATGCGACTATTACATGATTATAGCACAATACATTTCGCATTGATGAGATTTTGTAATAAATTAATTATATCGATGGATTAAAGTCCCAAAGTATATTTAATCCAATTACCACTAATCCTAACTTTTCTGTTTTACACAATCAATCAGCCTCTGTTCTTTAGGGGACAAGTATTTGTGATTTTATTGTAGTTTGTTACTCTCTGCCATCCAATTACAATTAATCCTAACATATATACTTTACAATCAATTAGTCTTTGTTCTTCATGTGATTGATGAGATGTTCTATTAAATTAATAATGACAATGTAGTTATGTCCTAATTTATATTTGATTCAATTACCATCAATCCTAACATATATTCTCTACAATCAATTAGCCTCTGTTCTTCAGGGAAGAAGTTTTTGTGATTGTGTTGCAGTTTGTTACTCCTTGCCATCCTCTTTTTAATATCAGCATTTTTCATTTCATGATACTTGCTTGATCATGCTTTTCTATCCTGGCTATTTTTACATTGACTATAGCAGTCTCTGCGAGCATTTATCTATAGAATCAATGCCCATAGTAATGCTTGTGGTGCTTGTGTGATAAGTGAGCCCCCTTGCCTTGTGATTATTACTGAAAATACATGAAAAAACTGTCGTTACGGTAAGAATACCCTTGGATGTCATCTTGAGACGACTTAAATACACGAGTAAAATCCTACAAAACTGAACAATCTGATGTCAGCAGTTGTCAACAGCGTAGCAGCAACATTTATTTCAAGTGAAATTCTCAAAAGCCTTCTGCTTTGTAAACACCTGTTTCCACACCACTTGCTATGAATAATTCTATTTCTCCTCGCCTTTCATTCACCATTGGATCATGGAACGCACAAGCAAAATAGATCCCATTATTTAGGTCCTCATTTGCATGTCTCCATTGAGGTTTAGGGCTAAAATGCAAGTCCCGAACCATATTATAAATGCTTTAGGAGTAGCTCTCTTCAAGGTACGTAGGTATACATTGAGGTCCAGGGCCAAAAAGCAGGTCCTGAACCACATCACAAATGCTCCAAGAAAAAACTCCTTACAAGGCCTACCGCTCCTTTCTAGACTATCAAAGTGACCATTTATCTCGATGGCAAGCTTGCAGCTAACAAAACCCCTTTGTAGACTATTAAAGTGATAATTTATCTTGGCGACAAGCTTGAAGCTACAAAAAGCACATAAGCAAGTTAAACAACAATTTAAAGGTAGCCAATATTGTTAGAAAAATTGTATTACTAGTTGGATATCACGTGTTCATTGGAGTAAAACTCAAAATGTGGGAGAAATACAAGATGTTGGCAGCACATTGTGGAGCATTTGAGATTTTGGATGTCGTTGGGCCCATCAGACATGCATGAGCTTGCAGTGCTACAATGTATCACATTGCATAATGTGCTTCACATTTCCTGGTCAAAAAACTGTGCACATGATCCTAAGAGGTGCTTCTTTAATCTGTGATTTAGTTGGAATTATAGCTGAGGTTCCAAAATAGAGCCTATCTGTATGTTGGACCACAAACTTGAGATGTTGAGGAATTGAGCCATTGTGCAGGTTGAGGTCTAGTGGAAGCATCGACGGACCAATGAAGTGAATGACAAATGAAGAATTACATATGTGAACAGAATTCATTTCTATTTCATTTGTAATAACAAGTGTACTCGTCTTGAAGGGGAGGAAATGTACTAGCTTATATTTTTGGGGATACGAATGTGCATAAATTGTATATGCTGTTTGAATGATACAGATCATCAAGCTAGAGTATGTGAATCTGATTCATAGATGCTGAGAGACTATAATAAATGATATGTCTAGACACATAAATATATAGCATAACAATTCATACCATTCAGGAGAACATCTATCAAATCCAAAATTGCATTTTAAAACCAGGGCTGCACTAGCAGTGGCAACTTGCATTGCTATGATAGAGCTGTTGGTTCATTGCCTCTGGCAGTTGCGCTGTGTATTCCATTCTTCTTTCCGTGTTGACATTGTGGGTTTGAAATTCCTACGATTGATGAATTTCTTCGATAACGGAGACAGAACAGAGTTCCCCTGTTTTCAAGATTGGAACCATCATTATGCTCATGTCTGGATCAAGATTATGATCATGCTCATGCTTTGGAGTTCTGGGAACACTGTCCACTATCATGCTCATGTCATCTGGATTAAACTTAGGATTTACTTGAAAGTTTCAATTTGTTTGTTCCATTCCTCAATTTCTCTGGTAGTCTCCTCAATTCCCCTTAAGTGATGGCAAACTGCATCAAACCTTCAGTTGAATTTTTTGCCAAGAGAGCTTTCAATTCTGTAGTTACAGTTTCAATAAGCTTTGGACATGTTGTAAACGTTGAATCTTAAACTGTCAGTCCTAGGGTCCGATACATAAATGGAGCCTGTGGTGCACAATATTGGGTGTTACTAGAAGTTCTAGAATCCATAACAAGTGTTTCAGTCCATTCCCTTCAGTAGTTTGGATGATGTGCTTTCTTCAGCAGCAGTCAAGCTTTGATTTCTAGCATATTCTACTCTAAGGACATCCATGACGGGTTGGCTAACTTTGCTCATGTTTATCAAATGTGCCAAAAATCTTCGTTGGATACCATAGGCCTTACTTGAATCCTACTGTGCAGCAATCAGGGCAAACTTGTAAGCCTGATGTGGGCACTTTGTGGAAGAATCCTTATTCTCTTCTATGCATTGATGTCTTGCACCTCTCTCTCTTTCTAAATGATTTTTATTGGACATTTACGTAAATATGGGGGTAAAAAATTCTTAAGAGCAGAAAATTTGATCGCTAGGGCATAAACTCCACTGATCTGTTATGCCTCCTTTGAATTCCTTCAACTTTCTCTGAATTTCATTTTTGTTTTCAATTTATTTAATGCTGGATAAGCTCCTCACATACATGGCTCTGATAACATGCAGAAAGTGTTCCTGGGTTAAACAATTTAAGAAATACTCAGTAGAAAAGGAGAGAATTGAATAAACTTATTAATTCTGCAGTACAATAATACGAGTGGCTAGTCTGAGGTGCTAGTTGCATATGTTAATACAAGAATATCTCATTTAAAATTTTTCATGAAAATAGCATAAGGTTTGGTCCAATGCTGATAAATATTTTTTCTTTTGACTGCAGTAGTTTAAACGTCTTCCTTGCTTCTACACTAGTTCTTGTGATGTAATACTTTAAATTCTATTCCTATTTGGAATGTTAATATGAATAGTTGTAGATGGTTCATTTGTGCTGTTAAGGAATGTTTAGTGTATTTGAGGGGATGCACCCTTCAAACATTATTTTTTTTGGTATTTTGTGCATTTGATGTCTTCTTTTTGGGTCTTCTAACAGGGTAGAAAAGTTTTATCTTCTCTAGGATGCACTTTGGAAGCTATATGTACGCATTGAATTTTTATATGTCTGCCATACCAGATTATCTTTTCACATTTGGATTTGTTTTAGTTAAAGTTTGTTTTTAAAAGCACCCAAATTTATTGAATCTGTGTTGAATGGTTGAGTTAGGGATCAAATATGCGGCGTCGACCAGGAATATCAGGGCTTAAAACTGCTGCTGCAGCTCGTGTATGGATTTCATGTCTTGAATCTGCCACAATGGCCACAAGCTCTTGTTTTAAAGATTATTCTAAACAGCGATCTTCATGATAATATCTATTCTTGACCTCTCATTATTCATAATTTTCTAATATATAGGATCAATACAAGTTGCTTGGAGAAAATGTTGCTAAGCTACGAACAGATCTTATGAAGGAACAACTTTCTACATTCAGGACACAGCTTGAAGATTTTGCTCGTAAACACAAGGTATGCAGCCTGTTTTCATCATCCAATGTTTATTTTGTCTCATAGACTGCAAGTTTGTCAATGGATGGAGATGCTTTAATTTGCAATTTGTTGTTTGTCCAATCTCAGAGAGTTAGCGATTATAACAAGGCCAAAATTCTCAGAAAGATCCCTAATGCTATTCAAAAAATAAATTGTTGCAATAGTCCGATGTCAGGATTGCGAAAATAGTTAGAATTTGTCTAGAATGCTAATTCTAGTAATCTAAGATAATTTTATCATCAGACATTAGGGAATCATTTTTTTGGTTGATCAAGGGCTATACAAAGGTAGGTAAGCAGTGATGCTCCCAATGTCTCTTTCTTTTGTGTTTTGTTTTATAGGATTAGTGTGTAGATTTGGTAGAGTATATATTTTATTTCACCTTGCCAAGATTTGACTTTTGATCCTAGAATCTCACATAAGAATAAATAACCACAGCTGGGAATGCATTGTTCTGAGTATTTTCTCTCTTTAATTTTTGTTCTAGAGGATTAGCGTATAGATTCAGTAGAATTTATTCGTTTACCTCACCTTTCCAAGATTTGACTTTTGCCCCTAAAATTTCACTGAAGAAGAAATAACAACAGCTGGGAATGCATTGCTTGTATTGATGATTGCAGAATGATATAAAGAAGAATCCTGCATTCAGATCACAGTTTCATGAGATGTGTGCCAAGGTTGGGGTGGACCCACTTGCATCAAACAAGGGATTTTGGGCTGAACTGCTAGGAATTGGTGACTTCTATTATGAACTCGGTCTCTTTCTCTGTCTTCTTCCATGTTACCAAGATGCATAAATTCAAGTAAAAATAGTTTATATGTTTCAAACAGAAATGATAAAAACAACCTTGTAACCAATCCTTTTGGACTGGAGGGCAGTTGCAGATTGAATTTTTAATGAAGTGAATGTATTTATAAAAATCCAATCGAAACAGTTCTCACGTCATTATTGTACTATATGTAGATAGTTCCTTTCCATAGTAATCTCTCAGCAGGTTGCTTCGAGTTTTTTGATTTCTGTGCTTGAGCAACATTTGTGAGATATCTTATTTAATGATTAATATATCCATTTAAGCTGATCAAGGAGTTGTTTTTCTAATATACATCAATGAAACAGGGGTCCAGATTGTTGATATTTGTTTGGCCACAAGACCCCACAATGGAGGTTTGATCGAGCTACGGGAATTGCAAGCTCTCCTCTCAAAAAGACGGAGATCGTCCCGTGAAGCTATATCAGAAGATGATTGTATTCGTGCTATTAGTAAGCTCAAGGTATGACACCCTGTATTTGCATCTGGATTAGTTTGTTGTTTAAAATATTCTAGATGTAGTTTTGCATGTCTTGTGATTCTATGCGGCAAGAGACCGCACAGTCCGTATTTTTTTTCATATATTTGTTTTTGACTATTTCTTTTTTGGCATCAGCTGCTTTTCTTTTGGTCAGGTTATGTATGGTCTTTTAGCTGTCCTTTATTATGAATTATTTCTTTGCGGAAAGAATTTAGGAACTGCGAAGAGTGTTCACATGTTTTCATGGTTTATTTTGCAGATAATATCATTGCTTGAAGTGAAATGTTGTCTATGACTAATCTGCCATTGTTGAAGTTTGCAGGCATTAGGGAGTGGATTCGAAGTATATTCTGTTGGAAAGAAAAAGCTTGTTCGTTCTGTTCCTACAGAATTGAATAAAGACCATAATGAAATATTGGAAATGGCTCAGGTATGTTTTACAACATTGAAGACTTGGGACTGAACAATCAGATGCATTATGCTAAGTTGTCCTGCGCTTCTCTTTATTCTAAAATGGCTCCATTTTCTCAAGATATAGTTAACTGAATGATCCCAGACTTTTGAAGGAAATATCTCTTTCCTTGTATTGCCCAGGCTTCTGTTATACTCTATATATCTTGTCTTGCGTATCAAGTTCCCATAGTCTCTGAAGATGTATTTCTCATGCTACCGAAGAAACAGAAATAATCAGGAAAAAGTATGCATCTGTCACCAAGGAGGAAGCGTCATAAAATATTAGAAAAATTACTCCTTAGTGTGTTTATGGTGGTTCCTTAGGGCTACCAGGCTGATTACCTTTTTTATGCATTATAGTTTTCTCTCTACCTTTCAAGGTTCACAGCCTTTGGGTGTTGGGAAAAGTTCTATGGGGAGTACCCTGCTTCCTCTCGGATTCTCCAACCTGGCTCCCTTAGTCCTAGACATTCCCCTATGTACATTATGCATCTTACCCATTGTTATTGCCAACCTGTATTAGGCTGAGATATCTTTTTTAGTTAAATGGCTTGTACTGACATGCATCCACAGCATATATTCTACGATGCACCATATTCTTATTTTCTTATCCATAGTGTTTTCATATGTTTTCCAGTGACGGAATTTCAAGGATGTTTTTTGGTTCTGTAGAACTAAAGGGTGTTTTTCAACTCTGAGTAGAAATTTCTCAGAAGTTCTGAGTCAAGTTCTCTTCACGACCCTTTCTGAGATTTATGGCCATGTTATATCTCTGATTCTTTCCAGCAGTTCAGAGTAATTCTTCCCAGATAATTCTAGTAGCTGAGAAATCTTTTATTCTGATGCATGTGGTTGGGAATTTGATCCTAGAAGTTATAGAAGCTGGTAATCTAAAATTTTGAGTTCATATATGGACTGTATAGTTGTATACAATGAAGAAAATTGAAACTCGTCTCCTTTGCCCTGAAAATAAAGACTTTTAAAGCAGCAATGCGAAATTTTCTGTAAACTATCTATTACAAGAGACTCCTCAGTTGAGCCTCTGACTTGGAGAAGATAATGCGAGCTTCAGAATGTGTGACAGGAAAAAGATAATGTCATTGCAGATTTAGAAAACCAAATTCAGTTAAGGGAGGCAAATATTGCTGATATTAGAACAGCCTCAAGTAAATTCAGCATCTTTAAGAGGTAGCATTGAAAATTAGAAACCAGAACACATATATTCTCATTAAACACAAGAACCTAAAGAGCAAAATCACGACCCACCAACAATCCCTTCAAAAACAAGTCGAAGAGCATGGGTCGTGGGTTCAAGTGACCAAAGGCAAAAGGTCCCCTTGATTGTTGAGCTTGTTGTCCAAACAAAGATTGAAGATGTAAGAGCAAGGCAAGCTAAGTAATTAAATTCGGGTTAGAGGCCTTTTTAAATTCCACCAATCACATGGATGATGGCAACTTCTTTTTACATGCGATTTTAGTCTTTAAAGAAATGAATCTGGACAAGGCTGGGATGACTCTTGATGGCTCTTATCATTCGGTTTTGATCCATTGAGGAGTGTCTACGAGTCTTGAAGGATAATAAGAAGCTGTTCTTCCTTTTTCCAACAACATTTATTTGGATGAAGATCTCGCTCAGCTTCAAGTTGAGGAACTTCAAAAGGCTGCGCTGCTCAATTTGTAGCCACAAAAAAAGATAACAAATGGGCAGGCTATTATTCAGAACCGTAAATCTTTTATTCATGATTATCCTGGCCCTGGTTGATCATGCCCTTGGTTGAGCATATGATGCCGTAAATGTGTCCCAATTGCCGGCAGAGGTCTCGTAGGACAGACCCTTTTTCCAAGTACACAGACATGAGAAAATTGAGATTTTACTGTTTGCTAGCACGGGTTCAAGTGACCAAAGGCAAAAGGGCCCTTACATTGTTGAACTTGCTGTCCAAACAAAGTTTGAAGAAGAAAGAACAAGGCAAGCTAAGAAATTGAACCTTCAGGTTAGAGACCTTTTAAAGTCCACCAATTCCCTGGATGACGGCGATGTCTTCCTACATGTGATTTTATACCTTAAAGAAATAACTCTGCACAGGGCTGGGATGACTCTTGATGGCGTTTATCAGTTTTGATCCGTTGAGGAGTGTCTACAAGTCTTGAAGTGTCTACAAGTCTTGAGTGTCTATTATTCCTTCCTAACAACATTTATTTGGATGAAGATCTTGCTTGGCTTCAAGTTGAGAAACTTCAAAAGGTTTTGTAGCTGCAAAGAAAGATAACGAATGGGCAGTCTATTATTCAGAACTGTAAATCTTTTATTCATGATTAGGGCTGGCCCTGGTTGATCGGATGCCCTTAGAGTTGAGCATATAATGCCGTAAATGTGTCCCAATTGCACTGGCAAGAGGATCTTTGGGTAGGACAGACTCTTTTTCCAAGTACACAGACATGCAGAAAATTGGAGAATTCCTCGGGTAGGCTGAATTGCATGCAAGCTAGGTGCAACTGTTGAAGTAGAACACATTAGGGGTGGGTAACCATGGTGTGAACTCAAGGAGTGCCCCTAATGGTCGAGGTTTGAACTCAAACGATGTTAAGAAGCGGGTGACATCTTGAATCTCTTGAGCGTTAGAGACCTTTTAAAATGAATCCACCAATTCCCTGGATGACGCCGATGTCTTCCTCACATGTAGATTTTATACCTTAAAGAAATACTCTGCACAGGGTGGGGATGACTCTTGATGGCTATTGGTATCCAGTTTTGATCTGTTGAGGAGTGTCTACAAGTCTTGAAGTCATAGATGAAGAAGCTATTAAAGATCCTTCCTGGAACAACATTGCCTCATTTGTGATGAAGATCTTGCTTGGCTTCAAAGTTGAGAAACTTCAAAAGGTTTGATGTAGCTGCAAAGACATATTGATTTAAGTTCGAATGGGCAGTCTATTATTCAGAACTGTAAAGTAGTCTTATAGGGCAAACCCTTTTTCGGAGAACATAGAGTTGAGAATTGTGAGATGTTACTGTTCACTGGCAAGTGGATTTTTGGGTGGTGGACCCCGTTCGACTACTCTTGCAGTTGAAGAGGAAAATGCCTTTTCGGGTAGGCTGAATTCACACGACATGCATATTCTCAATGATGCTATACTGTTTTCCTTGATAGTCAGAACACATTCAGGGGTGGGTAACCATGGTGTGGGCACAAGCATATTGGATTGTGCCCCTAATGGTCGAGGTTTCTGAACTCAAACGATGTTAAGAAGCGGGTGACATCTTGAATCTCTTGAGCACTCCCCTATTTCAATCATGACATCCAAAATCTTTCACTCTGCTCACTTAGAATTTGCGAGATACTTGAACAAGCACCATGTTCCATTTTGATGCTTGGTAATGCTAATGACTATGCTGTCTACCTTTCCCACCTTTTGTCTATCTACTTTTCTCTCCCTACCATCACAATTAAGCATGACTTCCAAATCATCCTATCCTTGTGAATAACTTGCCTCATTCGTGATTGTCTCCATCCAAAGGTGTCCCTAATACCTTTGATGGGCACTCCACATACATATTGCTTTAAGTTCGAGGGGCCTACTTCCTCAGTGCGATATCTTCTTTGCGGATTGATATCTTTCCGTTTGACCTCATCGCCCTGTTGTTGTTCATTGGTATATGAACCATAGATACCAGGTATCTTAATGGGTTTGTTTAGATATCCGGTTCGAACCATACTCTTCTTGAAGAGGAAATGCCTTTTCCAATTGCTCAAGTTCGGTACGACATTCATATTCTCAATGATCTATATTTTTTCCTTGATATCAAAATATTCACTTGCTTCGGTCATAGAAATTTCACAAGCATATTGGATTGTGCTATTGCCAATAGGTATCTGATCCCCCACATTCAAGATTTTCATATTTTGCATCAGCACTCCCTTGTCAATCACGACACTTTAACTTTCACTCTCTCCCTTAGAATTTTCTAGGTATCGTACAACATCTAAAAGTGTATCCATTTTCTCGATGCTTGCTAATGCTAATGACTATGCAATGTCTACCTTTACTTACCTTTTGTCATAAAATTCTACTTTTCTCTCCCTACCATGGACAATAAGCATGACTTTTTTCCTATGTTCTTTATCAAACGTCGTTTTAATCACTTATGTCATGATGATTCTTTATGGTCCAAATGGATCCTATCCTTTTGTATGATTTGTCTATATATAATTGTTTTTCCAAGTATAGAGATTCCTTTGATAATGTTGATACTTAATATAACTATATATATTCCGAACCGGATCTCTTCATATTTTTTTCGAATTTCTTCAAGAACTCCGAATTTTCGGATTTTTTTGCCCTTCCGAATTTAATCGGATTTCCGAACTTGGTAACTATGATATGAACCAATGAGTAGCATACATGTAGAGAAATTTGTTTGCATTTTTAGTTTATTTAGTGCAATCGTTTGTTTTAGCTTTTGCTTTAGAACTTGGTCCTCTTGTTTGATGTTTTGGCTAGAATTTCTGATGTAATATTTTGATCATTTGTGCACTTATAGTAGATAAATTTCTTGTGAGACTTAAGTTTATCCATTGGATTTGCCTTTTCAAATTCATGTTCTTTTTTGCCTTAATACATGGATTTCTAGGAAGCCAAGTATGCACTCACAAGGTCCTGAAATGGGTACGACACACTTGCTACAAGTACGTGCCAAAATAAGAACGGAAATGTGTTGTGTACGCAAAATAGTTCCTAGGTACGTCGATTGATGTATCTGAATGTACCTGGGTGATGTTTCATGTGTCTTGAATGAATTTGGTACAAACCCATAAAAATAATCAACGTCGTCTTTTTTTTCTTTGCGTTTTGGTAAAAAAAAGTCAAAATGACTTGTGAAAATAAAAAACTTACTCCAAAAGACACCCCCAAACTCTTTTTAAACAACACATTTACCTCACATTGCATACTTATCTCTCATTGCACATTTACTTTCTCACCTTTAGATTTTCAATCACTTAGGGCTGATCCTACGCCACAACAAGTGCCAAGTAGTTTAAGGAGCTTGTAACAAAGAGGCTAGGTGATCAAAGATAAGTTTTTGTGGGTTGTTTTTTAGTTAGTTTGCATTATGTAACTTGTTTTCAATTTTTTGTTATTGTTTTGAAGTTGAACAATTCTTCATGCTCTAGCTTTTAGCACTCATATTCTTTTCCCTTTGGCTTTAGGCTTTAAATTGTAACATGTTTTTATTTTTTTTAAATTGTTCACTTGGTAACTATAGGTATTGGTAGAATAGTTGCAAGTTCTAGTTTGGTGGGTCAAGTGATAACCATCAAATACGATTCATGCTCACCCCTTTGTAAGTATGTCACACCAATACAATAGTTGCCAGGTGGTGGGGGCTATTTTCGGGTTTGCTCAAAGTGTAAAATAAAATATAATAGCTCATATAGTTGGGTGAAATTTTATTTATACGGGGTTGTTAGCCAAAGAATAAGAGTTTGTGGAGTGGATGGAAAGGGGTTGGCCACATGCAAAGATTCTCTTATACATCAAAGAGAAAGATGATGTGGATGCAGAAGCTGCCATGAAATCGAAGCATCCTTTGGCAAAGAAAGAATGTAAAGGTAGCAAGTCATTTGTTTCTCCATTTGCCAATGTTTGACCCCATCACACTCGTTTTCGTCATCCCCCTCCAGCCATAGAGGTAGAGGATTCACCTCTTAATCATAAGAGAATAAAATATGTAGGCCTATTGGAAAGGGCATTCAAGGATGAAAGCAAGGACATAGCGAACCAATAAATTGGAGGTTTTATTTATGCATGTTATATCCCTTTTAATGTTGTTAGATCACAATACTAGTGGGATGCGGTGAAAGCAATCAATGATGCCCTTAAAGGGTACACCAACCTCTCTATATTGGCCAAAGAAAGAAAACATAATGAAGATTCATTGCAGCCCATCAAGAATTATTGGATCCAAAAAAGGGTGTCCATCATTTTAGATGGATGAAAATGTACATAAAATAGGCCCTTGATCAATGTGGTTGCAATGTGTCCTAAAGGGGCAATGTTTTTTAGGGTTTTTTGTTTTGAGAGGGAGGTGAAGGATGCCTCCATACATATATGGCACATTGTGTTATATTCACATAACATATAAAAGATTAAAACACCTTGGATAACACTTTTTACCACATTGTCAAGAGATTATTTAGTGTTCCAAGTTTCAAAAGAGAAAACATACTAATCCAATATTCATGAACTTTAATGTTCTAATGTAAATTCTAGCGAAGACCTAACTTAATAGTGATATGACATGTGTAGTGATATCCAAAAGACTTGAGGTGTCAATCCCTATGTTCTTACACTTGTGATGTGGCGGGATTGCCCCATTGAATCTTTTGGATACCTCTTGGCACATATCAGGTCCATGCTAAGATGGATATGTGCTAGTAACAATTTTTTTTTAGCTCCTTCATTGTTGCAGCGGGTAGAGACGGTTAACTATCACTTAGATTTTGGGTCTTGAATGTCATACCTACTTTGAAATTTGAGTCTTGAATGTCATACCTACTTGGAAATTTTTGATTTACAACATCAAGTGCATGCATTATATTTGTCTCCTTTAGACATATCTTTAGAATTTAGTTCTTCAATGTTCTCTCCGCATCAACCTAGTCACTCACCCACCAACCCACTCATACACAAAGACCAAATGTCCAAGTTCATATGCGATGTAAAATGCACCTCTTGGTTCAAATTAATTCTACAGTTGGAAGCGTGATGCAAACTATATTGTTAAATCAGG
This sequence comes from Taxus chinensis, assembly GCA_019776745.2. Taxonomy (NCBI): domain Eukaryota; kingdom Viridiplantae; phylum Streptophyta; class Pinopsida; order Cupressales; family Taxaceae; genus Taxus; species Taxus chinensis. The sequence continues at coordinate 60,486,476 of CM034150.1, read as the reverse complement.
TATGGAAAATGAAAGGGGAAAGCCAAAGTTGTATGCAGAGCAATGAGGACCATAATATGAGTTGGGTTATTGGAAATATGCCACTTGTCCTCCAATGTGGCACATTGCATCATATTCACCTAACATATAACTAATGAAAGCTCTTTGGATGGCACTTTTCACATATTGTCAAGAGATTATTTGGTGTATAAAGCTTCAAAAGAAAAAACATGCTAATCCAATATTCACGATATAAAGCTTTAAATTAATGGCCAAACTATGTTTTTGTGTTCTAGTGGGGTGCTAAAGTTTCTTTGAAGAACTGATACAATTCTCATTATGGATTTTTATTTACATAAGAGAACCTATATTTATAGGATTAAAATCTTAGAAGACATTTAATATTTCCACTCCCAACCTCTTAACATTCAAATGTCCACGTCCTTTCTAAATCATTTGTCTATCCTTCAAAAAAATTCACTAACCTACTTTCCTATGGATTTGGCTTATTTATTATCAAATAACTATTGTTAACAAACTAACTATTTTGAATGTCCTTGTCATTTCCCCTGCTTAGAGGAAATTGTTCCCAATTTCTACATAAAATTTAGGAACTTCACTTGAAAATCTGACTCGAAGAATCATTTGGCCTGTGGTGGAAAAGTGCTTTTGTGGCCTACAAGGCAAGTAGCGGTTCACCCCTTATAATGTGTCTGAGCCAAAACATCGAACACGATATCTTTAGCCAACATTTGTTAAATAATAAAAATTGGAATGGTAGCCTCATGATGAATGATAGAAACCTCCTCATGCAATTGAGATGGCTCGTACAACTTAAGCTCCTCACATTGACAACATCATGGATGTCAAGCTATGATTGAAGATCGAGGGAAAAGGCACTAGGCCCAACTTCTTGGAGAGTAATGTAAGGCCTATATGTTTTGGCTTCAACTTGTAAAGTTGTTTGTTGTGAAATCTTTGTTTATCCAAGTGAAGCCAAACATGGAAAAAACGAGGGTCTAGATTTTGGCCATGAAGCGCCTTGAGTTTAGCTTGAGTTCGCTAGAAACTCTCCTTAATTTTTGTGCGAAGCTTAACCAATTGTTTTCAAAAATGAAGATGCTTTTTCATGCTCCTTTTTCTCATGGGATGTATATGGAGCTAAAAGAGAAACCAAAATCTCTTTAGGCATCAAAGTTTGAAATCCATAAAAGACTCTAAAAGGTGACAACACTTCTAATGAGAAATGTGAAGAGCATGGCCCAAGGTGTGATTAATCTCCTTAATGTAGTCGTCTTTTTACGAATGAAATGAAATGGAGAAACACGACAAACAATCCAAAAGCTTTAACAATAGTCAACAAGAGTGAATCGAGAAGCGCAAGTCATAGTCTCAAATGATAGTCAACGAAAGCCCAAAATTACTCCAAACATGCTCGAGGAACATGTTTGCTGCCCACTTATGAAGTCTTGACAAATGTAATCCTCAACCCATTTCCACAACCTATTTCTGAAAGCTATTAAGAAGGTGTTTCAAAGTAATATATATGCCAAAATTCCCACCATAAAAGGATGGATGAGCTTCCTTTAGCAAAAGTTTGAGAAAAAGTGCCCACAAGAATGTAAAGTTGAGTGAACTTAAACAACCCTTTCTACAAACTATAGTCAAGGAGAGGTGTCAAGTTCACCACTATGGGTTGCTACAAAATATCAACAATCAGATCAAACTAGGTATTCGTGAGTAGAGATATGGGTTGCTACAAAATATCAACAATCAGATCAAACTAGGTATCCGTGGAGTAGAGACCTTTCTACTCATCATGGACTGTATGCCGAGTATCCAAAATTCCAAGTACCCAAGAAAGACAACTAAGAAGACCAGCCAATTTGTTGGTGACCCCCTTCTTATACTTGATTACCAAATTAAATTGTTGAATGTAAGGTGCCCACCTCAAATGTTGACGTTCTTGAATCTTAGACGAAGAGTTCAACAACTAAAGTGGTTGGCGATCAATATGCAAAATGACCTCCTTGCCGAGAAGACAATGGCTCCATTGTATAAGATAATGGGCGACCTTTTATGTGGTGTGGAGTAAACTTGGACCACATTTTAAAGATTTTTAAACTCTGGTTATGCTCAAATGTAACCCATAATTGTTACACCATAATCACAACATATGTTTGCTAGAGTTATGGGCTGCCTTATTGCTGTGAGGGGGTTCTAGGTCATGCTCCCACAAGTGCCTTTCATTACCATTACACTACAACCCCTTAGACGATGTATTGAATAAATGTTAGTTGTGGCTTTATAGCATTTAATAGGTCACTCGAGGGGTTACACAATTGCATTGTAGATGAAATTGCATTTTCTATAAGTTATGTGCCAGATTTTGAGTTTCAAGAAAGAATTTTCATTTTCCTAAGAACAAATCCTCTAATGAAGGTTTGGATACAAAACGAAAAATTTCAAAGCAGCAGTTTGAAGCAATAGACCTCTGTGACTTTGAACACGGAACCATGGCATAATCTCAGACCATTGAAGTCAAAACATTGATCATACAAGATCAGAAGATACTCAAAAGGGTTTCTGTTGGGGAAAGGAAGAGGATAACTCTAGAAGAGAATTTGACCTAGTTGAAAAATTTGTAAAATTGAGAAGATTGCCCAAGGCTTCAAATAAGTTGGGGAAAAGAAGAGGACACCTTTGAAAGAGAAATTTTGTTAGGAGAAATTCACTATGATTATAAAACATTTATTTATTTTGTTAGATGAAATTCAAAATGGTTTTAAAACGTTAATTTATTTCCTCAGGGAATAGTGGACGAGAAACTTCAAAACAATTTAACTCCGTCGATGAATTTATGCGTGTCATGTGAATGCAATGATTTTACTTATAAAATTTTAAAAGAAGATGGCATGTCATCCTTTGTCTACCATTGTTCTAGTCTTGATCAACGGTGTCTATCGTTTTGGCCAAGCCTAATGCTTCAAAATGTTCCGTACAAAATTTATTTGAAATTTTAACTTCCACCTTTGATTGTTTTACATCCAACAGCCCAACATTTATTTTATATTTTATTTGTCTACGACACTGTCAACTATTAAGTGGGCTGCAAACGTCAATGTCGTGGTCTATGAATCAAAAATCAAGGTTGAAGAATACAAAAAAGAAAACCTTTATAACTTAGGGTGACTTTAGCGCCAGCGATCTTAGAGGATCAATGATGTACATTTGATGTCATTGAAGCACAAGATTTTTTGCCTGTCATCCACAAATTTTCCGTAAAGTAATCTCAATTACTAATCCTCTGAGATCTAATGCTTGAATCTTAGGTTACGATCTAGGAAACATTGGCAGTGATGGCGAGTAAAGAGGACGTTTGAAATTAATACTAAGGCTGACATGGCACATGACAGTTCCTATACATTGTGGACATTGGAAGTCTTGCAAATGATCAAAAAATCCAATAAATGCAACATATCTATTAAAAAATCAATAAGTGCCACGTTTACTTCTAGGAGCAAATGAATTTCCCCAAAAACTACACTAATCAATTCTGATTTTCCCTCATTTAATAGTATCACTGAACAATGAATTATGATCTAGTATTGTACCTAGCAAGGCTTTTTACAGTTCATTTTCAGTTTCTCCCAGTATCATTTCTAAGTCCATTCTCTACAATTTGCGGATTGATTTTTCAATTTTAAGTTTTAATCATTTAACTGTAAGCTACAACTTACAATGTATTGATACTAGTACTTTTTAAAAATCAGGACCACGATTCACATTTGAAAGTTGAACACTTCCAGTTCTAAGCATCGAGAATCTAGATTCCATCATTCCATATTGGCTCTTCGAGTTTTTAGTCAAGACTCAAATGATAAAACTGTTGATACCAGGTAAGCTTAGAGACTAAGACAATTTTGAAACCTTTTCATTGTCAAGTTTAGGACCTTAGATTAATTTGTCAGTTTTTATAGCCTTTCTCACTAACTATTACTTCAATTCAATAATTCAAGTCTATGTTTGACATAGAAAGGGGTAAATGGAAAAAGAAAACAAGTTCATTTGCAAATTTCTCAACCTCTTACAAGTACTACAACATTTTGGAATTGATAGTAAATCAGGCAAGGTATGGAAGGGTGGGTTAGGGAAAATGATATTAGATGAGGTCTTCCCTTGCCTCAAATTCATTAATGCATGTGCTAGTAATTATGCCCCCAAAATTTGAGCAATCTTTAAGAAAGGGCAACCTAGTTGTGGATCAAGGCAGGAAATTGTGTAGAGGATAGGGGAGGAAGAAATCAGCAGCATGTTGGGACTTGTGAGTTTGGGAACCACTTCAATAAACCTAGAACAATTTTCTAGGGACTATGCAACATGCAATAAAATCGGTAAGTGATGGTTTTTGAAAAATATCACAAAAATGGAAAGTTACCATTATCACCACATCACCCTCCCTATGATTTGGGAATATTCGAAGGTTGGGTTAAGGAGACAATATCTATGTCATCATTTGTTTTGGTTAGACAATGATAATCCAGTGGATGATTATGTGCTAGAAACAGTGTCACAGGGTTCGGTGGATTTAATCCTTCAAGTTCAAAATTCGCCGTATTTTTTAGGGTGTGAAAAAAATCAAAAATATTTGATACAATTCGGCTATAAAATCTCCCTGTGCTGGAACATGTCTAAAAAAAATAGCCAAGCCAAATTTCATAAAGGTTGGTCAAAATTAGGTTAAAATCGTTATAGAATGTACAACAGAGTCCAGACAAAATGGCCCTAACCAGTGCACAGAATGCCTCCATGGCTAAAAAGCTTTGTTACTCATCTCTTCGTGGTATGAGAAATTGTCGGTGTGGTGCGGGTGGAGCTGTCTGCAACTTGTGAGGAGGAATATTGTTAATAATGCTCACGAAAACTACTCTCTCGATTATTTTCTAATGTTGAGCTTGGGGCACGAAGGATTTGATGAAGCCCTCAAAATTAATAAATAATATGTTATAACTTATGCATGCTTTGGTTTATACATTATATCTTTTTAAAGTTTTGTTTTATTTTTTAATTTATATTTTATGTTTGTTTTGATTTTTGATTTATCTTTTAAAGTTTTAAAGTATATATATATTTTTTAAGTTCTCATATATATATATATATATATATTTGATATTTTTATAATTTATTGTTCGAATTTAATGACGATTTTTTTTTTCGAACTTTATCCATTGACAAACTTGAACCAAACTTTATCCTTGTCTAACTCGAACTCGAACCTTGTGACTTAGGCTAGAAATGGTATATGGAATCCACTTTCAATAAGAAATTGTTTATTACAACTATTGTAAGCACCTTGTTGACTCTATTCATCATCAACTGTCTATTTCAGATAATTGGTCCAATACATTTAGAATCATTACATACTTGTGTATGTTGCTTGTGTGGGGTTTTTGGACTATGCTTGAAAATAATACTATTCAGATCAAGCCTTTTCAAGATGTTGACTGCAATATGTTGTTGCCAATATGTGATTGGTTGTGCAAGATAAGGATGTATGATGCTCAAAGTTCTTACATTCATTTCATAGATTATTCTTTCACCCCATTGTATGAAACCATCACAGGTAGTTGCATGCCTAGAATGCCCTAGAGTTGTAGAAATCACATCCAATTGGGAACAAAGATTCAATTGGCAAACTGGTTTTTGATGGAAGAATACACTGTGATAAGATTTTATGGTGCCGAAGTTAAACCATTCAAATTGCCAAAGTATGTTACATAGAGGATTTTGCTTTGGAATATATAAGGCAAATGGATGATTTAGATAGAAAATACTTAAATGGTATGGCAAGAAATCTATATTTCTTTCTTTGTCTTTCTCTTGTAGAGTGTTCACATTTGATAGGAATGTATTCAATGTCGCTCTCAAGATTTTAGAGTTATTGTTTTGATGTGGACATCTATTGGAAGTACGATCCATTTGGAGTGATGAGGACAAAGTTGGCTGCAATGAAGTTTTTGGTAGACTAGCAAATGCATCCATAGGTGCATGGGAGAGGCCGATAGGCATATGGACGAATATATTGCAAAACTAATATGAGAAGGGGAATGTAATATGATGCAAGTAGTTGGAATTTTAAACTCACAAAAGAATTATAGTCTCAAGGAACTATTTCAAGTATAAAGCATCTAAAATTATTATTCAATGTGGAAAAAATAAGTGAATATGTGAAATTATGTGCGAGGTAAAATACTCATTTTCTCGTGACCTTTAAAATAGTATTCATTATAATTAGTGTTGGCTTAAGATAATACACTTCAAACACATTGGCACATTGACTTCCCCTACCCAAGATGTATGATGCAATGATTTGTTAACAAGAAATCAAAATTAAATCTAAAAGGACTGAATTAATAGATGATAAACCTAAGAAAGATGTAATAGACAAAGTTGAGATGTATGGAAAGAAAAAAGTGATTGTAAGTTTTGTTGACCGCAGTATAAAATGTTAAACAAATATTCCCAAGCTAAGATTTAAAAAATGATTTTGATTTCATCAACAATTTATATTAGAAACAAAACAAAAATGTAGTAGAAACAAAATATAAACCTTCTGTGTTGTGAACCTACAACAAACCAAACCATTTAATAGGAAAATTAAATTAAAAAAACCTTCACTAATTATAATCAGCTTGGTTTATTTTTACTATGATGGTTTATCTAGACAATTTTCCATTACGTTTCCGGTATATACCACAAAATATGAAATGTTTGAAATTGAACATATTAAATGAGATTTGTGTATACTATCACAAAATACAAAATGTTTGAAATTCGTTAGATGTAAAATATACCAATTTTTTTTGAAAAAAAGATTGGGTTATGAAGTTGATGTGATATTATAGGGCTGTATCGTTACAGAGTCAGAGATGTGTTGAGGGTGAGCAGATTAAAGGATGTTAGAATGTAGTGTGGAATGTGCCTCTTATTTTCCCATTTATCATTGTGTTCTTGCATTTTTCCTTGATCACAGGGAGAGTGATCCCTTGATACGCTCGTGTATCACCGAGCGTATCACCATTCGTATAAATTTCAGTAATTTTCCTCCCTTAACTTTGCAGAATTTTTAGTTAGATTACAGTAGTGGTTAATCTAGAGCTTTTAAGGGAAGGATCCAACCTTAATCTGGAGGTTTATCTCAAGGTTTAAGGTCCCACACCTTATAGATACTCCTATTGTTGTTGCATAGACCTTTAGACACTTGAATAACTACCTAAATCATAAGGGTGCACCACAAAGTTAATATAATAAGACCTCTGCCATTCTTCAAATATCCAAGGAAGAGATGCAAAATCCAGTGCTTTTCTGCGTCAATGGAATTTGTGCAAGGCAGAAATCTGTTATAAAAGCATGCACTGCCATAATTGATAGTGAGTAGTCCACCTGCATATTTGTTTATTAAGCTATAATTGGAGCAGCAACATCCAACATTGTCTAGCTCGTTTAGTGATCTGCATACATCCCTTTCTCAGATGAAATTCATTGTGGACTAATCCCGGCCATCAAAGGAGCTTCCATGGTGGTGGTATGATTCCTGTAGATCTTGCTGCCGGGGTTTAAATTTGATGGTAACTACAACCATAAGAATGATAAATTTTACTAGTATCACAGATTTTTTTTTAAAATTTGTTTGAAAAACATAATTTTCTACCACCGGGAAAGTGCAATGAGAAATTTAATCAAGAATAAGCCCACCGGTAAACACAAATAGTGGCCAGCAAAGTTTTTACCTCATAATGATTTGCCTTCTGGCGTGGTAAAGAATATGTGGAAAGTGTAATTTTATTTAGGGTGGTGATTAGGATTTTATTTTATTTAAATGTAGTTCTTAAAATTTTAGGCAAGATTTTTAGTATTATAGAGACCCAGGCATATGTTCTATGGAACATTTGGTTAGCTACAATTACTTTGATAAGTAATGTGCATTCACTCATTATCCTTCATGAATGAATCAACAATCTATGTAAGCACTGGGTGGAAAAAATTCATATAAATCTTTAGTGTTAAATCTTCAAATTAATAGGTATGACAAGGTCAAGGTGTTGATTCTTGTGGTGTACACCAATACAATTTTTTGGTTATATAACGAGAACATTAATGCATGTTACAAATTATTTGTGTGCATCAATTTAAGGGAGCTAATGACCTATCATTTTCATGTGATCATTAATTTGTGATAGTACAGAGTTGTGATACATATCTTATGAGCACCAATTCATGGTATTCAAATGAATCAATTTGGTAGCACTCCAAAAACCTTGAAATAACACAACTTAACATAATCTACTTGTTGCCCCCACCCCAATTATTAGGGAGAATCTTACAAATTTGAAGTTAGGCAAAAATTACTGCATTTGATTTATGGATTAACTTAAATTAATTGTGAAAAGTAGCAGCAAAAATACTCCTGCCATATTCTTGCAAAAATATTATATCATCTGAGTACCGAGTCCGACTACCAAGCTTGGAAACGAATGTACAAAGTTACACCAACTTATTCAGGGAAATAACATGACAGCTCACAGCAATCACTGTGTAATCAATTGCTTTTTATGGCTTCTACAAACTTTTTGAAGTTGATATAGGAGGATCCTCCTTCCTTCACTGCATCCCTTGCAATATTGTTGAGATTACTCATTTTTTTCCTAATCTCGTCACCTTCATTCCGACCTAATAACCTGTCCACTGCCTCTTCCACCTCACTCTTTTCTATAATCCCTTCTTTGTTTGCATTCAAAGCCAGCCCGACTCTCCATTCATCTACCACAAAAGAACGATTAATCCCTTATTTTCTGCAAAATAAGGCCAGCATAACATTGGCACGCCCATGGCAATGCTTTCCAAGGTTGCATTCCATCCACAGTGTGTGATGAAGCGGGCGACACTCGGATGAGATAACACTGCCAACTGTGGAGACCAAGATACAAAGCACCCTATGTCTATGTTGCATTCTCTGAATCCTGATGGGAGCACTGCAGCCTCTCCATTTGGCAGATCAGACCGTAAAACCCACATAGCAAATTCCTCCAACTGTCTCTGGTTCAAAATAGCGACGCTTCCGAATGACACATATATCACAGACTTCAGAGACTGTTTATCCAGTCAACTCAGGCACTCCATTTCCTGTTTTCAGAAATCTGTGCTCACAGCTAGAACAGTTTCATTTTAATGACAATCTAAATGGAAGGGATGGGGTCGTGATGAGGAGAAAGGTCGTAGGACATGAAGCAGTTTAACTTCATTCCCTGTACATAAACTCCAATACGTTTCATATTATCAATTTTTCAAAGAATAAAAATATAAAGGAGACGATGATGATGATGGGCAGTTTTCAAAAAAACTTAGTTTAGAAATGCCTATCGGCCAAAAATGTAGCATGAAAACAAACCCCTGTTTGCAAAAATTAAAACCAATGACACTTGGAAAGATGTGGTGGAAACCATCAAACCAATTGCTATTGAGAAAAAGGCTCTACATATTGGAAAGTTGTCGATGAAATGCAACAACTTTCAATCCCCGAGGTATAACAATTTTTATGCAAAGTTGGATAAGGCCCTCTACGAAAAACATCCTAGATAAACTAAAGAATGATATTGGAGAGGAAAATTGGAGCAGACAGAAAATAGAGGCCTTTTGGACAATGAGGCGGAAGTTGGGGCCTCCAAAAATTGATGCAGATTTTGGTGTCATTGACGAGGATTCTTAATTCTGCAATTAATGGGTGGAAGAAAACCCCATGGAAAAACATCAGTCTAATTTTTAATTGAAGGAAGCAAAAGTGGGGAGTTTCAAACGGAAACCTATAGGTACACCTATACTTTGGATGAAGATAGACAGAAAGAATATACCAAGGGGGCAGACATAGGTGTAAAGGCAATGAGCTATCAAGGTGGTGAACTGGGGCCAAAGGGTGAGGGAATTTGGTTGCCAGCACAAGTAAATTATAGGAAAAGGGGAGACACATCTGGTGTTGGATTCGGAGAATTATGCTCATGATGGTTTAAACTTTACCGCCAATTAAATCTTCTGACACTAGCTCGTAATGTTTAGCAGGGTCTTCCAATCCTCCTCAACCTTCTGTTGCTCTTCCTACTATGATGGATTCTCATTCTTTAAAAGGCATTTCACCACCTGGTGGTGGAGGCTAGCACATGTTTAGTGTTGAGCATATAAAGGGTGTGGGAAATGAGCATAGAATAAAAAGGCAAAACGTTGAGAATGATCCAAACATGGTTAAAGTTAATCCCTAGATTATGTCCACTACTTTTAAGTCCACTACAACTACTGATTCTGTGTCCACTTCAAGCACTGCCACTGTCAGACCTCAGGCTCAAATTGATGCACATAGTTTTCATGGAGTGAATACAAGGTAATTGCCACAATGGTCCTCCATTGCAATTTCCACTTCAAGAACTATGGGACCTCACACTCCTGGGCAATTGGTGTCCTCCATTGGCAGCGAGAGCCAGGCTATTCCCTTGCAAGTGCAGATGCGATCTCAACAGATGATAGCTTCAGGTGTCACTGCCCATGGTCCTTCAAGAACTATGGGACCTCACACTCCTGGGCAATTGGTGGCCTTCATTGGCAGCGAGAGCCAGGCTATTCCCTTGCAAGTGCAGATGCAATCTCAACAGATGATAGCTTCAGGTGTCTCTGCCCATGGTCCTCAAAGCTCGCCCATTACTCTAGGGTCTGTCATGAAATGGGATGTTCACCAAAACATTGATTATAGGGCGCCATGTTTGTGAAGAAATCACAACAGAATAAGTAGAAAAGGAGGTGATGGGGCCATTGGTCACTTCAGATATTTTTGTTCCTAGGTTATGGCCTACTTTTAATCATCAAACAGGAACTATGGAATATGTGATAGCCACATCCAAATTTGTCAAACCAGAGGATCAGATGCTGCCGTTCAATTATAGCATGCAATCTATTTCAATCGATATGGAAGACTTCAAAAATGTGGACAAGATCAATGTATCCAAAAGAAACAAGTATGTGGTTGTGCATCATTGGAAAAGATAGATAAAGAAAAAAATAGGCCGACTAAAGAGATTGAAAAGTTGAAGGCTGACATCGTTTCACTGAAGGCATGAACAAAAGATGGGAATAAGATAACCAGATTTGGAGAAAAAAGTTTTATCCGATCCTCAAAGTTGGTTGATCCACGTGAGTTAGAGAAGGTAAATGATTTGTAATAGGCTAGATCATAAGCCACTTATGGAATGGCTATGAAGAATACTTATTTAATGAAGTTAGAGGATGCAAAAGCGAATTTGATATCCTTGCAAAAGGAGTTGGATGAAACAAAAGAGATTGCCGTGAAGTCCAATGTTAAAGAGGTTATAATTAATGTATACCGAGCCGTGTGGCGAGATATAATGAATATTGTTGATGAATTGGGAGGAATACATGTGTAGGGAGGTGAAGTAGGTGATTGAGGATGCCAAAAGAGAATTGAACTCAAGAGAGGACTCGGAACAAAAAGCAATCCAGATTTTAAATGTAGTATACAAACTTTCTGATATTGATTTGGAAGGGAAATGCAACGAGCAAAAAGGGTGCAATTTGAAAGCATCTATAGTCACATGGAAATATGCAAATTTGGGAGAAGCACAAAATTGCCTAAGTTAGTGCAACTGCCTGTTATGGGAGATGCAGGGGAAGATTAATTTTTTCATTGGTCTAGGTTTGCCATCAATTTGGAACGATAAGCAACATTTGATGTCGAAGGAGGATTTCTTGAAGAAGTTGCAGTTGAGAAAAGACAAGGACTAGTTCAGTAGTTGGCATGAGTAGGCAGATGAGATTGCGGGGAAAATCAATGATTAGTTGAAACCCCTATTAAGCTTGCTACTAAGAAAGCAAAGATTGTTTAAGGAAAACTCCTCTCTCAGCTATGAATTAACTTCTAAGTTGCATCTAAGCGACTATTAGTTAACTTCAATTGAGATGCCTAAAGACAAGGATTGGAACATGTTCCTCAAACTGTTAACAACTACGGAGACTCCAACTATTGCTAGTGCTTTTGCCTATGAATCCAATACCTAATAAACCTTTTGTCACATGTAATTGAATCAAGTCATTAAGTGAATGCTATTGTAATCTCTAACTTGTATTAATCCATATTCCAAACATTTGACTCTTGAGTGTATTTTTTGTTTAGAAAATGTGATTTGTATTTGGGAGATGCCAAATGCCAATGTTACACAAATGTTGTTATGTGACATTGAGGGTATTTTGTTTGATTGGTGTGAATGCAAAGTTCATAATTCTTTTACAAACAACAAAATTAACCAAATTTGTATATTGAAAAGTTGGTGCAGATGACACAATTACAAATGACAAGACTAAAGATTAAAAAAGTAATATTTTATTACTTTTAAGATTGTGACTAACAATAACAATACTTTAATTGACAATAAACCTTGACTCAATAATGCTCAGATAAATAAATATCTAGAGTCCACACAATGCTCTCAGAGTCCACCCAATAACTAGCCAAATAAATGCGTACCAGATAATTATAATTAAAAAATACAACAGATTCTTTTTCAAATCATGAGGGCCATATCCTAAGCTAAATAAGTGTGTACACAATTACAACCAACTTAGGGTATACAATGTTCAAGTTTTACATATAAAACCGGTAATAACATTATTATTAATGTTTATAGTGTGTATGCACAACACTTCTTCAATTGCTTTCATGCAGAGTTGTGGCTGAAGTCTTTGACAATTTTGTTCTATCCTCTATCCTCTAACAATTCAGTGTCAAAGCCCCGATTTAATTCCTTAAGAGTAGCATGTCATGTGGCATCCTTCATAGCAACAATATTTTTGATCAGCAACTCAACTTTTAACTTGATGGAGACTATCCCATTGAATGCACTATTTACATGATCCAATGTAGGGACATCATTGGTGCTGATTTCTTTGCAATACAAATCCAGCAGTGCCTTGATATTGCTTTTCCATTCCGATTTATTTTGTAAGGAGCCATTATCCATAAAAGGGGAAGAAAGACCAACACTTACCAATTCTTGTAGTAGACACATTGTGCTGCTAGTTAGATTCCCTGTTTGAACATGTGTCTTCCTCCCCTTTGAAGGATTCTACGGTTAGTCTCAATGCTCTTAATCTATTCTCCGAGCTACTTGCCATCAGCATACCTTGTTTCCTGAATGGCATCATCTTCAAGGTCTAATTGGTCAGGGGGTGTGCTGACTAAGTTGTACGTGGGTGCCCATGTGGTTTGTATTTTGTTAAATTTGGCCCCAAGTTCCTACTCTTGGGCCATTATCTTCTTTGTTTTCCTCAAGGCATCCCATAGTGTCACTGACAAATTGTCCATTTCTTCAACTTTGGGCCTTAAGAAATTTATTGTGATTCCCTTGAAATGGCATTTCAAGGAATCATTTTCTACTTTCAGCAAGCTTATTTACTTTCTTTGCTGGCTTTTTTTAGCTTACCTTGCAGAGATGCAACCATTTTCATCAACTAATTGATCCTTGGCAAATAAGAAGACATTTTAGAAGTCTCAACTATAGATGTAGGTTTAGTAGGATCAATCTTTTTACCCCTGGAGTGGGATCATCAGGAGGAGTTAGTGACAATGCCTGTAGACTGTGGAAGGTTTTCTCAAGTTTCACTTGTGTGAACAAAATTCTCTCTACAGTAGTTTTGAGGTCTATATTTTCCCTTTTCGGTTTGACATATTCATCTACCACTTGCCTATGTCAGACCCTTAGCTGCTGGACATTAAGATAGTCTTAATGTGCATAGTCCAACACATCTTTTGATGAGTCCTCAGCCTCCTTGTCCTCCACTTCTAGTACAGACAATTGCCCTTTGAAATCCTTAGGGGTCAATTGATTGGCTTTTTATGAGGGGGAGCTATAGTCCAAGCAGCCAGTATACCCTTGTCAACATTAAACTCGGTATTGTGGAGGTATCTGGCTGTCTCAGTAGAAGTAAACTTCTGACTAAACACCTTGTTTGTGTCATAGTTTTGCATCATTTCCTGGAGAAGCGTGGCATGCGCAATGTCCCACCTTAGCAATAGTAAGCATCCACTTTGTCTCACCAGTTCCCTTGCTTCCTCTGGGGTGATGTCTTCTGGGTCAATGCCCTATAAATTCAATGGATTGAATTGAGAGCTTGTTTCCCCTTCACCAACTTCCTCAATCATAGTGCCTTTGTACTTCTCTGGTCTGTGCAATTGTGCTGCCAAGAATGTCTAGAATTCGTGTTTTTACAAATCATCATCCCATAGCAACAACTGATGGCTGGTAACTTTCTCATCATCCAGCTCATTTAGGTCAGAGAATTTTATTATTTCCAGCTCTTACTCTTTCTTTTCCCCAACTACTTGTTCTTTGGAACTGGAAATGTTCTTGGGGGCTTATTCCGAGAGCAACATTTTAGTGTCCCCTCCCCAATATAACGAAGCAGCAGCAGCAAGTGTTTCTTCTTATCGTTGAGGTGGAGGTTGTTGGGCCACCTCCATGGGATACTTGATTCCCCAATTGCCTGAGGAGCTACCCCAAATGGAAGGATTTGTCATCAATCTTTATCAAGATCAATCTGATCCTCTCCACCGGGTCATGAATTGATGGAAGGCACCTAGGTATGTGGGATCTTTCTTTTTCTTCTTGTTCTTTATTTCTTTAAACCTGGCCCGTGACAATTTCCTTTCATTGGCCTCATTAGTATCCAAGCAGTTCTTTATCAATTCTTCCTTTTCATCAAAGTGGTGTGGGTGCCCCGCTCATTCTCTTGGTGGTAGTCTTTCAGTTGTTACTGGCCTTTTCAAGTCATAACTCCTCCATGGCACCATTTTATTGCACACCTCAGATACATATAGCTGAGCCATAGACAAAGTACACCTGTGTTAAAATGTGAAATCCCCTAATTCGAATTTGAAATTAGGGTCTGCTTGCCCATCACTTCGAAATCCTTATCAGTGGAGGCAAGTTGCCTAATGAATTCCATAGCAAATAATCTGAATGGGACGTGCTTTGACATTTTTTAAGGGGGGACTTTGGCCCCATAAACTCTAATATAAGTACCACTTGGTGTAATCCACGTATCTCCCCATTTATGTTTTGCATCAGTCCCCATCACCATGCTAAATGGTCTAAGAATCTTCATTAAAGATGTGCTTAACCTGCATCTTTCAATGCCATGAAACATTTGAACAAGAGGGGTGTCAAAGTAATCTACAAATATGCCATACTCAACCTTGTTAAAGCTTTTTATCTAAGTGAGCCATCCATCTTTGCACAAGCTTCAAAACAGTCTTGCCTTCTTGATTCCTGCCATATTTATGGATCCCTAATTCTTTTGGCCAGCTTGTAAAGTGAGTAGCTAAGTACATATGGCATAGAAAAGAATAGTACCTGAATCTCCTAGGTTCATGCACAGTCTTGTAGCTTCAATGACAGTATGAATTAAATTTCACAGTAGACGTCCCAATTATACTGTACAGGGTCATGAGCATGTAATACATCACAAAAAAGTGCACAAGAAGCCCTAGATTAGGATCCATTATACTGTCATCCACACACCTTTGGTGGTATGGTCTATTTTCAGGGTCATTTACATGCCTTTGCAATTCAATGTTTCTGTACAGCCCTATATGGTTTTTGTGCCTTATGATGCACCTAGTGCGATTCACATAATCTTTAGGGGATGGACTTAAATCTAATATCTTTCTTATGACATCAGGGCCCAAAACTAACATGACTCGGCCCTCAAGTTTCTCACTGTTCTGTCTTCAGGGATGTAATTATCAACATCCATTTAATGATACTGTAGTCTACACAACAATTGGGGACTGTCAATTTCCCCAAGTCATAATACCGAATGTTTCTCAGTGATAGTGGGCTCTCATTTCTATCCCAAGCATGTTTGAATATCTCCCTTCATGTGAACCTAAGAGTAGGGTCTCTTTCGTTTGACTTGACATCTTTGAAGTATTCACTAGGGTTAGCTCTAGCTTCTACTACAGAAGCCTTCATAGTTCTACCTTTAGACTGCATGGACACTTCTAGTTTGTTGGGAGAGACCAATTGTTCTTGTTTCCTTTTCCTACTCTATCTCCTGACATGCAAAAGCAACTATTTTTCGAAACAGAGTCTAGGAATAATTGTTTGTTCTTGTTTGGAAAATTATTGTTTAACTTCGAAGTTTGATATGCCCATTTCATGAGTCCTAGAAGTATTTTCCCTCTTTGATTGCTTGGAATATCAGTTTGACTTTGAATGCAATGGAGGATTTTTTTAAGAAAAATGTGTAGAGAATGAGGATTTTAATAGTGGTGATACTTTTTGAAGCAATGTGATAAGCTTTAAAGCCGACTGTTCTTCACAAATGCCCATATTTTCCTATGAGCTACATCCACTGTAGATCTGCTTAGATCAATGGCCAATGATCATAAAATTTTTTTCCCTAGATTTGAATCTCGATTCTTCAAATTTCCCTTCAATAGATTTCCCTTCATTGAATTCTCCTTTGATTGGGCTATTGGGCATAAAGAATGCATGGTTCAATAGACAGTGAATGCTCGAATAACCACTTCTTACCCTTTTCTATGAATTGGGGAAACTAGTGGATTAGAGGGTTTTTAGAATGGAGAAATATGCGGGAAAAGTCAAATATATATAAATCGATTAAATGCCAGTAAAGATGTAAAAAGTGTTGTTGCCTATTACTTCGGACCAAATGTTAATGATGAAGCTTCTTAATTCTAGCAGGGGATTGTAATATGATAAAATCTACCAATGCAAATTAGGTTTCCAAGCCATCAATATCTCTTGGGCAGAATTTGTTCTATGGCTTATTGATGCCCATAATCTAATTTATCTAGAGTTTGTTAATGGAAAATTTGTATGGTGTAATAGATTGAAAGGTAGAAGTTTTGTAGCTGAAAATTTTGACAGATTTATGTTCTCAAAAATTGGGTTTCTTCCTTCATTATGATCATGGCTACTATTTCTGACCCGGGATTTTCTGATCATTGATCCATTTCTCTTCAAATCTCGTATTCAGCTCCAAATCAATGGTTTCACTTCAAATATGAGAATATGTGGACTTAACATTCAGGGTTTGCAGCCAATATACAAAATTGGTGGATGCAATGTCCACCGTGCAAGGGGTTTGCTCCGAATTTTCTTAAATTCAAGATCATAGTATGCAGTGAACAAGTCTTTGGCAAAACATTTCATCATTTACAAGAGACCAAGACTCAATTAGATCTACTTCAAGCACAGTTTAGAGAAGTGGGTTTGGATAACAGGCTTGAATCCGAAGAACGGAATTTAATATCTCAGCCTATGTTGCCAGGAAACGGAAACGGGTATAGATACTGGTATGGGTACAAAACGCAGAAACGACAATTTTCAAAAAACCTTGGATATGAAACGTGGCGGAAACATATATACATAGTACTCATTTTATAATTGTACTCCATGGACCATAAGAGATAATTGATAAACACTCAAAATATTTTGTATTCATTGAAATTTGAAGTTCTAAAGAGTCATCATTCAACATGGTTACAATTTCAATGATTCACATATACATGATAATAATCTAGATTCTAGAATATATCATTTAGTTTAATGAAAACTGAATTTAGCAAGAGAAAAATGAGAGTGTGATTTAGAATGGACCCAAGATGTCATTATATAGCTTTTAGGAAGTGTCTTTAACAAGTTTAGGTAGGTAGATTAAGTTCAAGGGCAATAAAGGAAGGTATTTTTAAAAAAAAAGTTATGATGCTTTAAAAATTAAAAAACCGTTGGAAACGGCTGGGACATTTCCACAACGTTTCCCCCACGTTTCATACCCATTTCACGTTTACGAAACATTTCCAGGCAGAACCGTGGGCCCCTTAGGCGTTTCTTTGCTTCACAGATATCAACTATCTCTCTTACAAGGAAATCCATAGTAGTGACATAAATCTAGGATCACATGGATAAAAGAAGGTGACTCGTGAAATTCATCCACAAAGTACTCAATTGCCAACAAATAAATGCATACCATTCCTTTTGTTAAATTACAAGATGAGATAGAGTCCAAAGCCGCAAGGTATTTTAGGCATGTCCAACTATTAAGAGGAGACAACCTCAAATGAAATGAAGATTATTGCAACTATCCCCCAACTGACCCCTTAAGTTGAGAATTTAGGGCTCACCAAGTCAGTGATGGAAGAACTCAAAAGTATCATATTATCATTCCCAAGGGATAAATCATAAAACTCCTAATGCAAATGGATTTCCCTCGCAGTTATCAGGGTAACTTGGAGGATCTAGGCAGGAAACAAGTAATCGTTTAAGCCTTCAATCTGACACACACACACTCAGAATCTCCCTTGAATACACCGATGTACCAGCACAATGCGACAGCAGAACATACTATTGTATTAATTCTCCACACTCATGCCGAAATATGCATTACATGCTTGCCTATTAAATAAGCTTTTACAATTACGGGTGCAAACAAATTTGTTTAAACAAATAACATACTTGGCTAAACCAAGTTTATTCAATGTAATGACAAACTTGGTTATAACAAAACAACTACGGAGCTTACTATGTGTGAACACAACTACAACTAGGTAGGAAATATTTACAAACCACTACTTAATGTGAACACGCTCCAACAACCTACCTTAAGCGAAGGTTAGGGAAGTGAAAACATAAAGCAAACATGGGTCCTCGACTACTAGGCATGATAATATACCCATGTACAAACATGAAAAAAGGAAGGACTCAACCAAAAATCCCCCCCCCCCCCTCTACAACTTCCTTCACCCCAGGCAAATGCTCGCAACTAAAGGTAACGAGAAGTCGAGGGCTCAGTGAATATGTTAGCAACCTGTTCAATAGTGGGCATAAATTCCAATTGAACATCTCCATCCTAGACCAGCTTCCGAATGAAGTGCATGTGAATCCCTATGTGCTTGGTTCATTGATGCTCTATAGGGTTGTGTGCTATCTCAATGGAACTTTGATTATCACACCAAATCAAAGTGGGATTTTGTTGAGGAAAACCAAACTCACCAAGTAACTGTTGAACCCAGAGTGCCTCTTGTCCAACTTTCCATAGTACCTCGATACTCATCCTTGGTCAAAGAGATAGAAACAATCGTCTGCCTCTTACATGCCCATGCAACAGGACCTAAGCCAAGGTTCAAAACAAATCCAAAATTAGAGCGATAGGTGTCAACACATCCACCCCTATCTGCATTTGTAAATCCCTCAATTTTAGAAGAATCCTTTGGCGTGTACTGAATTCCTAAATGTAGGGTGCCTCAAATATAGTGGAGAATTTGCTTAGCTGTTTGCTAGTGACTCTCTTGAGGCTCATGGGAGAAACAAGAGACCAAGTTAACAACAAAGGTGATATAGGGACACATTTGCGTCAAGTACAAAAGATTGCCTACTGTCTATACAAAATGGGATCAACCAATCTAGACATGCAATTAACAATCAACTCAATACTTGACTGATAGGGTGTGGGAGAAGGCTTTCAATCAGCCATGCAAAACCGATGAAGAATATTTGTGGCATACTTTTGCTATCAAATAGAAATACCTTAAAGAGACTGATGAACCTGGAGGCCAAGAAAATAGTGCAAAAGTCTCATGTTGTCATGTCAAATCTTTCCATCAACTTGTGCTTTATGTCTCTAAATCAAGGAGTTTGAACCGCCTGTGAGGATGACAATGATCGTCAACATATAAAACCAAGATCAATATATCCTCACCTTGCTGCAGGACGAAAACATTGTGATCTGATTCACAATGCATGGAAGTCATAATTCAAGTAGAAAACTATCCATCTTCACATACCAAGCTCAAGGAGCTTGTTTGAGCCCATAAAGAGAACGAAGAAGTCTGCATACCAAGGAAGAGTCCTGCACAATGCTATGGGGCTGCTCCATATAGATCTCTTGGAGATCACCATGCAGGAAAGCACTTTTCACGTCCATCTGATAGATTGGCCACCGATGTGATGTAGTGAGGGAGAGGACAAGGAAAATAGAATCCATCCCTACAACCGAAGCAAAATTCTGAGAGTAATCCACCCCTTTGACTTGTGAAAACCCCTTAGCTACAAGATGAGCCTTGTGCTTATCTTCAAAACCATCTGTTGCATATTTGGGCTTACATAGACCCATTTTATAACGCACAAATTTTCTTCCCTTAGGAAGAGGCACTAACTCCAACGTGTTATTCTTCATGAGCGAAGAATACTTCGCTCTGCATTTTAGCTTCCCACTCAAGTTTACCTGTCACCTCAGTAAATAATACTTGATTAGTAGAAAATTGAAATTGCTTGGCTTATAAGAGCAATACTAGAAGTCTTAGATTGAGTGTGATAAGGATCAAAAGGATCACCAACCAAAGAACCAACTACTTGTAAAGTAGATTTTTCCCTCTTGGGTATGTTGTGTGTAGGAGGAGGTAGAGCAGGATCATCAAGTGTGTTGTCATCAATATCAAGAATCACACCCTCCCTATCAGGAGCAAGAGGTGAAGCTAATGATGGATAAGGCTCAAAAGTTAACTTCGAAGAAATGAGATTCTGATTAACTCTAACGTCTCGTCAAAACAAGATATAATGTGTGATGGTATCAAAGAGGCAGTATGCCTTCGCATCCTCGTAATGACCAACAAAAATGAGCTATTGACTCTTGCTTCTCTACATATTTGCGCTTATCTCCAGGAACAAACACAAAAGCATTAATTTCGAAGACATGAAATCTAGGAAACATCATAGGTTATTCACCTGACCGAAGCTTCTTCAAGAGTCTTGTCTTGCATTGCCTTGTGGGGAGATGTGGTTCTAGATAAAATTTGCACAATTTACTGCTCTCAACCCTAAAAAACTCAGGTGTTAAGTCCTTCGACTGTATTATGCAACTCACCATTTCCTTGAGTGTTCTATTTTTCTACCTCAACTATTCCATTCTATTGAAGGGTATAAGGTTTTGTGTATTGATGCAAAAATACCATGACCAGTACAAAAATCTTGAAAATCATTACTTATATATTCCCTCCCGTTGTTTGTGTGGAGCTTTTTCAGTGAAAATTCTCGATAGCTTATCATCAAAATCCTTGAAGGTCTTGAATTTCTGAAATACTTCACTTTTATACTACAAAAAATACACCCAAGTCCTTTGAGTAAAATTATTAGTGAAAATCAGTACATATTGCATTAGAAAATGACTTAATGGGAAAAGTCATCAAATCACTATGTAGTAACTCAAGTTGAGCCTTAGCTCGCGAAGCTTGTCCTTTTGGAAAGGAATCTCGATGCTATTTTCCAAGCATGCATCCTGGTACAAACACCATAATAATTGGAGACCTTAGAAAGCCCTTTCACCATTTTTTGCGAGCATCATCTGTCTGCAGATACCTTTAAGTCAGGTTACCAAAGCGTTCACAGCCATTGTTTTCTCATTGTGTCAACATGAGCAACGAGTGAAGACTTTGTAGAGATATCAAACTTATCAAATACAGAAAGACATGAAATGATGGTCCCCCACACCTATAGCTACACCATCATATCGATCAAATAATTCTTTAATTACAACACTGTGGAGTAAAAGCCATAATTTTTCCATAAACCCAAAATTATAAATTTGAATAGATTTGACAACAAATTAGATGAAATTTTAGGTACCAAGAATACTTCATTGATGCACCCATTTTGCATTTGCATCAAAACCAAATTCCCAAAACATTAGCTTTTGAATGAGTTTCACATGATTATGTGAGAAGTGCTGCAACTAGAAAGAGAACTCAACAAACCATGTGAGTGAGTTAGATGACGAGAAGCTTCAGCATAAAAAATTCCATCTATCTTGTCATAGGAGTACAAGCCCTAGCAAAAAGGGTTTTTCCTATCCTTGTATTTGTGGAGGAAGGAACATCAATTTTATGCTTGCTTCTAGTTTTGCTTCCAATGCTTCTATTCTCTTATAGCATTTGTAATTAGGATGATTAGTTATTCTGACAATGCATGGACAAGGGTCACTAAACCTTCTTTTTTTTAAAAAAGTTTCGAGACTTGTTAGAATTTGAAGGTTTAGAGGTCTCTGTGGTGGTTGGAGAAGGTTTGTGTGACTCTGCCATTGGAGGAGGTCTTACGATTTTGGTTGTGGTTTCTATTTTCCCTTAGAGGAATTTGCCACTACTGCATGACTTGAGCTAGGCAAGGCATCAAGTGCTCGCAATTTGGTTTGTTCACAAGTAAGCCTTTCAGAAAACAATTCAAAAGTAGGCATCTTGAAATATTTTCTAAAGTATCCATTGTGGAGTAAAATGTGGATGCAAACACACTATAAGGACCTTTCAACTTAAATAGATTCAAAATTATACATCCATCATCCTTCTTTTCTCTACCACCGACTTTTTGTAGTATAAGTGATTTGAATTTCAGCAAAAATTCTTCAATAAACGGAAAATCAGAGGATGAACAAGCATTAAACTCTATATCTAACTGAAGTATCCAGTATTTATTTACTTTGCCAAAGAGCTTTTCAAAGATTTCCCATACCTTTCTTAGAGTTTTCAATTCATCTATGTGGAACTGTAAACTCTCTGACACATTCAAGCCAATTAATCTGAGAGCTTCATCTTGCTTGCACACTTAGATGTACTTCTCCTTTTTTGAGGTGAACGTAAGAATGTTTTCTTAAAACACTCTCCATAGGCCTCTAGATTGGAGCAACTATCTCATCTTTAATTTCCAAGCATGATCAATAGATGATTTCGGGGGTATGAACAACTTGTTATCCATTGCGGATGAGGAAGCAAAAGAAGTCGCGGAGAAGGGCCTGGACATCACTGGTTCCCAGAATTTTCTTTAGAAAAAAAATCCCTTTGTCAATTTTTTTTATATCTCTAGAATATATATATATATATATCTATTCCACCAATTTGTAAAGGCCTCCCTTTGAAATTTTTCTTTCCTTTAAAAAAACTTATCATTTGAAAAAAACACCCCTTTGTCAAAATTTTCTTTCTAAAAAAATACTCCTCCAAAAGATAGATCTTTGAGAAAAAATATCCCCTCTTAAAAAAAATCTCTCCCCTCAAAAGTTCGCTTTTTGAAAAAATGCTCAAAAAAGGAGGTCTTAATGGGTTTTGAACCCCTGACCTACCGAATTGTAAGTTCTAGCAAAATTTATATGTGACCAACTCGGCCATAAAGCTTAACATTAAACAACAAGTCAAAACGTTTTCTTAAAGCTTACTAATTGTGATGTGACTTGCAAAACTTGTGACCCTTCATTCTTAGAGTCGATTCGAGACCATCTTCAACACAAAGTCTCAACAAATTTCGGCCAACCATTCGAGCAAACCAGCATTTGAAATCTCCGTATTAGCAAACCTATTTTTTATCCTTTGAAACATGCAAACTGCTTTTTATCCAGAATAAAAGGAACCTTACTTTAGGTTTCTGATTGGTTTTGAATCTTTGATTTCTTTTTGAATCTTTTATTTTCCACTTCAAGAACACATAAGTGTCGCCATGAGCTGGATTTAACCACGCAGGTCGCAAGTCAAGGAGGATGGAAGTTGTACCGCAGGTTGGAGGGCCGAGGAAGGATCTTGAGATGGATCCGCTATCAGGTAGCTCATTTTGGAGCCAAGGTGGGAGAGTAGGATCATCAAATTGAAGCCGACTTGAGCACAGGATTTGTACACAGACCAAGCTCATGAAACTTTGACAACTCGACGAGTCTCACAGATTCTATTCACATGCAGGAGTGTCGTGCAATCATCGAGTGGGAAAGTTGATCACCGTTGACTTGAAGATCTGGACACGAATTGCTTGAGATAGGGGGGGGTCTAGCAAGGCATGCTGCTGATCTGATTCGTCAATACCAACCACACTAGGCTGAGAGCTGGGAGTTTTAAAATGTCCACAGGTGTAGATCTGAATCTCAGGGTTCTATATCAAAATGCAAGTCTGTGAATGAGTGAATACTGGATGTAGCCTGATTTGGGCTTGCAGAGCCACTGCTTTGAGTGCTCATAGAGGTTGTGTTTCAAGGGCCGAGTCACCTTAACAAGGAACTGAGCTTGCCAACACACTAAACCCGGCCTGCAGAGTTGAGACTGAACTTGCCAAGTGCAAAGGAGACCAAGTTGCTGCAATTAAGATAGAGTATTAATTTTTTCTTTGAGCCAAAAGGTTTCTTTAGTGCAGATTTGACCAGATTGGGCTTCTTCCTATAGTCCTGTGCTTTGATACCATATCAGAGTAACCAGGAGGATCTAGACAGGAACCCAGTAATGGTTTAAGCCTTCAATCTGACATGCACACACTCAGAATCTCCATGAACACACAACACAAGCACAACGCAACACAACAAACTATTGTATTATTTATTGGATGGAAGAAATGGCTAAGTATTAGCCATGCGCAAATGTTGAAGACTATGCGCAGGGAACAAAAAGATATACAAAGAGCAGAAGGAACGCGCAAGAGTACGTGCACAAGTAGAGACAAAGACAAGTCAATGCGCGAAGGTGCATGCAACACAGAGAAGGAAGTCAGTGCACAAGGAGGTTCACGCATGCACAAGCGTTTCAGAACTTAGCCAATTTCAGAGCCAAGGCTAAAAATAGGAAAAAGCAGAAGATGGCGTAGCATGCAAGGAACGTCCAGGAACAAATAAAGCATTGACCCAAAAGGTAAAGCACATGCAAGAAAGGCATCTAATTATAGGAATAAAGCATGGATGAGGCCGAGCTATTTATAGCTCAATCTAGGGTTTAAAAGTTGTAAAAAGGCATGCAACCTATAGTTAGGATACCTATTGTTAGCATGAAAGCATGTAAGCAGTGAAGGGTGAGTCCCCGCTGTATATAAATAGGTATCACCCCTCATGTTAAAAAATATATAGATGCAAGGGTGTGATTATTATGAATGCGCACATGGATGTAATCAACTTGAGGATGTAATCAATATGTTTATGTAATGAACTATGTTTATGATGGACAATTGTGTATGGATTGCGAGGGTTAGTAGATCTGAATATGGTGTAATGGGAATTCAAATATTATTGGTAATTGTCTATGTTGAGTAGTTTCCTTCTTATATGTGTTGTCGTTGCTATATTGTGCTATTATCTTCATTCATGTTGTGATGACTATGTATGCAAACCGCATCTTGATAAGTAGCTAAAGTAGCTAAAGAGGGACTTGGTGGTTGCACGCGCTTCGGGTGAGCGTCTAGACCTCTGTCTGGATGAAATGCCAGGGCTCCCAACTAAGCATTGGTAAATAAAAAGACTACATTATTCTCCACACTATTCAAATCAGCATTACATGCTTGCTTGTTAAATAGGCTTTTCCAGTTACGTGTGAACAATTATTGTTTGAACAAACTCATACGAGTGCAACCAAGTTGTTGAGAAAATAACAACTTGGTTAAACAAATTAACCATGTAACTCCCTATAACAAGCTTACTATGTGTGAACACAATTACAACTAGGTAGGAAATATCTCAAATGAATACCTAATGTGAACACGCTCCAACAACAGTTTTATTGGGATTTAGGGGAGGTTATCTACCAAAATTTGTTATAAAAAATGAAGACACCAACTGCAATAGGAAAAGCTAAGAAATATATTCACTGCCAAATTTTTTGTTTTTCCCAAAGTTCAGGGGGCTAATCAATTGGTGGATTTTGGCCCCATTTATCTTTGCAATCTAGTTTATAACTTTATCTACAAAATGATTGTTCGAAGATTCCAACCATTATTTGGGAAAATGATTTCAATAGCTCAATCAATTTTTTTGAAGGGAAGATAAATGAAGGATAACATTATAGTAGTCTAGGTATGGATTTTGATTGTGTAAGTGGCAGTTCTTTATTAGAGTTATGCAGGTCTTCAGGTAAACTGAACCCGTCACTGATTGGGTTTACAACTGTATTTCTTCTACAACTTCTCTATCACCATGAATGATCTTGAAGGAACTTTATTCCCCATACTTATTTATCAGTTATCACCACAAGTGAGGGGCTGAATTGCATGTTGGCTCATGCAAAGGCTCATCAAAATTTACATGGGTTGTCAACAACTTCCACCAGCCATGGATATGCGGATTTCCATTTTGTAGATAATGCACGCCTCCATCATTGATTGTTTAAGAAATCAGATACCTTAAAGCTCTTATAGATATCTGTCACTAGGCAACAGGGAAATTGATCAATGCCAACACAAAACATCAATATTCTTTCTCAATACGTCCCCTGCTAGAAAACGGGCAGTATGACACAGTTTAGGCTTCCAGGTGACCACCTCAAGTTATTTTGGATTCCAATTTCATCTCAGACCACTCTAGAGAAGTGTTTGGGTCTCATTAATTGATCAAATTCGAAGGAAGCTAAGTCATCTGACACAATGATGGTTCTCTTTTGCATGAAGAATACAACTCACCAAATCAGTGTTACGGGCAATGTATGCAGATCTATCAACTCTTCTTCCTATCTCCAGTACTGCAGAAATTATCATTATCCGAGCCCAGCAAAGCTTACTGTGCAGAGGGGTGAATGATCAATTCAATTTCCCATTAGTCTTGTGGGTACAAATCACTAGACCAAAAGGAGGGGAATTTGAATACTAAGAATGTTTCTTTGTTCAGTCAAGTGTTGGCCATGAAATTAACATGGATAATTGTTAGGGAGCAAGAACAGCCTTGGCGTGTTATACTGAAAGCCAAATGTGTGAGAAATATGTACCTTTCCCAAATTCTCTTTTGATAATTTGGTGCAGAAAGTATCATTGTTGTGGAGACATATCAGGAGAAGGAAGTCATTGACTAAAAAACATCTAGACTGGCACATTCTTGATGATCTTACAACGAACGTTTGGCATGATGCATGGAATGACTTTCTTAGATTAGCAATGGATCCCAATATTCATTCCACTTAGATATCCAATGATCAATAGAGGATATATAAAGGTATTGGATTATTACTTATTGAAATTGAATCAGTTACAGGTTATGTGGAAATGGATACACAAATTTTAAATGACAATCAGATCCACTCTGCAGCAACTAGCCATCTTACTTACCTTCTTCAGAAAGAGTTCTACTTGAATCTTCAGGTCCAAATATTTCTTACCAGGGGCTAGACAAAAATGGTCGATGTCAGGGAAAATCAGCATATGAATGTCTCTTTCTGAAATATTGGGCTAAGGTATGCACTCTTTGGGTCTGGAATAAGATTCATGCTTTTTTGTGCACTGGTCTGCATCATAAGATTCTGACCTTGGACAACCTTAGAAAAATGGATGGATGGATTCCTCAAGATGTATGACGGAGCAAGAAGAAGATGTGATGGATGAATTGAGAACAAAATATTTTTTGACATAACTGTGTAGTACACAGTTATTTCCAAAAATATATTTTTTCTCATATTATAGGCTGTGAAAGCCTTAGATCTTTAATGCATCATTTATTTATCAAATGTGCATTTGCTTAACAAGTTGACAGGAATTTAGCGAGTTTTTTCTTCTCAACATGGACAGTGACGTCTTTTAACCAGACACTCTCTACCTGGTGCTCAGTTAAATCTAAATCCTGTCAGATAGTGTTGCTTCATCAGATGACACCCACTTTCATTTGTTGGGCATTACATGGTCAGAAAGGAATAACATAATACTTGAGACTACTACTTCTGTGGTGAGGTGTAATTCAAAAGGTAAGAAGCGATAACTTTATTCATTATTTCTAAGTCAACCATGCCTCAAGTTTCAGATATGATGGATTTAACTATCCTGCGAAAGTGGAGGCTTCAACCACACTATCAATATTCTTGTTTTACCTCTTCCCTTAAGAAAAAGG
This sequence comes from Taxus chinensis, assembly GCA_019776745.2. Classification (NCBI taxonomy): domain Eukaryota; kingdom Viridiplantae; phylum Streptophyta; class Pinopsida; order Cupressales; family Taxaceae; genus Taxus; species Taxus chinensis. Next base: position 60,458,552 of record CM034150.1, on the reverse strand, counting down.
TTGAGCTCCAAGCTTTCCCATCCCCCAAATTAAATCTTGCTGGATCCAGTATTGGGAACCCTGGCTAGCAGGTTCCGATAGAGTATTATGGAACTTGCAGGGTTGTATTCTCACAAGGTACCAAGAACATGTGGGTCATAAAACAAACAACTTCGCCAAGGCACACACTCTTCGGGTTATCCATAGCAAATAAGCTTGACATAGAATTCAATGACATTGAAGGTTTCTCTCAATTAATATTGAGCTTGGCACCGAAATTTGTTCAACATCTCCAACTCCCCAACAAGATTACAGGGCCACCCAAACTGCCTTTTCTATCTGATGCATCATGGATCAAATTATTTGCTTTATTTCTTTGGTTTAAAGGTTTTATAACCAATCATATTAGAAGGGTACTAAATAAATAACTTTTAGGGAATGCAATTTTATAATGCAACTCAACTTCCAAATGCATGCCCAAAACATTCACTTGAAAACCGAGGATCAGCTCTGCTATGTGCATCATAGTATAAGTTAAATATGACGTGTCTGCTATTATAGTGATCATAAAGCATTATTTTTTTATCACTTACGAAATTTATGCTGTGGCCTTCCCTACCCAAATACAAAGTCATTTTCATAATACTTGGGATTCCCTGCCAAGTGCAACCCCCCCAGCATATTATGTATAAACTATAAAATCATGAACTTTATTATTCACGTTTTTCAACTCAAGTTCTAATTGATAATATTATCACTCATGCTCCATTGTATTCATTCAACGACCCACTGATATTATTCTATTCTTATTTAGACCCTTCCTGCCTCACGATTCAATCCCTTCTGAGGTGATTGTGAATGCAAGTTGACCCATACAAGTGCACTTATGCCCACACAGCTGCAGAGTCGATCACACGTGCAGCACGGATATTCACTCCATTGTAGATGGGCATGGGCTGGGAGAGACACTCTTGGCCATTTTGACTGCTGCAAACACACAATACCAGTCTCATAATGTAAAAATTTTCAGAGACCCTCTGAATGTCCATCCAAAAGGCATTGTACACATCCAGATTTGATTCTAACCCACAAAAATTCATTTTTTTGAAGACATCATCCGCACTGTATTTTAAACAGTTATCAATGTCTGCACTGTATTTTAAACAGTTATCAATGTCTGCACTGTATTTTAAACAGTTATGGATGCATGTGCATTTGGGATAATTGCATTGTTATTTAGAGATGTGAGTTTAGTGGGATGTCACTATTCATGAGTCTTCTTGGGTTCAAACAAGGAATAGAGCCACGTGGTTTCTTTTGTAGCAGTCAACTCATAATATTTTCAGCACAATTCTTGGAATCCTCGGGACAAGGCTTCCACGACATCAAATCTCTCCTGCATGATTCACTTGAACTATCAGATTTCACCAAGAATGACTTCCAATCAGTGTGGGGAACTTGTCCTTCCTCTTCTTCTCTCCAATTTTCCTAATGGACCAGGGGGAGAGGTAAAGGATGGAAGCTCAGGCTTAATTTAATCTGTTAGATGATGATTGTGCAGTTTACATCAAACTTCACTTCAGTCCTCGGATTTCTTCAGGTCAACAGAGAGACTCGCTTTCTCTGGCACACAGCCTCACCAAGGACCTTATCCTCAAAGTTTTAGCTGCAATGGAAAAGCTATCAAAGCAATCGTTTATCATCCAACATCAGATTACATGCATGAAAGTGACCCCGGGGGAGCATGGTAAGAGGATATCCTCCGTACCAAATGTTATACTGGATTTAATCGGTGGGAATCCTAGGAACTCATCTATGCTTCTAAGGGCACCCCAGGAAACCCAGTGTTTGATTTGGATGCATCTTCTTCTGGTCATTCATCAAAACGTCCCAGCTGACTCCCAGCCACCTAAGTTGTATCCAGCAATAACATGATAGTTTCCCTCAGGCGACAATAACTGGCTGGGAGAGGTCCAAGATCAGTCTAAGAGGGGTATAAAATCTTCCAAGAAGGACCAGACTCTCAAGTACCAGGGTATTTTCCAACTCTGACAATTATTCAGGAATGATGAATCATATGGAGGTGTTTAGATAAGTAGATTTCGTCATGGTAGCATTCAATATTTTTTTCCTTATGGTTTGGCAAAGTTACCTAATTCTCAGGGACCGGGGGAGGCTATTAAAACAATATATAAAAATTAACATTTAAATATTTTAACTTTTATCAGTAAAATTTAGCGTGTCTAAACTTTATTTTATGTTTTTTAGTATATTTTCAGGATTAGGGCTCAATATTTTTGGTTAAAATAACAATTTTTTTGGGCGGGGGAGTGGAGTCTGTTTAAGGGTAAAAATGTCATTTATTTTTTAAAAAACTGAGGACTTCTTCACAAGTCCCTAGGTCCCTGAAATGTCTGGGACATCATCAAAATCTAGGGTACGTGCCCCCATGTAACACTGGGTGTTGGTAGTTTAGTCTCTGCTTCTGTAAGGTTTCTTTGTCAGTTCCAATACCTGTATTTTTGTCGTCTTTTGTGCGAAGCAGTGTAACAGTGTCTGCCTTGCCACTGGCATAGCCAGCCTCTCAAATATCTCGAGTTATCTAACTTTAGTCTTTTTTGTCTAAATAAATAATCTTTTGCCTACTCCAAAAAATCCTAATTAAAATACTGGAACATACAGAAATTTAAAATAGTTTGTCGTAAAAAGTTTCCAAAATGCAATTATAGAGCCCAAATTCCATGGATGATGAGCCATGTGACATGAGATAGGGTCAAGAGGTTGGGAAAAAATTTCCTTTGCAGAAAGGACTATTTGAATTAGATTTTTTTTTTGGACAATATCTTAGATACAAGTTTTTTGCCTTCTCATTGACTAATAGTGTGTTTGATTCAAGTTAACCTGACACTAAGTGAAAGTTTTGATATCAGTCTCTTTTGACCAGTAAACAGAGCCAACGTGGCGAGTCCTGCGATTAGGTAGTGATTTAAAATTAGGATGGGCTGTTGAATGATGAATTAAAGCTGCATTTCTTTTGGTTGGTATTTCACAAAAGTTCTGCTCTCTTCTATGCTATTGTAATGTCTTTGTGTATTTTCCTATCTTGTAGCTGATTAGAGGTCATGCTGATTCATGTTTGCTACCTTTGCAAAGTGGCACGGTTAAAAACATTCCATCTCAAGTGGACAGTTTGAATTTTTTGGTTTATGCATTTGAAAGAGTATGACACTATGTGGTGTAAAAACAGATTAATCTTCTCCTCATATATCAAGAAAATAATAATTAATGCACACACTTAAATGTTTCTTTGTTGATAAATAGCCATCAAGATTGACAATTTATTATGGTTTTATTTTTCTTCTCCCTTCTCTTTTAATGTTCCAGGTTCGAGGATATGTCATGGCTGAGGAGGTTGAGAGGAAGCTAGGTTGGTCTTCGGGCCGTGCTACTGATACACTAGAAACTCTCTTGAAGGTGATCGAATATGTCGTTTAAGCATTGTGTTCTTTCAAGAGAAACATCAATATAGCATGTGATGTTTGGTTCCAAAGTTGTGTCTACTCATTCTTTATTAAAAACATTGAGATTGCAGGAAGGCCTTGCAATGATAGATGATGGTCATCCTGATGGTAAGAGGCGATTTTGGTTTCCATGTATAGGATCCTCATTATATGGTGCTGCAGATGCTGATGCAATATCCTCGGGAATTTTTTTATGCATTTTAAAGTTTGACAAGAAAAATTAAGGTGGTCAACATTATCTGATTTTGCTTAGTAAAGATTTGGGTTCTTCTTCCCATCTCGAGGAAGAGGTTATAGTCAGTAATTCAGGGATGTTGCCTTCGACTTTCATTGAAGTTGGAAAACTTGGGGCCCACAAACAACTGTATAACTTGTATTCACAGTCATATTTTGATGAAAAAGGATTATGGTTTTCAAATTCAACTATTACATACATTGGTAAAGTTGGGTGGTTCTGAGCCATTAATATACACAATGTTTTGTATAGCACCAAGAGCAACATTTACCAATCTTATATCTAAGTACAAATTTAATAACATCATGCATTGACCAATACATAGAAATTCATTGTCCAATTTGTTATCAGCGGCATCAAAATTTAATAACATCATGCATTGACCAATACATATAAATTCATTGTCCAATTTGTTTTCATCGGCAACTTGTCCAATTTGTTTTCATTGACATCTTCTAATCCAGAGCACCTTGTATACTCAACAACTCTTATTGCAATGGGCGAGAAAGATATTTAAGCATATACTTGTAATTTCAGTCAACAAAAAAAATTGTGTTGCATACAAGTTATTTTTTGAAACAAATGAAGCTCATTAAGCGTAGCTCAAGCATGTGTTTATCTACTTCATGAGATTTACCCACTTATAAAATCTAGGGTCTGCATTTCTAATGTTTGTCAACATTGTTGGGGTATTTCCTTGTTGGTGGAATATTGGCTACTAAGGTAACACCGATGTTGAAGGTGTGCCAATGTCTTCCCCCAAGTTTCTTTCTTGGAAGTTGGCTTGTAAATTGATAGGTGTAAGGAGGTAAATGTTAATTTATAAATTCCATGAGTGAAAAGTCATCATAAATAAATGTGAAAGTTGTAGATTATGGTACAAGTATGATGCAAACTTACTAACATAAAGACAAATGTCTTTTATAGGTGGTAGCTGAGAAAGATCATGAATAAGAATTGATTGCCCAATTTTTTTTATTTGCATGTATTGGAAATACTTGTTGGATTCGATCATTAATATCTTTAAACATTTTTCATGCTGTAAAATTATCTTGTCAATGAGAATGTAGTGTATCTGCGTCATTTCTTCTTGAAATATAGCCAACATTTGTCCTTTCAAAGCCTAGATAACTGCCTAAATAGGTGTTTAAGAATAGTGTATATCCTTCTAGCATAGTATGTAAAAAGCTCCAACTCCTAAAGAAGCAACGAACAAAAGGGTCTTTTTCATCTATGTAATTTTGATACATTTAATGAGATTTGAGGCAATTTGATTGTATAATGAAACACATTATTGTTTTTGGCTATATACATGACGATTAAGATGATAACAAAATCCATTGTCAAGAAACTTAACTCTTAAAGGCCTATTGGCCAATTAGCAAGCTTGGTCGACACTTCAAGGATTAATGAGAGGGATGCAAATTTCTAATGTGAGCATTGTCTTAATCATGTTGGCTTGGGTTATAGTAAATACGATCTTCCTAAATTGGGGAGGAGCAAGGACTTGAGGAAGAGAGGAGGGGTGAAATGGTCCTGGTGTGTCAACCCTCCTTATCATGTCCCATTTAATGAGCGTTGACTCATAGCTGTAAGTGGTGGACATATGAACTTTCATGTGACATATGACCTTTGGTTTCTCTCGGCTACCATTTTTTATTGTTTTTACTAATGACCGATCGATTTTTAAAATTAAATTGTGGACCTATTTTTTTTTTTTTTTTAAAGTATGTTTCAAATTTACCTATGAATAATCTAATCTTCTTCCAATTAAACCTATCCTCTCATTCATATTAAATTAAAACTTAAAATTAATTATGATTAATATAATACATTTATATAAAAATGCAGTTATAATGAAAGTGATGAGTATAGTGCAATATTATGGGAAAAACTCACCATCCACATGTATATCTATGTGAAATGACAACAAAAAAATATCGATAAGAAAAATATTTGAAATTTTTAAGAAAATATCAGCTGCTCATAAAATACATTAGAAGTAGTAGAAAGAAAATACAATAAAATTTCCTCAATAAAAAATCCATAATAATAATAATAACCCCGGTACCAATTTTTTGATCTTATTTCAGCCCTAGAAACATAAGTAAAAAAAGGAAAAAATAATGACGTTTTTTTACCATAGTTAAAAGAAGACAAGTACAACCATGGCAAGTCCTTTCTATTTTGATCATCTTCCATCGTCTTATTACTATCAGTAATTTTAAACTATTCTACTTGCACAATGTCTAAACTGAAACATAAGTAAAAAAAGGAAAAAATAATGACCTTTTTTTACCACATGGTAAAAAGAAGACAAGTACAACCATACAAACATTTCATAAACTAATAAAAATTTGAGCAACTCTATTCATCCGATCACATTTCAACATTAAATCCTATCTATTAAGAATTTCAATTAATATTTATTTAGATGGCATTTTATATATTTTCTCTCAGCTGACCAATTTTTAATTGTTTTCACTAATGATGGGTCAATGTTAAGAGTATGAAGCGCACAACTGAAACTAAGTTTGTTTTTCCCATTTATCCTTCATGGTGAAGGCAACTTTTTTGCTTATGCCATTGTAGTTGAAGGCTGAAGGTGTAGGCAATATGGAAATTCTGCGTATACAACTCACTCATTGTAAAACAATTGTGAAGTGATGTGGATTCCAAATGTATATATCCATCATTGGATTGTTTTTTACCGTATACGTGACGACTAAGATGATAACTTTTTTGTTATCTAAGAATAATGAATTTAGAAAGGCCTATGGACCAATTAAATGAGAAATCTGAAACCCAGTATTTGTGACCAAATTGTGTGCATATCAAGTGCTTTTTAGTTGCCCTTCTTTAGTTTACCATAATTAGGAAGACTAGTGGTATAGGGAAATGGCCCCAAGGCACCAATCTTTTTTGTAATAAAAATAATTATCATATATATCAGGAAAAAGTTCCGGTACAAAATCAGAACACATAGTTGGTTGGTAGTAACTAGAAAATACAGTCCAACAACTTACTAAATAAGAAATTTACAAATTGAAAAAAGCTAATATACAAGAGCTTTGCAAAATATTCGGCAACACAATGCTAAAAATGTTTTTTTATGTAAAGACTGGCAATTATAAAAACAGAAACTTGGAATACCTTAAAATTTTGAGGTCATGAAGTATACTGCTGCATTGATTCTCCATTTTGCGATCCAAATCCAAGTTGTCTGTGGGATGGTTTTTATCAGCATCCTCTTTTGAAGCTAATCTTGGAATTGGGTTGCTTGGAAAGTACTTGAGTGATCCGACATAACATCATGTCAATAGTGCCTTGTGGTGTACCAAAGGTGGTTAATATTGGGACAAGTAGCACAACAACATTACTGGAGGAGGTTGAACATGTTGCATTTCACTTGCAGGTGTGATGGGTGAGGAAGTTTAAGTATTTGCGTGAGTGATTTTTTCAAGAAGGTTGTGGAGACCATGGTTGAGGTAAACTAAGAATTTTTGTTAAACACACTAGTCTCATGCAAAATCTTCTACAATAGGATATACCTTGGTCACATAGGAGTCCATATCTTGGATTGTAGCAATTTATTTCTAGTTTGGCTAGTCATGATAAACCGTCAAATGCATAATGTTGGCAGGGTATAGTGGTGCATTGGAGTGGACATGGTGATAATGTGTCATGCATCTCGATATCAACATAGTGGTGGTAGGATTGAATTTGGGCAGTTGGGTGAAGAGTTGTGATAGGATAAGTTATATTTTGGGGGTTGGTTGGGTCCTTGGTTAATGAGTAGGGGTCCAAGATAAAGGAAAGTTTCATTATGGCTAGGTTTAGTTGGGAGTTGAGAAAATGAAGGTTGAATGGTGCAGACACAAAGGCTCCCATATTTGTTTACATTTGGAAGATAAACAAATTTGTAGAGCCAGGGCTTGTTAGTTGAGTAGGGCCTACAAATATCACACTATATACAAACTATCCATCTTGTGTGGGATGGTGACGGTGTGTAGACTTGTAGCTTGCTCACCCTACTAGTTGAAAGGGCTTACCATATGACATGCTTGCATTTTACATATGCTATGGGCTTGTTCTTTGCCTTTTGGGGCTCAATAGTTGCTTGTGCTGAAAGAAGGGCTTCCTTGTGAGGCTTCATATAGGGTAGATGGTAGATGATATCATTAATTTGGTACATATTTTTGTGGAATAATGGGACTACCTTTCCTTGAGGAGGGGGACTAAGAGTAGGAAAATATGTGGGGCTAAAATGAATCTTTTAACCTTGCCCCTCTTAACATGTTACCACATTCTTGGGAAAACCCTAACAATTCCATCTTTATAAAATTAAGCAACCATCTAGAAATCTTTTTAGCATGTTATTTGGGAGGTGTAGGGTTAACAACATTGTGCTTGGGGATAAGACTATGAGTGCGATAGTTTAAGATTAGAACTTAGTGTGGGTTTGTCTTAATTATCTCAACAACTAAATTGATTGTCCAATATTCTCTTAGGTATGGCTTGTAAAGATGAGCCATCTTCCTTGGAACTAGTGGCAAAATACTCAATGTTAGTGAGGCAAAGATGTTGTGTCAACCATTTGAACAAATATTTAACAACACAAACTGTGAGGATTGGCTAATTTGTGACTGTTTTATTCTAAAATGTGAACAATTGACAAAAAATTTACTTATGATGCCCTCTCACCTTTTAACACATGTTGGGATGGTCCCTTAATTGCGTGTGTTACAATTGGGCTAAGGAAAATGCTAATGAGAGAAAGGGAAGCCTTCGGAGCCTAGTAATGACCTCTATGGAGAACGATTGTGAGAATAATAGAATGTGAAGGGAGAAGTGTATGTGGGATTTTCCTTGCTTACACCTATAGTTTGGCTTTCTAGGGGAGTCACTAGACATATCTAAGACTTACCTTGCACAAACTATGTTAGAATTACACTTAGGATTAGTTAATACTAAAAGGAGGTGGTGTTAGATATATGAAGGAAAGTAAGTACAATGTTGTGGAGTTGAATGGTCTAAGTTACCTAGATTCCAATACAAAAACACATGACGAAGACGATAAAATTTGGTGCAATGCCAAGTGAAGACCATAAAGAAAAGTAAAAATGTAGAAAATACTCTAAAATTGGTTAACTATATAAAGACCATCCAAAACATGAAAAAAATAATGCATTGCCTAAAAAGGTAAAAGAGAGTTTTATGCACTCAATTGTTGGAGGGTCATTTGTGGCTGCAATATAGGTCCTTACTTCCATAGCCTTACATCTATGGAGTAGTGTGCTATTATTTTTATTCTCAAACCACATAGTGATCCTATCCACTCATGTTAGGACAAGCAAATGAGGAATTACATGATATTGGGCTTGCTATGGAATGTGAGGATCAAATGATGGCTAGTAATAATGAGTGACAAAAATGCAACCTATCAACATATGTGATGGAATAGTTGATTAGAAAATAAGAGGCAAATGACTATGTTTAAATATTAAAAGCACTATAAGGGTGCATTTTCTGTCAAACCTAACCCTACATTGAGAGACATTATATTCTTAAGAATGAAATAGAAACCCAAGTTCCTAGTTTTTTGTGTCCAACTCTGAGAATTGCATATTTTCATTGTAGAAAGGCTAAATGGCCTCAACAAGATGATAATTCTCTCTATAGAATCACAAGACAACTATGCCACCTAAGTGGCAAGACAGTTCATCCACACAATGTTCAACACACATAGACGGAGAAAAATCGAGAGCCAAGAGGTAGGTTGACCAAGTGTTGGGCAAGGTCAAGTGACGTAGTCACGGTTAGGGGTCCTAATAAATGGACACCTTATACCACCCAACCCTCATAATCACACAATAAAATATGCATGAAAATGCACAATACTAAAAATTGAGATGAGAACTTAGAACTTTATTAATTCATCAATAAGGAAAATACACAAGAAACAACAATCGAAGCAATCTCACAAACTAAGATGCTTTATAACAAATGATCCACATATCTAAGCATGCTAATTCACAGTCTTTGCAAGTATAGCTCTTACAATACAAACATATTGAATTGACTTGTCTAGGATATTATTAACACCCTAATTAGATTTCCTAATGAAATGGATGTAACGAATTGTAACAGGTTAACTACTCTGATCTAAAACTTCTAACATCAATTATGCATGACCAGAATAATGCATTCCAACTTGAAATGAGCTAAGCAAGCAATACACGATAAGTAACTTGTTAAAAAAACAAGAGGAAAGAGGAACTTAGCTTGTATAGGAGGATTATGGAGAGTTTTGAGTGTATCAAGCAATGGAACAAGAGAAACTGGAAATTTGAATTCTACACAGAAGAATATGGGACTAAAGACCTTGCAGATTTGTGACCATACAAGATCTGTACAATTCAAGACAAGGATTGTATGGTCTTAGATGAAGAGGTAGTGGAGCTCTGCAATTTTCTTAGTGTTTCTCTTGTCCCAAATTGATGCTCACTATATATCTCTTTGCTTCTCAGAACCTCAGGGTGACCTGTAATGATCTATAACAAAGTAGAAACCCTAATAACTTGCATAACCCTTCATTAGAGCATTAGCAAACCAAAGGAGAAAAACATGTGTGTTTAAGGCTGGGCCACCATGGGAAGTCAAACTCTTAGTTGCTCAATCCCAATGTTACACTACATATGATCAATGCAAAATTAAGCCTTGTCTAGTTCTCTTAGTTGCTCGTGCAAGTGTGTAAACCTAACCAACCCCTTAAAGGTGCCCTTGTGTCTCTTAACACCAAGATAACAGGCTAACTGCATAATATAGAATGTACCCAATGCGGTTGTAGTGAGATGTGGTATGACTCAGCTAAGTGACATAACCCTTGTGTCGATGGAAACCCTTGTGCAATGCTTGGAGTGAATTTTCTTTTTCTTGGGACATAGTTATATGATCTTTGCATACTTGTAGATGGATGAACCTAGACTTTTTGACTTGGTTGAGTGCTTCATACTTGTAGAAGAGGCTACCCTAGATGATGTACAATTGATTTGAGTAGATTTAGGATCCCTTTTTGGAATGATGTTTACAATAAGAGCTTGTAAGAATGCCATGCGAGTTAGAATGTGATAATGACTTGTTTATATAGTCTTCCATAGGTGAGATATTTTGATAAGGACGACCCTAGGAGGATGAAATGACCTAAAGAATTGTTTAATATCAAAAACAGAGTCAATGATTGAGAAGGGGCAGGACCATATAGGTCGGCCAACACTGAACCCCACATCCCGACCCTTCCATATGGTTTTGGACAAGAGAGAGAAACTCCTAAATTGAAAGTTGTGCAATGAATATAAGATGTTTTACACGTCTTTGATTGAACAGTATTTTCAGATTTGTTGACAAAGCATGGTGTAAAGATAAGCAAGTTGTAGAATGACTAGATGATGAGACTAGATTTTGAATGTGAGCATTTGTCTTGACAATGATATAAGGTCAAACTTGGCATTGCACAAGAACATGATACCAAATTTTAGTGTCTACATTTGACCCCCTTTAAGTTTGTAAATGAAAATTGCTCGCTTAGAGGAAAAACATACTTGAGTGATGTGTTGGTGTTGGTATGCTCCATGATGAAACTCACAATATAAAGTGTAGTCAATGTCTATGATAGAAACTAAACTTTAACTCAAAATGTAGATAGTGCATTATAACTTTGAATCATTGTAAAAAGTACGCAAAGGAGATGCAAAACATGGACATAGTACACATGTTTGTTTTGCAGGGGAGGTGTTCATGGTGTTGCATTTCCTTAGAGAGTTGGAGTGTGCTTTGGAGATGTTAGAGGATTGGAGTTGATCAATCCTCAATGTTGTGCCATATGAGATAGCAAAGGAGGAAGGATTAGACTACGAAGAATCCATGTGCTTCGATGCTTTCGTCATTTGAGAGTATTAAGAGATGAGGAAAGATCAGTCTACAAAGCTCACAATTTTGTTTATATGCTTTCCTTTTCTAAGAATCTTGTGATAGAAGGGGAGAGATCAGTCTACGAAGTTCACAATTTTGCTTCGATGCCTTCCACTAAACTCATCGACCACGTTGTTGCAGATGGATCTAAGCTCAATTTGTTCCAACAGACCTTAGAGGAAATGACCCATGCCATACTCCCGTAAGGTGCTACTATGTCTGAATTGATTATTAGAACTTTGAACTTTTTCTAGGGAAACGAAGGCACATGCCCCCAAACCCTCACCATGAAAAAGTGGTCAAAATGAGTTACCATGAGTTAAAAACATGTTTCTAACGCCTCAAGTGATGACTTAAGTGACACAACCAACTCCTCCACGGGGGAGCACACTTTGGTACTCCCCATGTCCCCTTACACATTGGGACAAAGGGACATCAAGCCTCTAAAACCTCACCCAAGCTTCTTGGAATGTTGATGTCATTAATCTCAACATGAAAATAGACTAAGGAGTGAATTCTCAGGCCCGAGAGGAAGACATGAAGTTTAGAGGGAAAACCTTATATGCTTTAGAATCTAAAGGACCCACTGAATCCATTCCCGCCATTTTCAAGACTTGATTCAACTTGAAATTTTCATTTTCAATCTATTTTCCACTTTAGCCCTTGCGTGTACACTGATAAGTTGAGTTGCCACCAGAGTCCAAAATGAGTATGAACTAATATAACACATGGACTATGTGGAGGGTCCAATGTACTCCACTTTGAACTTTTTTTAGGGTCCTAACTCTTCTTGAGGTGTGTGAAACCCTTTTAGCAAGTTCTAACTTATAAAAAGACCCTTGTGTTGTATTGGTGGATAGTTTTCCTCATTTCATACTCCCGAAATTATTTCTCGATTACTGCACCATAAAGTAGGCCTTGTCATCTTTCCAATGCCTAAGATAAGAGCTCCCAACACTTCACGAGGGTCCTATAACTCTTCAAACAAAGTGACTAGTTTCTTTGGAACATGCATTTCCCTGTGCCTTGTCCAAAAAGACTCGGTTTCACTTAACTTCTTCCTAACCTCAATTATCTCATAGAAATTCCCTAAAATGCCTTAGGTCACTTCATTTCTCTCCCACACATCCTCCAGATGATTTTGAATTTTCCCTGTAAGCTTCTGGAAGATGTTCACCAATGACAAAAGGACCAAAATAACCCTTTTGAAGCCTTCGGGAGCATTGTTCTTTCATAGATCTCAGTAGTTTCAAGAACCACGCTAGGTAAACTTATTTGCACATGAAACACACTTGGAAATCATGTTAGTATGTTCCTCTCTACTATAATGAGGGTTACACCGTTGATGTTGGTTGGAGGAAAGGTTTACATTTATCGAGAAAGAGAATTGCAATTGTGGGTTTGGTTGTCATAACCAAAATTTTAAATTTTGCATGTTAGACATTTAGCATGACAACAATTGGCTCTTACTCGGGGACTTCCTTCGGATTGGACAAAGGATAAATAAAGTAAGCATGAACCCCCGTTATCTTGTGGTGAGCAGACCAATGCCTTATTCGTTGGGCAAATAGAGTCACATAACACACAAGCAATGCAAACAAGAACAACCAAAGTAAATACATTGAAAGGAACAATAAGAAGATTATTCCAAGATGTAAAAATGTCATATGATAATAACAAATCATATTTAATAATCTGAAAGGAATTCGCCAAAATAACCTTACCAAAAGGATTTACAAATAAAGAGCTGCAATATCATCTATGGAAATCCATTATAATGTCATGAGTTAACTCAATAATCAGGGTGTACATATAGGTGTAATGCCTTCATTTATAATGAATAATAAATAGTAAATAAAATAAAAGAATTAAAGATAAAAAAAAATGAGGCTCGTGTTTCTTTTGGGGCGAGTTAGGGTTTTGGTTTTTTGCTATTGGAATGGGCGGCGGCAGGACAACCCACGCCAAATGCTTTCTCATGGAGTGCGGCCTCCTCCCAGCCTCCCAGCCTGTGCCAACATCCTCCCAGCCCGCGCCATCCTTCCACGTGGACACCTTGCAAGCATAAAAGAAAGGAATTTTTGTTAGATGTTGATTTGCAATCCTTTGGGGGGCGTTCAAACTTGTTTTGGGGCCGCTGCTTCCATGTTTGACTAGATGAAAGAATGAGGAAGCTTCACGGGGAGTTTAAGGGCGGCTGTGTGTAGGAAACGTGGGGGCGTTTCCTTAAGAGACAGTCACATTGTTTCACCATGCAACAAACAATCCTCTAGCCTGCGCAAAACGTGGGAGATTTAGAGCAGGGCGCGCACATCCATCAAAGCATAGCGGAAATTTGTTTTTTCTACCATTTTTATTTCTTCTCTCCCTAGCTAGCGCCAAAATCGGGGAAACCCTTTTCCTGGGTGGACTTCTCTCAAAGCATTGGAGAGAGGAATATTGTTAGATGTTGAAGTTGCACTCGCCTGATCTGTGCCAAAATCCGAGCCTGGGACAACGTATGGACACCCAGTAAAACATATTGGAAATCTGCCTTTTTTGTTTTATTTTGTTTTGTTCTTTATGCCAGCTCCTCCCAAGCAGCGCCAAAAAGGGAGGGGGATTTTACCAATATTAATATAGTTGTAAGTGCCCTGTCAGACCAGTGTGCAAACGTGGAAGCTTTGGAACAGGGATTTGTGGAAAAAAAAATGAGTTCATTGAAAAGGCCTTGGAAACTTTCAAGCAGATGCAAAACCATATTCCGCAACCTTAGCTATATTCTCCATGTGTGTGCGCCTAAATGGGAGCTTTAAATCAGTATATGGACTGGTAAAAGTGCATACAAAAGGTGGAAATAAACACAAGGCATGAGAGCTTTTTGACTAAAACGCCTGATAAAAAATGCGGCCTGCTAGAAAGGAGCGTGGTATTATAGACTAAATACATACAATTTTGCTCAGAATAGTTTGTTAGTTATGTATGTAAGTTGTGGATGTACAAACAAGTTGGTGCTCATAAGGATCGGTTGAGCTTGGATTCATTCATGGAGATATGCGTGCTCATAACCTACTATGGTGGGTGAAAGCCAAATTTCATAACCTTTGCAAGCGTCCTAACTCCTTGTGCCGAGATGCAAATTTTGGAGCAAGATTGTTGTGTGGTGGACTCGTTGTTTGTATGCGTTCTAACTAGCTTGGGGCACCTCGTACACTGCATCATCGATTAACAGGATTTGTACGAAGTGGGTATGTTAAAAAGCTCAGAAACTTTCAAGCAACCACTTATGCTGTTGGAAAAAAATTCAAGTGATCAGAAGTTGGTGTGACGTGGTGGAGGTTGGATCTAGGCTCGTGAACCAGTTGGCAAAGTGCCCGAGCAAGATGTTGAACCAAAGCCTGCGGCTTCGACCGACTTCGTTCTCCAGGCATGGTCCTTCTTCCCTTACCTCTCATAATTCTCGTGTTTTAGTTCTCTTTTGCAATTAAATAGAATTTTAAATTATTAGAAATTTTAGTACAGTTAGATGTCCCTTCAACTCGTTGCAAAACAATATAGTGTCGTGTCGCAACTCTTGAAGCCATTATAACTCGCCTACTTTAAATCACGAACTATCACCCTCGCTTCGAGATGATCTAGAAAACTCTTACTCTTTTGATCGCTTCAATATCGTTTTATCGACCAGAAAAAATTGACTCTCCATTGATTAAGTCAACCTTCTTCCTGCTTAAAATAGTTTAATTTTGCAATTTTTGGAGACTCACTAAGTACCCTTCACAACTTTGGAAACGAGATGTGAAGTTTCATTCGGGTACCTTGGTATATGAGGAGTCACCTTGATTTTTGGTTTGACCCGAAACGATCATATGACATCCTTTTGACGCCCTTATAGGAGCCCTGTTACACTGGTTTACAACAGTAGAAAGTTGTTAAAACTAGAAAGTTGGCTTTCGTTTTGGATCGCCATTTGAAACCCGGAAAGAGAAATCACTTCCCGTCTTCACAAACCTCTAGCGATTATACTAGACAAATGCATGGAACATTCAGTATAGGAAAGAAAACTTTTCGGGATAGTTTGGCGAAGCCATTTTGTAGGCCTCTAGTCACAGTTTGACGAGGTCAAACTGGTCCAGTTTCGTCTTGTCGCTCCAGAAAACTTGACGCCATTTGAAAATGGTTTACTAGTTCTCAGCCCCGTCAACTCTGATGAACTCTCCTTATGTAGGGGAACTAGTAGGAGATGTCCCGTTGCATGCTCCTCCATCGAACGTCTTCTTTGGATGCGGTTTTCTGGCCCCTCAAGCTAACTTTTGTCATTTTACAACTGGGTCAACTACGACCAGTAGCCCCAGAAGACTAACCGCCAAATCGCAAACCGTGTCACTCTTTTTCAATTCCGTCAGTTGCTATGAACTCCTGGTATATCTAGGGACACGTAGAAAGATAGTTGTGGCGTGCGTGCTCATTAGAAGATAACCTTTGGAAGTAGTTTCTTAGCCTCCGAGCCCGTTTTGTACGTTTTGCAGCTAGTAAGAAAATGTAGAAGTAGAAAGTTGCGGACCCTCGTAGGGTTGCCAAATCACCCTAGAAACTTTTAACACACGTAAATAACTGTTTAAAACACTATAATGAAACTTGTTGTGTGTATTGGAACTTTAGACAAAATGATATTTTCTCTCTCTTCCTTTCTCTCTCTCTCCTGAGTTTATAAAATGAAGAAAAATGAAATGCAATGATTACATGTTTCTAGACCTTTTTTATTTCGATGGCATATTGTAATTATTGTCAGATGTAAATGGGAACTGAAAAATGATAATTATGATTGTTTTAGGGTGGATGCCATGCCAGCGATTTATCGTTGATATCATGCTCACGTGGGTTTTGCAGGATGGAAGTTCGACGACGTAAAAGGTGATGTGTAATTTTAATTATTGTAATTGTAATTTTTATAGGTCATTATAAAATGAATAACTGCCCAATGTAGTCTCTTGTTACAGAAAAGTTATAATTGGAATTTGTTAATATGTAGGAGATGCTAGTTTTAGGGATAACTTAGGAAATGTACATCTAATCACCAATTCAGTTTGATTCTTAATTGTGTATGGCCAAAAAAAAAGGGGGATTTGATTTATATATAGTAAATTGAAATGGAAGTTAATATATTGTAGCACTTTCTCGGTTTTCAATAGACGATTAAATTAATTACTGGATTACCTTCTTACCTTGCAAACACAATAAAGAGTGTTAATGGGAACACTCAACTCTAATAAACTATTCGTGTATAGTTTGTCTGTATGTGTGACCCCTTTTTACCATATAAGAAAATTAAAACCGTAGAACGACTTTAAACGTTGCACTCGATAAGGCCTCCTAGGTTAGGTAAATAAAACCCCTAGTTAGAGTTATCGTCATAGTCATTAGGTTTAACAACATTGTCGTGAACCCATATTTTAGGAATGACATGGTCCAACTTTATCCAGAGTATGCGGTTTCCTTCTAGTTTTGGTAATCGCGAGAAGAATGTACTCTCTTCAGGTCCGACACCAGGCTGAGTGTTGAAGACCGCCTTAGGAGTCACCTTATGAGTCCTTGTTCGAAGGATCGACTAAGCGGTGCTACCTTGGTTTCTATCAAATAACATCTTGGTATTCTCTTGAATGTGGTTTAGTAATTTTATCTGCTTGCCTTAGAATCACATGTAGTGGAGGCGTAGATCGTTAGGTGCATATTGGAATTAAACTAAACCCTAGTGGTTTTTGTATGTTAACTTGTGGGTAGAAAACTGTATTTTAACTCCTTGTATGCGAAATTGAGTTGAAAGATGTTGATTCTAGAGAATCTTAGAAATTGTAATATTGTCCCTTAATCCCTTGCTATGTCATTTATGGCAATAAGGAATAAAGAATATTCTTTATGCGGAATCGTGAAGTGTAGAGACATGGGATCTTCGTGTACATAAATCACTTGTGTTCATGTGTAGTTATTATGCTCCTAGCCTTGTACTTCCTTAAGATTTCTGACAAGTGCTTCGTTTCTCTTTTGTTTCGAGACGATGCTAAGAACGAGACCTTAGTGCGATATAAGAGCATATCATATAATGTTGCACACGAGATTGGAGATTAGGACTAAGGTCAATTTTGGAGTCCTTATAATTTAATTAAACTTTTTCATGTGTTACAAAGAATATAAATTACCTTGGTGTGACCAAACGTCGAGAAAACAAAAGATATACATATAAAAAAATCAAATTGGAATTCAACAAATTATTGAACTATAATAATAATGGTAGCGAAATAACTATTCCGTGATCGATGGATGTTCTTGGGGAAAAAAAAACTATTTCAATTTATGTCTTCCTTAATCCCAAGATTTCATCCTGACATCACGTTAGGTTCACTTGTGTAACAAGGTTAAACTCTAAACTTGGAATAAGCGTTTTGGGAAAGCTAATCTTAACATAACAATTAGAGAGTTAGGATTTTGTATAAAATTTGAAATATGGAAAATACCTATGTAAGTTATGAAGATTTGTCATAAGGGTAAAGAACAAATTGAATGGTTGAACAATAAGTGAACTATGAAACGAATTTTCAAAACATGTAGGTGGAAAAAGGGGGAAAATCATGCTTACCTAATAATGATCTTGGAAAGTTAGCCGTAACTAAAATACATTTAAAGTAACGATATGTCGTGGGTTCGCCGTTCCTAAAGTCACGTTTCCAGTGGTTGGGTCTTTGCTAGTATTCTTTCGTCGGGAAAAGTGTGGCATCGACGTGCCGATGTCGTCTACATGTGTCTATGTGAGTCGATGACTTATGTGATTGTCGCATGTGTGTCGAGTCATGTACTTGGAGCCCTTGTTGTGTTGTGAGTAGCGTGTATTGTAAGTCAAAAAAAATTATCCTGGTATTTTACTGTTGTATTTGGGTTTGTAAAAATGTGGGCACTACAATAGGAGGTGGAAGTCTGAAGAACTCCCACTAACTAATACTGACAGTTAAACTAACTCCAAAAGACTAGCAAGTTAACTCCACACAACTAGTACACCTAAGAAAACTAACTCAACAAGTGTAGGGATAACCTAAGTGCAAAAATTATCCTAAGAAACAAATAAAGGATACATAATAAACTACACTAACACCCTCGATAAATATAGCTCAGGTGAGTGGAAAAGAAGGCGGGTCCTGGAAACAAGACCTAATGAGGTACCTATGTATAATAACTGGGGAAAAAGGAGTTACCATAGATGAAAAAATCACGGCATGGTACCCAAAAACTAGTAACAACAAAGTAGAGAGCAAAATCCCGTTGTAAGGCATCCCAAGAAGCTCAAATAAAAAAAACTCATACAATACTGAAGAAGTTTGGTGTGCACTATAGTTTGAATCCACTGCTCGATCACAAAACTAAAAAAAATTGACATTGGGTTACACCGGAATAGCTCTATATAAGGAGACTGGCAATGGAGTGATGTCGAATGTGCAAAAAAATACCAAACATAATTTGATCAACTGTTACAAGTAGGTGTGTCACGATCTAAGAACAACTACCAAGGCAACAAGAAAAGGACACAAAATATGAAGTAATAGGTGTACCACAATCCAAGAACAACCAAGGAAACAAGGCAAGGAAATAAGACCCGAAGAAGCGAGATCAACACCACACCCTCCCATATTGTTGAATGAGTAAAGTGACGCTAAAAATCTGTACGAGTTATCAAAACAACTACTTGAACACTGACAAACTAACACTGAGTTTCACCATAAAAGCTCCCCCACAAGAGAGACTGTCAACATGCCTAAAAGTGTTAAAAATATATATACAAGATCTCTCAACAAACAAGAGAGATATACTACACATGTTAAAGAAGAATGCTCAAAATAAGAAGCATTACAATGCAGATGGTATAGAAAGTGGAGCAAGAAGCCGAATGGTGGAGGATCCACGCTTGTAGAGTCCTCTCAATGAATGCATATGTCGCCGCCACAGGTGATCAGTATTCCACCCCAAATCAACACAGATAGATGATGAAGATGCCTGCATATGATTCGGTGTGAAATGCACAATAGGTTCCTGCAAGGGAACATCAGAGTGTGTATTAGGTCGATCATGTCTGACAACTGAAATATCAGGTTTCTCAAGCCTGAGTGAAGGCGCAAAACTCATGTGAAAAGAGTCGAGCGTACGAAAATAAAAGTTATGTCAATGTGTGATCCTAATGAAGTGCATGTTCAAAAACCAATGTTATGGCAAATATGCCACTTAACAGGTTGAATAGGGGAAACAATACCCTATGAATGTCTATCAATACCTCCGCCAAATGAAAGCCATAGAATGGAGCATGTGAGAACCAAATCCAGATGGTATGCTTCTCAAAGGATATAGACATGTCAGTAGGAGTTGAAGTGGGGTACACCAGGTGTGTTAATGCAATAGGTATGTGTGTGAGTAGAACATGCAGTAACAAGTGCAATAGGCTCAGAAGCATTAGAACTAGAAGCAGACTCAGAAACTAATAAATCAAGGTAAGTGGGTGTGGGAGCAACAATTGCAAGTGGACTAGGAGCATGTGAATACGAGTCCAAAATGTGAAGATGATGTTGTAAGTGAGCAATTTTTTTCTTTAGAGAGTGAATGAGGTCATGTTTGCTGTGAATAAGGTTATGTAGAAGTGAGTTTTGTTTCTTAAGAGATCTATTTTCTTCTACAAATTTTACAATGTCCTCTTGAAGTCCACACAATTTAGAGAAAAACATCACATTCTTCGATGCGTAAGAATCCATGATAACAAAGAGACACTAAAAAATTAGGATGTTGGGTTTAGCTGAAAAAGCGTCCATATGCGATTACAACACCCCCCAGATTCCCCTCAGATTTTGGCACTTTATAATTAGTGCATATAAATCTTATACTTGGGATAAAAGTACCTTTTACTAATGAAATATGTGTATAAAAATGTCATCAATGTAGATATCTAAAAAAATACACAATTTCACAAAAAATCACCTTAATTTGAGCCACATATCAGAAGTTATGAGCTCCAGAAGGTTATGCTATTAAAAAATAATATTTTGATGTTGGTTTTTTTAAGAGCAAAGTACACGTGACGCCCAAATGTCTAGAGGACAAAGAAGTGCATCCATAGGGTACAAACCTGCGACCGAAGGATTAAAAACTGCATCCAAAACCTACACGTTCAGAGGGTAAAGCACTACATCTAGAGGATGTGACCAAATGATAAAAAAATGTACCCAAAAAGTATAAATTTACGTCCAACAGATCAAAGACATCATCCATAAAGTACACGTCGAGAGGGTAAAACATTGTATCCAAAGGGTATACCTATGTGACCAAAGGATAAAAGAAAGTACCCAGAAGGTACATATCGACATCTAGTAGATAAAAGACTGCATCAAAAAGGTAAAGCATTGTATCCAGAGCCTACACGTCTATGACCAAAGGATAAAAGAATGCACCAAAAAGCTACAAATCTATGTCCAACAAATAAAAGACTCCATTGAGAATGTAAATTTCCATAGGGTAAAATACTACATCTAAAGGATAAAATCATGCATCAAAAAAGTACAATTGTTGATACAAACTTAGATTGCAAATATCTTTTTTTTTGACACTTGTTACGTCGAAGGCATATCTCAGTTGAATGCCGACCCGTTGGGTCTGACACTTTGCTGGAAATCAACGTCTCAAATTTTTTCATCTTATATGCGTTGAAATCGAATGGATATCCCGTTTCATTTTGATGTGGCTGTCAGGTTTTCTGAATTTCACAGCTCAATGATGGTCTGACTTCGAGGATCCCCGTCAAATCCTTTGAAATGCAGCCCTCTGCCAGAATTTGAGAGCAATTAATACATCGTCCCAACAAGTCTGGGATTTTCCCACACATCAAATACACTCTTCATTATGCAAAACAAGCAAACGATCTCCACCAACAACAATATCAAAGATCCCACCGATGCCTTTGTTGCGCAATTGAAGTGAGCACCCAATCCGGCCCACAGAAGACGTTCACGACGTCATTACTGGTTGAGAAAAGTTGAGGGTCGCAGGCCGCATTTCTCCTCAATATTTGATGTCTTTGTGATGACTCGCATTTGACAAGAATTGAAGCGGCAGGGGCGTCAGCAGTGTACTGGGAAACGAACATAGCAAACAACTTAGGAGACTACAAGGCGATGCATGACATGATGATAGCTCATTCTGGCCGCTCAGTCATTACTCTCGTAAGCTTTGGGGATGTCGCCATGGCCCACACCGGGACTTGTATGGAAGAAATTTACAGTATAAAGGACGTCGTGTTCAATGTGCCTAGACTTTCCATGGACTGTTTCATTCCTCTTGCAGATCTCTTTAATCCATTCGACTCGTACAACAAATCAAAATTTCCTGCACGCTAATGTTTTTTTCCAAGCCGATGAAAGCCTCGTTCATTAGAAATGCTGAGTGCAAGAGATTCTAGAGTTCAGTTCTTTTAAAATGCAAAACAAGCATTTCCGTCACCATCATTTTCTAATAACTAGAAAGACTGTTTTTAAAAATATTTTTTTGATTAATTTCTTTAAAAATATATTTCAGTACGAAATTAATTATGTATGTTGCTTTAATTATTATAGGTGAGAGTGGCACCACAATTTCTTGAGTAGATTGTCCACGTCAGTGCTGGATTTTGACGTTCAATGTTACATGTCACAATAATCTTATTTAACGGTCTAAAAAATTATATGGATGTCATTTGACGTTCAAAATATAATATGCGCGTCAAATTTATTTTTATAATAACTATTACAAAAAATAAAAAATTGAGTAAAATTTTACATCTACAAGATTGAAAAAATAACTTTAAATAAATTTCTAAAATGAAATTGAAATAAATAATATAAAATTAAACTATCCATCATAAAGGGCAATATTTATTTTCCCTAATTTAATTTACTCATTCATTAATTTTAAATTATATTAATAAATTTTCATTATATCTTAAACCTCACAAGATTACCCTTATCTAAAAGTTAGAAAAGAAAATTCTCTCTAACTTACATTACCCATTGATTTAATTTAGAAATTTACTTATATTTTATATTAGCCATTTTTAAACATATGGACATCCCAAAAATATTTTATGTTTTGAAGGTAAATAATTTTTTTTTTCATTCATTTAGATGTTTAGGGAAAAAAATTAGATTAAATGAAATCAACACTTCAAATGTATTTGGTCATTTTTAATATTATTTTGTATTAAGAAAAATTATTGAGATCATCTTACATTCTCTTGTAGAAAACAAGTGAAAAAAATATAAAGACTAAATTGACATTATACATTGATGGTGAAGAATCTTATACAAATTAATCTAGAACCGGATGACTCATAATATAGGAAGCACTTTCTCAATGACACAATTACAAAACTTGAAACTCAACTACCACCTACCTAATTTAAATCTGCATACACAACAAATTATCATGAAATTTCATCATCACCCAAAAAAAATGTTATTTTTTATCGAAGTTATAGTGAAATATCAACCTTTCCATCTAGAACCTTTCAATAGACATACAATCCTTGTCAAAGATTGTATGATGGGCAGATGTCATAACAAATAAAAAAATCAAACATAAATCTTTATGTCATGATATGTTGGAGAACATTTCTTTTTAACAAATGCGTCCAAGTAAGAAAAACAAAATATATTCTACCAAACCTGTCTTAGATAGAAATTCAATCGATTTTCTTCAACGCTGTAAATACAGAAATAATAATTGTGAAAAAATCCTTGGGTGGTTGAAGTTGGTAGTTTCTCTTACGAAGCGAATTTTATTTGAAATTGGCATCTTTTTTATACTTTTTCACCTTTGAACATGTGGGTCATCTAAACTTTTAGACAAGAATATAATACCTTACAACACATAATTGTAAATATTAATAAAAATGATAAAGTGGTACGTTTGTATTGTGGGGTTTCAATTAGTATTAAATAAATTTATTTTAAATATATTGATAATTATCAATTTTAAGGTTTTTTATTTTAGATTTCTCACATACTCCAATTTAATAATTCCACTATTTTTAAAATGGTGTTTATTTAATGAATTTTTATTTTTTTTAAATTAGGGAAATACACAATGGACTCTAGACTCTATTATTTGTAGACATTATTATAATTTATTTTTGGAATTGTTTAAGAAAAAAGAAAAAGTTTCTAAATGACGTCAATGTCAAATTTAACGATGATTTCTTCTTGTAATGGTCAAATGGGTGTCAAATTTAAGGTCGCATTAAAGTGAATGACACATGTTATTACAGTACATAACTGTTATTGTAGAAATGCCTCTCACCCAATTACACGTTATTGACCAGTGTATGTCTAGACGTTTATTGTTCTTTTCTCCCTTCTCAATTCCCCTAACTAAATACTTTTCTCTTTCATTTATGTGCTTCTAATTATATGGCATATACATATTGTTGATAGATCTATTTGTATTGTGAGCCACATTGATTTGAGCGTGACAACACACATGTACAATCATCCCTCATTTGCACACCTACAAATTGTTTCTGTGCATGGATCACTTTCAAGTCATAATTGTTAAAGTCAAGAAGTGTGCAACATATACTATACAATGGTGCACAATGTTGGTTGATTTTCACTTTCTAAACACCATCAAAAAACATTCGTCAGCCTTCTTGTGCCAGTTCATAGTTTACGAAGGTATTCAAAATTCGTCGAGACCCTCCTTATCGAATTTTGCCCATTATTAACAAGAATATGATTTATTTATTTATTTCAATTAAAACATGATTGCTTCACTGTTATTGATTGAATCTTAGTTGGTTGTGTGTAGCAGGGGCACTACTTTTTTTTGGGCAAGTACCATACTTAATGTTGCATCTATGTGGGAGGGCAATGGAATGAAAATGGATGGCGAGGAGAGAGCAATTTCATGTTTGGGTGCTTTCAAAAGGATGGCCATCTCCCTAGTATGTTGTTAAACGATATTAATTTTCTATTTGATGTATATTTTATGCATATGCAATCAATTTAATTTTATGTTTGATGTATAGTGAGCTGTCAAAACTAGAAGGATGAAATTTTTGTTCCACATTTGGTGGAGCTTAGTTTTGTGAAACATCTTTCAATCTAATTTAATTGTGCAATATTGTAACACAAAACAAGTGGCTAACATGGCTTATAAATACTTGTATTTTACGTAAACACTAAAATGTCATGGTAGATATGGAGTTTAATTAAAATGAAATTAAGGTGACATAAAATATTAGCATTAAAAAATTGCATATGCCATTTAAGTGAAAATTATTGTTTCATCACCATTTTTTAAATATTGGAATTATTTTAATTATATTACTATAACAAGAGGTTAGTATAAAAGTAGTCAGCTAGATTCATGGCCCATTGCTTCTTTGCATCTTGTATGCACCCGTTCAGCCTAAATATCACGCATGTTTGCAGTCAAAGATAAATATAGTTTTTACCAAGTGTTCCACTAAAATATGCTTTAGTGTAGTGGTAGGTGGTCAAATTAGGATGGGTAGGTTACAAGTTCCATTTTGGCTGGGACCATCGCGAACCTGCGTGATGGTTAGGCCTTTCTGTATGTACCTTTAAAAATAATAATGCACACTTTGGTTCTACAAGGCATTACTGCCATGCCTCGCAACACCCAAAATATTTCTCATTCACCTTAATCCTTACTCCACCTTAATCATGTGCACCTCTGATGTTGTGTTGGCATGAATTTTAGCATACATGTGGAAACTTCTAGTTTTGTGTGGATTTCCAAGAGGTATGTTCTTAGTTTTGTAGCATACAAGGAATCCTCTTATGTAACTGGGAGTGACATAAGTGTAATTGTTGCATAAATAATGAAGGTAACTCAGAGTTCATACATGACAAATGGAGCTAGAGACATTTACATTAATCATTATCATATTGAATTTAATGACCTTCTCACTTTGTATAAATATATTATACCCTCTACCAGGCCTGAAATTTCAAATTCCTCATGCTTGTCAATTCATTTTTTTTCACAGTTATAGTTTATTAGTGCCTATCATATTATGTTTAAAAAAATAAAATAAAAGTAAAATTAAAATAAGCATATCCTCAATTATGAATTATGTTATTTATAAGAGTAATTCATTTTCAAAAATAAAATTATAAATCACATTTATGTACTGCAAAATTGCTAATTTATACATTTATCTTTCAACAAAATATAATAAAGAGAATATCAAAAATTTGAAAATCTTTTAAATAAATATATATATTGGTTTTTTATCACAAAAATAGAATTATAAGTCACATTCATATACTACAAAAATGGATAGTTTAAAAATTAATCTTTCAAAAAAAGTAATATAGAGAATATCAAAAATTTGAAAATCTTTTAAGTATATATATATATATATATTGGTTTTTTCATCACAAAAATAGAATTATAAGTCACATTTACGCACTATAAAAGTGGCTAGTTTATATATTTATCTTTCAACAAAAGATAATATAGAGAATATCAAAAATCTGAAAAACTTTTAAGTAAATAAATATTGGTTTTTTCATCAGAAAAAGAGAATTATAAGTCACATTTATGTACTACAAAAATGGCTAATTTCATGACATTTATCTTTTGACAAAAGATCCCTATAGAGAATATCACAGATCTGAGTAAAATCTTTCAATTGTCAAAATATATACTGGTTTTTTCATCACAAAAATAGAATTATAAGTTACATTTTATGTACTGACCAAAATGGCTAATTTATACATTTATATTTCAGTAATTGCATTATAAGACTAATTAGAATGTCAAAAATTATGATTTAACCCTATATATATATATATATACACATGCACATACATATACATATACATATATATATACATACGTGTGTGTGTGTGTGTAATATATATATAGATATTACACACACACTTGTTACACACACACATATGTATATGTATATGTATGTGTGTGTAATGTGTGTGTGTAAGTAATTGACACACACATACACATACATATACATATACATATACATACATGTGTGTGTGTGTATGTATATATATGTCATGTATGTAAAGTATGTATGTCATGGGAAAGTATGTATGTGATATTATCATGTATGTATATATATATACACACACACTTCAACACATGTGTGTGTGTGTGTATCACAGTAAATTTGAAATATCAAAGATCAATAATTATTCTCAACTTTGTATCTTTCCAAATCTTAAAGATTTCATTCCAATCTGACATCGGCTCATGAGGTCCATTTAGAGATACTCGCATCAGTGGGTCTAATGTATCCAACCCCAATTTTTCTTTTCTTATATCTTTGATGATGTTTTGTTTTGATTCCCTTTCACAATCCACTGAAAATAGTGAGTACAACCCATTTTGCAATTTACTGTGTTTGGAGGAATAGTGACAAGTACAACTTGCTACAACTTCATGAGATGAGGATAACTTTTGTGCCAATGTTCTATTTTATGAAAAATATCTCCATGCATCTTTCATCCTAAAAGCCTTCACAAGCCAAATGTAATGAATCAACAAAAGAATGCAGCTCCCTTCTACAACCAGCAACATTAACTATAGGTACAGAGTCAACAGTTACATTTGAACATTCGTATGTTGTAAATGCCTGAAGAAGACTTCTCAAGCCAACGTGCTCTGATAATAGTTATCTCGACTTTGATGATCAGATAGATAATAAGAAGGGAAGAGTTTTGTTGCAATAAAAAGTGGAAGGTCTGGAAATCTTTCATTCAAATTGTCTATGAGAGAATGAATATAACCTTCTGTGAGTTCCTTGGCAACTCTCTCATGTGTTCTTCAAATCAGAGGCTTTCATAGAACGATCTTCCTGTACCTCACTATAGTCAAAATCCCCTCATGTTGGAATTGGTATATATTGTAAATCATACATGTCTCAATGACTATTCCTTCCTCTTTTATTTAAATATATTCATATTGAGAATCAACTAAAAATTTAGAAATATATGTTGTACCTTCTGCAAATTTTTCTTTTCTACAAAAACCATCTATATAAATTATCCTATTGTTTCATTAAGAGCCAACCCAATAATTGTAATGTCCAAATTTTCCTCCTGAAAAGTCTTGTTCAAATTATTTAGTTCACCTAATACATCAGCAAGCATATGCAGACAAAATTGAACAAAATAGATCTTTGCCTTCTCATACCATGATGAACATTTCTTATCCCTTTTCCACAAAGTTAAGATAGTTGGCATAAGTTTTACAAGCCTTATTATTACCTCTCCCCTAGATAACCATCTGACTGTGTGAATTTGTTAAAACATCTAAAACATCAATCTGCATAACTTTAAGTAAATCATTAAGGTCATTATTTCTTTTTGGTGAATTGTGAGCCCATGAATGCACTTTATTTGCCAATTTTTCGACAAGCAATAATTCAGGTATCCTTTTAGAAGCACCTGCTGCTGCCAATGACTCATGATGAGCCACACAATGCACTATAACAAGATTTGGGTTGTTCTTTTTCAAAAATGAAACAAATCCATTTTCATTCCCAATCATTGCTGAAGCCTTGTCTATTGAAGTAGCTATCAAATTATTATACAAAAGACCTCTATCATTGAACAATTGATTGATGGTATCATATATTGTTTTTCCCTTCCCATCTAATACATTTGTTACCTTCATAAACTAAGAAACAGGTGCTCCAAGACCCTTTGAAGATAAATATGTTCCATACACAACAAGGTGCTTCTATAAGGTTCGATCAGTACTTTCATCGACCATTATTGAAAAAAAAAGGACTTTTTATCATTTCTTCAATCTAAATCTGTTCAAGATGTTTTGATATGCAACAAAGAAAATCATTTGCAGCCTTCTGATTTGTGTAATCAGAGTAATCATGATATTTTGGCATATTAGGAGTTTTTGCATCCATGAGAAATTGACAAATTTTCTCATACATGGCTAGAGATAAATCCTCCTGGAAAACAAAATAAGTTGTTTTCATTGTAGTAATCACTCTATCTTTATTAGCATCTTCAATTTTTGAGATATGATATAGAATAGACTTAATCTTTTTAGAATCCAATGCATTTATCCACCTTGCTTGAGCTTCTTTATGCATCACAGAATTTTCATGAGTGATAAGAGCACCACGCTGTAGATTTTTACAACCCTCACCAGTACCCCATGGACCAAACATCTTATACTTCTCACAATAATTGCATTTCATTACTGTGTTACCATCACAATTGACATAGTTCAACCAAACAAACTTTTCTAGCCATTCCATATGAATTTTTATTTTTTTGATTTACTCTCTATTTTTCATGACCAGCAATAACCTCTTCCCTAACTTAATCTATTTCTTCATCTAGATCATCAGAAGAAGAACCAAAAATTTCATGGAATGTTTCTTTCCTACGAATCTCATGATCTTGTTCATGTATTGTAGAGTCATTGTAGGCTTTTGAACATTGTTCTTGAGTCCCTCTAAACATTTCTGCAATTCTATCTTGTTTCTTCCTTTTTGTAGACATTGTTTTTTTTACATTTTCCTACATTAAAAAAAAATACACATTAGTTCAAAAACTTAAAATCTTATTAAACATAAAATAAATTATATTTCAAAAAAATCAATAAACATGTCGATATTAAAAACTAGAACATAGTTTAGTCCAAAAATTGCTGCAATTTTATCTCATGGACTGTGAAAGCATAAAATCTCCGATTTATATGTATATTTTCCTTGACTGTTGCACTATAGGAAATATAGATATAACAATAGGGTCCTTCCACCTTGGTTATCATATGAGCGTAAATATTGTTATGCATCTTACGTATGCAAGCTTGATTAGTGTTGGAACTGAACTAAATGTATGGAACATGAAATATGCTAGTGATTTTAGTTACAAACTAAAATTTAGTAAAGGCACTTTGGAAAATTCAATCATTGGGCGGTAGAGTGAAATCAAGTAGTGAAAATCTGCAGGTGAAACCAAATAGAACAGAGACATGCATTTTGGAAAAAAATTTTCAGACAGTACATGAAGAATAAAGATACTTCATCACTGAGGTTCAGTTATTGAATGACAACTCAAGCACAAAAGGCACTTGCACTAGGCAAATAAAATTAGTTTCTCATTAGACTTACCCTGCAGAGTACATATTCTCCAAACAGGATATCTCTTCTGCAGTACTTTGACTATTAGTGTGTGTTCTATGCGGAGATTAACGGATCCCTCCAAAATTGAGGCATTTAAATACATAATAGTTAGATAACTGCATGCAGAATAGTGATCGACAATTCCTGGAAGACTCGGCATCAACCATGTTTGAAGATTTATATAATAGTCTAGAACATATAAGAAGCTAAGAATCCTAATTTAGATAAGTATACTATCGTTAGACGAGATTTTAAGAGAAATACTATTCCTAGTTCCTATTCTAATCATTTGATTATGATCTACAACCAGGTGATTGTCTGAACATGACATTATTCATGCATGGCTGAACATAGCACATAATCTTCATGTGTTGTATGAATTAAGCATAAAGGGGGAAGAAGCTTCTGATTTTCCAAATAACAGCTCACTGAACACGTCCTCTGTTTTGATTTTTGTATAGGAAAATCTGAAAAAAAAGAAACTAGATAATATGCACTGTGCTGCGTGCATCTGGCTTCTACAGTTCTAAAAATCCTCCTTCACGGGATGCTCCAGCATCAGGCGTTAATAGTTATCATTTAGAAAGACAATGTTCTACAGAATCCAGATCACTTTGCAATCTTCCAGAAATGGAAGTGGGCCGGCTCCTCACAAATACCATCATAAAATGTAGCATATCTAGTGCTGCTTATTTTCAACTAGGCCCTTCATATACCTAAGATAACACCACAACCACCCAATAGGGAAGAGAATCTCTAAAGTTTCATAAACAACGGTATTTTTTGAGTTCAATCTAAACCAGTATCCAAAGATTTTTAAAAATCATTTCCGTTGGACAACAGAAAAATTCAAAATCTTAACGGAACAGTGTCATTTTAAAAAGCATTGTCAGAAAAAGAAATGAAACCCAAGCCATTTTTTACCACGACAAGCTTCGAAAGAAATAATTATAAGCTTCGAAAGAAATAATCATATACCTGTATAATGTATTGATGTCTGTATCTCAAGCAACAAGCTTCTTCTTGGATGTCTGCAACAAGATTCCTTAAATTTTCCCACAGCAATAAAAATTATTGGTAAATTGGTAATGACAAAATGATATAGTCACAATATCATTGAAATTAGAAACTTCTATGTTTTTAGAAAAAAGTGAAAACTGTGAACTCTGAGTTTAATAAATTCATTATTCACATAAACTTATTTGAGTTTCTAAATTTAAATTGGGAATTATTAAAAATCATTATCAAGATTCAATATGATTTATAGAACATTTTTAAAATGAATAAAATCAAATCGTATTTCATATATATATATATATATATATATATATATATATATAGTAATAGACCTTATATATTATATTAGACTATTATAAATTTTTACGGTTTTTAAATAATGTCAATTGGCTAAAATACAGTTTTATTAAAAAATTACCTGTCTAAATTGACGGGTTTGTTTTTTATGAAATTGTAATTTACGGTTAAAATACCAAAAAATGGTCTACATACCGTCAAATTCCAGCCCTGAGTGGAGGTATTCGTTACAAATTTGAGACTTGAAATTGTGAGCCCTTTCGAATGCCATACCATAACTGCTTCGGAAAGTGGATGTGGGTGGGCCGTCCCTGTTTAGTGACATTCATCTCATACACTTTCTTTAAGCTTGTTAATGAGCAATTAGAAAGTAAAAACTTCATATATATATATATATATATATATATATATATATATATATATATATATATATATATATATATATATATATATCAATTACAAAGTACATCAGTGTATATGGTATTGCATTTTTCGAGGGCCACCGCATCTAAAACCATCATCTCATCCAACACAACTTGTTGCTCTGCCCACAACCAAGCACTCAAGACAACCACGTTTGAACCCTTGAAAATGTTTGTTCCCAATCCATTAAAACCCTAAAAAGAGCTCCTCAAACCCTTGAAAAATATCCCCTCAATAATACATTTCACGATTCCAGAGTCTCTACAATCAGTAGCCCTCCATGACCAACTCGTACGTCGCTCTCCATATGACCGAAAAACCATGAATTCTCCTTAAAGTCCCCATGTGACAACGAGAGAATTTGAGATAAATTTCCTTTTTTAATGCCTCACATGTACTGTTCTTGCTGGACCCATTGGACGAGGTTTTATTTTTTGGTTTATTATTTATTTATTTTAAACAAAATAAATGCTTCTCATGCCAACACCTCTTCCCATCCACAATGTGGCCCATGTGACGCCATGTCTTCCACTTTAGTCAACCATATTGATGAAAACAACATATGCCCCACGCATGTTGCTTTTGATAGCCTGCGCACATGGAGGCCTTTAGAGCACCTATAGCCCTTCAAAACATGCCTTTACTGACCTTCACAGTAGAACTTGTTGCAACCGAGCCTCACCTTGTACTTGGTACGATTTTCAATAAATATTGACAGAAAAGGATATTTTGATGGACAGTTATCCAATTATAAATTAACACATAAGTACTTGTTTCAAAAGGTTGCGCTTTCGGTGGAAAACTACATGTGCACAAAGTTAGGAATTTAACCCACTGACATCACCATTCAGGCACAGCTATGCCTCTCCAAATTATATTCATGCATGGACCCTATGAGTTTCCTGACATATAAAACTCCAATTTCCCTCTCTCGCACAAAGCCATCATTATCACTATGAACACATTCAATATAAATATAAGTGCAACATTACATTTTTTTTAATTAACATATTTTGTTGAAAAGATATTTATATCAAGCATATAATGCATGAAATTTACCCGATACTCATAAATAACACTTAAAAAATAATATATTTTTTAAATTGCTTAATAAAGAAATAATATTTGATAGACATAGACGAGTTGTTTAACACCCTTTAATGTCATTATTTGTTGGTTTGACGGGTGGGGTCAATCATCAAATCTCATCCCTGCTCCTGAGTCTCGGACTTGGTTTACAACAAACCTCACACATTCAATCAGGCTTCTCGTACCTAAAAAATACCCCTGACACTTCCATCCTTTATTGAGGCATGCAACAATTTCTGAAAAAGGATAGATGTCATTTCAAATATGGATACTTGTTTTATATGTATGGAAAAATAACTAGGAATGATAGGGAAAATGAGTCGTTCTTTATAGAATGGCCTCAAATTGGTGTTTCACCAATTAATGAATACAACACAAAAGGTTTGCTTTCTATGGCTTTTCCTACTTTGTTTCCCAAAGGTTTAGCCATGTTCAAACAACCTTGAATGAAAGAGGTTCAACTACATGAATATGCATTGCATTTGATTCGTTACTGTGACAACTTGTTTGGCGGCCACCCCAGTTTTAGGTATTATTTTCTTAATCTCATCATGCGTCACCAAAGCCAAGTAACGAATTTTGTTTTCATGAGACAAGATATCATTGTGCAAGGACACAACAAATGCTCTGAATAGACATGCCTGCTAAAGAAATCTGTTGGATTGCAATGTCGATACAAAGTACTTTGGGAGTTACGTGGACATTCATCCCTTATCACTCGATTTATTTTTCTTCATGATTCATCTTCACAAATATCAATAATCCATCCTTCCTCCCTCCTTTTCTTCTTGCCACAACTCTTCCCCTTTGATCCCTTTCGGCGTCCACATCGCACGGTCCCACAAAAAACCATAAAGTTTATCGTAAAATTGATATAATTGTTTTGCAAAAAAAATAGTTTGTACATAATTGTACATATTTTTTTGAAAAGCATGCCAAAAAACCTTTGAAAATACCTAGATTTGACTATGTCATAATATGGTCGAGTTTACTGTCAATTCTAGGGTTTTGACACCTTCCGGATCCAATAGTGCCCTCCGTTCACACAGAAATACACATTATAGAAACATGCTATGAAATTCTAAATATATGATAAGTATAAAACCCTCGCTTGTATAAAAACACTTACAGATGGATGTCTACACTATCTACTGCTTTGATACCATGAAAGGAATGATAAGAAGATTGTTCCAAGATGCAAAGATCTCAAATGATAATAACAAATCACATTTAATAAGATTAAAGAAATTTGCCATAATAACCTTACAAAAGGATTTAGAAACAAAGAGATGCAATATCATATATGGAAATCTATCATATTTTCATGAGTTAACTTAATAATCATGATGTACATATAGGAGGAGGGAAGTGTAATAAGTACCTAGATCAGTGGTGAAGAACTTCCACTAACTGATACTAGTAGTTAAGCTAACTTCAAAAGACTAGCAAGCTAACTCCACATG
Organism: Taxus chinensis; assembly: GCA_019776745.2. Taxonomy (NCBI): domain Eukaryota; kingdom Viridiplantae; phylum Streptophyta; class Pinopsida; order Cupressales; family Taxaceae; genus Taxus; species Taxus chinensis. The sequence continues at coordinate 60,424,376 of CM034150.1, read as the reverse complement.
ACTAACAAGCTAACTCCACACAACTAGTACACCTAAAAAAACTAACTCAACAAGTGTAGGGGTAACCTAAGTGTAGCAATTATCCTAATAAACAAATAAAATGATAAATAATAACTTGCACTAACACACACGGTGGAAAGAGAAACACACCACACAATAGGGAAAAACAACATAAATCATTTATGGTACATGCAGGAGAAATTTATAGAGGTGGGGGAATAATATACACACACCCGACAATGGGCTGAGAAAAGTAAGTGCCATCATGGAATAGTGGGTTGAATTTATACCACTTATGAAGCTTGAAAATAATCAACTGGTCATGCCAAGCTCTCATGATGGCTCTACATGGTTTCAAAAGAAGATGGGAAAAAAAAATTCATTCTCGTATTGATATTGCATAGAAAACACATTTGTATCCAATGACCACTTTGTTACTTATTTAAAAAAAATTCTCTCTGTTGTCTCCGTCTTATATCTTGTGACCATAAGAAGCTACACTTCCGTGTTTTTAAAAATGGAGTTTATGTTTTCATCATAGAAGTCATATCCTTGGGTGAAAGTTGTTGCATGGATTCATTTTCAGAATTAGCAGGGAATCCAGAAGTGATAAGAACAAGTTGATTCTCTCCCCATTCACAGGCTTCTTCTAGCCTCTCACTTTGTTATTTTGAATGATTGCTTTCAGTACATACCATCTCATTCTTGACATGGTAATACCCACATAATGCATTATCATCCTCATGAAAGGAGAAAGGACACAATGTTGAGGCTGCAACATGAGAATAATCATTTATTCCATCTTGAATATCTCCTAAAGAGTCCTCTTCTTCGCAGGGAAAAGATAAGACTCCATACTTACAGTGGTGATCACTATCACACTCTCTTGGTAATGACAGGGGAAGCTACTCCTCTAATTTTTCTTGTGTTTTTTTCCCATCAATGAACGTTTCAAGAGGGAAATTGAACTCTTCCATTTTCTCTATTTCATTATTGGCCATTTGTACAACAAATGAAGAGACAAAATTGGAGAGGAAATCATCAATAACTACCTCAATATCATTCTCTTGGAGGACCTGCAATGAAGAAGGAGGATTCATCTCTTGAATTTCTTCACTGTCAGTGGAAATCTCAGCAAGCATTGGGTCATCTATTACAAAATAAGAATTCTCGTCTCCTGTGTACACTGCTTCACCAAAGGAATGTGCTTCAGGGAAAAGTGCAGCTACAGATGGAGACTTAAATTATATGTTTTCATCATTTTCTATCATGGTGTTGAGTTGAATTCTATCAAGGTGTTGAGTTGAATTTCATCAAAATGTTCTAAAAAAGAGCAGTTGTGAGTGGCGCCAAAGTAGCTCCCTGGGGTAAACACTTCGTAGTACGGAGACTCTTCAAAATTTTCCTCCGGACGATAGTTCCTTTCCTCCTCATTATAGGGTGCCTTAAGTTGTTCATAATTTTCTTGCATAACCACTGTAAGGAAAATATTATAGAGCTCTCATTATTTAAATATGTGCATATATTGTAATATTATTAATATGAGTTATATTATAACTCATTATTAATAATATAGGTTTGTTATATTGTTTCAACAATATATTTTTGTTATACTTGTAAAGTTATTGACGAGTTGTTTGGTTGTGTGACTTCCTAGTTTGTAGGAGGTCGGTTTTATATTTCCATGGCTATTTATTAGCCTTAGTATTGATTGTAATCGTGCCGAATATAATATCAAATTATTATTTCCTGTGTGACAAGCCTGCTGTACCAATATTTGGTATGAGAGCGATTCAATCACAATGAGAAATTGAAAACATAAAAGGCAACTTATTTTTCTTCTTTGCCCCGTATTATGTATATTATCAATTGATATCATATGTTGACAGTGTTTATGCATCCACATATATTGGAGTTTCCATTCGGGTGTTTGGAGAATAGATTCATTCTGTGTCTGGTTTTGAATCGTTGATACAGTCTGCGTCTGACGAAACAACATCACTGCCCAACATCCTCAAACAATGACAATTTCATTTGGTATTATCAATGTGTAAATGTTTGATGGTATTCATAACAATATCCAGTATCTATTTGTTTCTCGCCTCCACATGTGTCTACCAAAGTAATGCACAACATACAAATGGTGAGATCAAAAGGATGCTCATCCATGGGATATCTCCCCTTTGGCTCCACAAAATCAAAATCATTTTAGAAAATTTGTTCAACGTCGACCTACATAGAAGCTCTAATGACTTTGACTCACCTTGATATCAAATCAGTTTATGCATCAACAAGAGTTTGTGGATTGGGCATCATACCTCGGATATCTCAGCATGCAGTAGATATATTTTCAGAATCGCTTCAGGCCATATTTCTTTTTCATCTCCTTGCTACACCTGTTTGCTCCTTATATCAAGTCCTTGTTATGGAGATAAATACATGCCAACTGTGCATCAAGTGTAAGTCCAAGTCCGTATTGAAATTCGTGGTCATTTAAAAAGTAAAGTTTTTCAAATGTTTACGTCTTGGTTTAGTTGTTTGCGTTTTGATCAAAATAGTAGTTGATCAATCCCTGTATTGCCATTAACTTTATATGTTCTAAAAAGTAATTAAATATTACTTTTTATGAGAAAGTTTGAGAGTCATTAGCTTTTTGACGTTTTTAATGTGAGAGAATATTTGTGTTAGTGATTAGTAATTCTTAGTCATTTAGTATTGTTTAGGTATCAACATTGTTAAAATTGTGTTTAGGTGAATATAGGCAGTCAATGTCAAATAGGTGATTTTAGGATTATTGCCTTGTCAAGTATTAAATTCGTGTCATTCTAAAAAGTCATAGAATATATATATGTGTGTGTGTGTGTGTGTGTGTGTGTGTGTGTGTGTGTTTGTGTGTCTGTGTCTATGTCTCACAGACGCATTTTCGGTGTTATCTGACATCTGAATAAATAAAGTGTTTTACATTGCGGGAGAGAAGAATAAATCACAATGTGGAAACTATTTAGCTTCAACGTCCAATTTGTTGAGTAAGTAGCATCATTTATTGGAGGATGGAGGCAACAGAGGTAGGAGGACAATCAACGTCCTCAAGTTCGTCACTACCTCAGAGGTCGCAAACTACTTTAGTGACATCTTTGTGTTTTGTGTGATGAATAAGAATAAATGATCATCCATGTTTCTGAGTGCAGTGCTTGTGTTTCCCCCATGATGATAATGATGTGGTGATTTGTAGCATTGATACTATTGTAGGAAGTGTTCTTGATCAGACCGATTTGATGGTTGATGTGAATTGGTTGAACGGTCCCAAATCATGTATTCATCTAATAGGTTGAATGGTCCCTGGATGATTGTTGTCTTCCGAAAATCGCTTTTCGTTTTGCAAGTTAAATTCAAATTTTTGAGCTCTTGCCATCCTAAAGTATTCAAGCCAAGTTGAAAGTTCGAAGAGATAGAGAAATCCATGCCCTAAAGTTGTTTCAAATCCCCAGTCTGCTTGTTTTGATAAATTTTCCATTTTCCTATCTAGACGCGTGAAAATTTTATTGTTGTCCTCATTTGAATGAAATTGTCAATCTTTCTATGCCCCTGGATCGTCGAACCTTGTATTGTTTTCAATTCCTTGGCTCGCAAAAGAAATATGAAAATCGGGCGCGAAATGGTGGAGTTTTCTTCTTCTCTGCATTTTTTTCCACAGTCGGGAATGATGGGCGTTTTCTTCCCCGTCAAATTTTGGCCCCATCATCCACGGGTAAGTGGACATACCTAATTGGAAGTGGGCCGAAGGAGAAATTTGTGTTTTTGAGCCTCTTTGTAAAAAGGCGAAAAGTTAAAAAGTGACCCGCAACCTTGATCAGGCTTAAATAAAAAAGTCAAATCTTGAGCCCGCCATTGGAAATTCAAAGTAGGGAAGCGGGCCATCGGGGAGATTTGAGATTTTGAGCCTCTTTGTAAAAAGGTGAAAAGTTAAAAAGCGACCCGCAGCGCCAATCGGGCTTAAAGGAAAAAGTCAAATATTGAGCCCGTCATTAAAGGAGTCAAAGCAGGGAGGTAGGCCTGAAGGAGTCAAGGGCTCAATTTGTGTTTTTGAGCCCGCATTGAAAAAAGGTAAAATTATAAAAGTGACCCGCGACTCCTTCTCCAATCAAGGGAAGCCACGTTTCAGGCTTATATCAAAAGCAGGTGAGCAGGCCAAAATGTTCCAAAATTCTAAATCTCTATAAAGTCACAAAATGCAAAAGGAATCCTTTGCGCCCGCTCCAGTAAATTTCTCCCACGTGTACGACTCTGATTTAAAGTTTGAAAGGAAAGATGAATGGTTCAAATTCAAAGTTACAAAACAAGTGTAACAGTTGCATTATGAAAAGTTTGGTTTTTCCGTCATTGGCGTTTCTTCGCGAATCAAGAATCCGAACGGACGCGAATGATTGAAAAGAAATTGTAAACCGTTTCTTGCTAAAAAAGAAGAAGTTATAACCGTTTCTTGGAGGAGATTTAATGGCTTCTTCACGTCATAATAGAGCGTTGGAAATTGATCTTGGAAACTCAAGAGTATATTGTACTTTGAGAGAACAAAGGAGATAGCCATTTTTCTTCCGTTCCACTCCCTTCTTCTCAAATTCCTCCATTTCTCCACTATGTACAATTTTTGTTTAAGCAACAATACAATATGAAGGATATTGTAGCCTCTTTGATGAGGAGATTTTAGAAACTTTGAGTTCACAATCTTATCTCATCTTGTTGCCATTTCCAGGGTTGTTTCTTCTCATGAATGCATGCATTGAAGTTTCTAACTAGTGCGTGCGGGAATCTAATTTTCTACCCGCGACATTAGTTCTCCTACCTCTTTTCTCACTCCCTTTCCCACTTTCAGACAAAATTCTCTCTTGCAAGTATCTGCAAGCTTTTCCGCAGGGTTAGTGGAGTGCCCCTGTTGGATCCCCGACCGAAAGGCCACCATAGAAATCCATATTTTCTCGCGCATGCATGCACGGTAGCTGCACCGGTTAAGTAGAGGGACTTAGATTCCCATAGTGTTCGCAAGGAATCCACAAGTTTGTCCACCCAACAAATTTCCTCTCCAACAATGATGTAGTTCCCATAGTCAGTGTTAAGGATCGAGACCATGTGTAGGCTACAGAGGGGCATGTTACTTGGTTGAAGATGGTGTTTTTCCCCATGTTCACACTAAGGGGGGGAATGTAAGGAAAATATTATAGTGCTCTCATTATGTAAATATGTGCATATATTGTAATATTATTAATATGAGTTATATTATAACTCATTATTAATTATATAGGTTTGTTATATTGTTTCAACAATATATTTTCATTATACCCATATAATGATATTACCGGGTTGTTTTGTTGTGTGACTTCCTTGTTTATAGGAGGTCAGTTTTTTAGTTTCCATGGCTATTTATCAACCTTAGTATTGATTGTAATCATGCCAAATATAATATCATATTATTATTTCCTGTGTGACAAGCCTTCTGTACCAATAACCACAACATAGTTTAGAATTTCAAGATTGGTTTAAGGGTCGGAACTTCCTTCTACTACTCTCACAATTCTTTGCACATACTCATTTTTCAAGGTTGTCATTTCTTCATCTCCATAAGCAAGAAAATTATTCAAAGGAAGAGAGACAAAAGACAATGATTAGATTTTTTCAGTTAGTAGTGTATCATTCAAGACATTACCTTCAGGAGATTCCTCATTGTTTACTTCATCTAGAGATTCATTCCCATGTTGTTCATACAACATTTTATATTTATTATGCATTATTCTCATCAAGTGCTTGGATTCTTTATCATCATTCAATGCAATCCCCATCTTCTTCCCTCTAGTGGCACTTCATTTGAATTGAAGCCACAAGGATTTGATAGTAGGATCTTTAGATGCATCAATTTTATCCACTCTTGATATCCTTTTCATAATGTGTGTCGTACTGTCACTTACCTTCTTTCCTTTTGTTGATTTCTGATTTTTAGTTGAAGCAAGAGACTTCTTTGGAGTGTCAACACCCATACTTTTGTACGAGCTTGTCCAGAATGATGGCTGAGCTGAAATCTGTATATTTTGACGGTCTTCTTCTTCTTCATTGTTGCTATCACTTATTGGTGCCGAACACCAACCTCGAAACTTCATTATTGTGATACGGGAAACAAATGTGACATGGATTTGTTCCATAATAGAGTCGCCTTTAGAATTTTTATATTTTTGGAATATATATATATATATATATATATATATATATATATATTGATTTTGATGATCCTTATAGGGTGCATAACAACAAAATCTTCACCACGGTGGGCACCAAAAAATGTTGGCAAAATAATTTGTCACAAGGGAAAATTAGTGGTTTTCACCAACGCTCTGGGACTAGGTCCCTCTACTCAGGAATAAAGAAACTCCATTTATTGAAAATAAGAAATATTTACACTACTCTAACCATTGTGGGTGGCCTTCCGACCGGGTATCACACATGAATACTCCACTAAACCCATGTGCAAAAGGAGGTAGAGGAAAGGTGTATGTATCGAGAGAGGGGAGAAATTGAGAAGGGGTTTTTACTGAATATATAAGAAGTTGAGTTTATTGACATAAAACTAGAATATTTCCATGTTTCATCAAAATCAATATATATATATATATATATATATATATATATATATATATATATATATATATATATATATATATATATTGATTTTGATGATCCTTCTAGGGTGCATAACAACAAAATCTTCCCCACGGTGGGAACCAAAAAATATTGGCAAAATAATTTGTCGCAAGGGAAAATTAGGGGTTTTCACCAACGCTCTGGGACTAGGTCCCTCTACTCAGGAATAAAGAAACTCCATTTATTGAAAATAAGAAATATTTACACTACTCTAACCATTGTGGGTGGCCTTCCGACCGGGTATCACACATGAATACTCCACTAAACCCATGTGCAAAAGGAGGTAGAGGAAAGGTGTATGTATCGAGAGAGGGGAGAAATTGAGAAGGGGTTTTTACTGAATATATAAGAAGTTGAGTTTATTGACATAAAACTAGAATATTTCCAGGTTAACAATGATAAGAAACCGTGTCAAGGAACAAGGAACAAAACACAATTAAATCAAAAATTATTTTCATAATATTGCACAACCATGTTCATGGGGTAAAGTTTAGATGGAGAGGAAAACATAAGACAAAGAGAGAAGAATTTTAGTTTTTTGCTTGTGGTAAGACAATGGGAGTTATCAACCAAGAATAGCTAACCCTTTGGAATGGAGAAGTCATTCCAATTTATAGCTTTACAAATTGTCCCTTCATCTACCACCCACATGACCTTTCATTGTCCCACTAATTGTGACCTTTCACATTCCTCTAGGAATGAAAAATAAGCCCCTTTCTTATTAAAGAAAAGGGGACTTTTACCATGAAGAATTATAATTTTCACTTAAGTTAATAAGACGATAAAGCCAAAAAGTACATTTCCCAATGGAGAAATATAACATAAAGAGAGAGAAAAGAAGAGAGATGATTATGTTGAGGAAGAAGAATCCCCCAATGAAGAAGATACATCTCCTATGGTACCTAGTGGAAATGCTTTGGGAATGAATTCCTTGCCTTTGACCTCTTTATTGAATCGTACCACTGCAAAGGCAACTTTCTCTGAGTACGGAATGCACACATGCCCCCAAAACACTAACCCAAGTCTCAGGGATGCCACTAAGTGTTCTACACTGTGTGAGCCGAATTTTTTGATCTCTTTTGGTATTAGAGATGGAACCTCTAATTTCCATGAGAGATTCCAAGGTATCCTTGTTGAAGGAAAAGGGGTCTCCAACTTCTTTCGGAACTAGTTCTTGAAAGGAACTCAGGTGTTCTTCCAAAGATGAACTTTCACTTAATGAAGGCGATCCAAGCTCTTGTACTCTTTTTATAGCATTTTCCAAAATTTCCTATGCATGCTCCTTTGTTGACTCAAGCTCTAAAATGACATCATTCATTACATCATACCTAGCACTCATTGTGCATGACCACACATGAGACAAATTCTTGAAGATGGATACAAATACATTCTGATTCACCAAGGAATAGGAGTCAAAACAACTCATCTCGAATACCAATGGGAGAACACTATCCCAAAGGGATTTTTATTTTTCGATCTCCCCCTTAGTTACTTTGATCTTTGAAACAATGGTTAAGATAAAGTTGAATAGAGAGAGAACCTAAGGTAACAAAACCTTTCCTTTTTCAATGATCTTATCTACCCTTCAGTCATTGTCTCTTCCTTACATGGTGCACCCTTGGGATCTCTTGATCATATGGGGATCAAAACAACTGATAGGAGAGATCACTTCTGCAGGAGGGAGAGATGATGCATTAGGCTCCATGAATGATTGCACATAAGCATTCAAGGTTCTGACATGCTCCTCAAGTTGTTCCAAAGTCAACCTATTTTCTTTGTTTCTTGCGAGTATATGGTATAAATGTTGAGGTTTTTGATATGAACAGGAAATCAAGTAAAACGGGGGGAAAATGGTTAGGGTAAAGAGTGGCTAAGCTAACCTTCCATGGCCCCATGCCCTGGAAGTGCTGCCCACATAGTCCTGGCGAAAAGGGACCTCAGACCGATGTAGTTCTCCCATAAGCTAGGGAAGAAGATGAAAATGAGTTGGTAAGTTTGTGGTCAGGTTGTGGGTTTGGGTTTAATAGGTGGGGGTAGATGATGGTAAAAATGATGCAAGTGAGGGTGACTATGGTGAAACAGGAGGATGACCCCAAAAGGTCAGTGTCGAGGACCAAGTCTTGTATGAGAAGATGAAAAGGTAATGAAGAAGAGAAAAGATAAGAGGGGGCTAGAAAGCCACCTGATTGGGAAGGATCAAAACATATGAAACACATCATATAGATAGGCTAATAAATGTAAGACCCTAAAGACATTACATGATTGATAATTCTAAGAGTGACAACTAGTCACATGATCACCAAATGTCGTAGGTTCAGTAGGTCCCTTGATGTATGAAGTGAAAAGAGACAACTAGTCACATGATCACCAAATTCCATAGGTTCAGGAGGTCCCTTGAGGTATGAAGTGAAAAGATAATGAGTAAAGAGGTGCAGGTAATTGGGTCATAAAATGGGAAGTAGAATGCCTCAGGAAATAGAGCCAAGATCACAATAGGCAAGTCCATGACGAAAAAGATTATTTTTCTCTTTTCTTTTCTCTTTGACTTTGTAGATAGATTGATCTATGCGGGAAGTCTATATGGGAGGAATATATGTCTCCTTGAGGTCTTCAGTGAAGCTGATAGATGCAGGTAAGCTTCTAAATTTTGATTTTTAAGAAAATAGTCCTCTTTTTGGAAAGACTATATAGAGATTTGCGAGTTTTTTATATTTGTCCTTCGAGGGAGTAATCTACTTATAGTGAAAATGGAAGGTAAAATATGTCCTTTAGGAGGGAGTCATCTTTTATGTTAGAAGTTTGACTCAAGGAGTTGATCCCTTATTTTGGAAGATGTCCTTTTAAGGGATTCATCTTTGTTGTTTTTTTTGGCTTTTAAGTCATGGGCGAGACTATAACAAAACATTTAGTTCTTTTTTAAAAGGCAAGGGTGAACAACCATGGGATCTCATCTAAAAGAGGATAAAAATTATACATGAGAATCATGCCATGGGTAGAGCTGTGGTGCACATAATTAAGATAAGGCAAAAGGGTGATAGGCGAATCTCATGGTTCTTGTTTTAATCGTTAGGGAGATGGATGGAGATGGATAGCACTCAAGGGAAAATCCTGTAAAGAGACACAGGGTGAGGCAGGAAAATGAGTCAAGAATAGAATGGTTGAAGATGGAATACATAAAGGGGCTCAGGTTTGGGTTTACCCTCAAGCGAGGACAAATGATAGGCACCTGATCCATCGGTATGAGTTACGATGTATGGTCCAAGCCAATTAGGAGTGAATTTTACCTGTTTTACTTTTTTATTCCTTCGTTATGTGTTGATTTTCTTTCAAAACAAGGTCACCAACTTGGAAGGTTTATTCATGAACACATTTTTCATAAGCACGTTTGATATGTTGTTGATAAACTTGAAGGTGATCCAGTGCGTTAAGACAACATTCGTCTAATAACTCTAGTTGTGCTAAGCGGTCCTAAAAATATTCATCGTCAATAATCATGTCATGAAGAGAAATGTGAAGTGAGGGGATTTGTAATTCAAGAGGTAGAACAGCCTCGGTACCGTAGACTAGTGAAAAGGGTGTAGCCACAGTGGCAGTGTGAATACTAGTGTGGTAAGCCCATAGGGAAAAATGAATGTGCGTATGCCAATCCTTCCCAGTATCATTAACCACTTTCATGAGAATTTTATTGAGATTTTTTTTTTTGGATTCGGCTTGGCCATTAGTTTGTGGGTAATAAGGTGATGAGAAACTAAGTTGAATGCCGAAGGTGTCGCAAAAATTTTACAGTGTTTTGTTTTTGAATTGTTTTCCATTTTCAGTGATGAGGTGCTGAGGGACACCAAAGTGACGAATGATGTCATGGTTAATGAACTCATATATTTTCTTGGCTTTTGTGGAGATGAATGGAATGGCTTTTATCCATTTTTTGTAGTATTTGGTAGTAGTTATGATCCATTGATGGCATTGTGAAGAAGGGAGGATTGATCTCACCAACAACATGCAAATCCCATCGAGAGAAGGGCCAAAGTTCATGAGTGACCTATAAAGCATGACTGGGTGTATGATGAAGGTTGGAATGTTGTTGAAATTTCACACAACATTTGACATAGTCACAATAATCATGGTTAAAGTTTGGCTAGTAACAACCTAGGTGAAGAATACATTTAGCAACAGCAAGGCCACTAAAGTGACCTCCACATATGCCATCATGAACCTCCTTGATGGTATAAGGAATTTCAAGAACTTGCGAGGCATCATAAGAGAATACCATTAAAGCCATGCTTATGGAGGAGTCCCCCTTGGATAACATAAAAGGGAGACCTTCTTAAGGAAGGCACTTTGTTCGTTACGAGTGAGATCAGGAGGTAAGATGGAGAGGTAAAGGTAGTCAGAGTATTGTTTATACCAAAGGTCACTTGGGTCAGGGGGTGTCAGTTCCGATTCAATAAACATAGTGAGGTAAATAATAAGGTGAATGAAGGTGTTATATAGTGACAAATATTTTGGAATCAGTTGGGGAATTGAGGTATTTGGGAAGCTAAGCAGGCCATAGTGTCTGTAAATTTGTTAGTTGACCATGGGATGGTTAGAAGGGTGTAACGATAAAAGGTGGTCAAAAGTATGTCTACATGATGTTTATAATTTTTAATTATCTCGTTATGACATTAGTACATACCATTGACTTGGTTTATGACCAATTGTGAATCACCAAGGATGTGGATTGATTTGACATTGAGGGCATAGGCAGTTTGGAGACCTAATACGAGTGCTTCATACTCGGCAATATTGTTGGTGCATTCAAATTCTAGTTTGAAAGACAAAGGCATGGGTTCTCCATCTAGAGGGATGAGAATACCACCAGCTCCACCTTGATGCTGACACTTGGAACTATTGAAGAACATTGTCATTTGGTAAGGGGGTTCATCTAGGGAAAGGGTAGCAATGGATTCATTGGGAAAGTCAAAATTAGAGGGTTGGTTCCTAGACAATAGGTGTGTCATCCAGTTGGTCGGCTAATATCATTGGCCCTTAGATAGAATTTTGGTGAATTAATTCGAGGTCAAGGTCAGCTAAAAGCATAAGCCATCGCGCAACATGCTGATTCTGATAAGGTTTGGCATACATGAAGTGTAAAGGATCAATGTTGGTCACAACATAGGTTTTGTGGTTGAGTAGGTAATGGTGGAGTTTGGTGGCAACAAAAACTAAGGCTAAGTAAAGCTTTTTTGGGTGGTTATATCAGGTTTCATAGTCTAAAAGAGTATGGCTTATGTAATAAACCACTTGCTCCCTATGTTGTTCATCGCAATGAGCGAGCATCACTCCTAAGGAATGATTGGTAGTTTATAGGTATATGTAAAAAGGTTGATCATATTTCGGTGGAATGAGTATGGGTGGTTGGAGAAGGTATTGTTTTAGGGCCTGAAAATCTTTATGATAGTCATCATCCCATTTAAAGGAGACATCCTTCCTAAGAAGGGGATGAAATGGTTGACACTGATATGAAAATTGTGAAATGAAATGGTGAATGAATTATAATTTACCTTGCAGACTGCAAATTTTTTTGAGGTTCGTGGGCAGAGGAATTTCCAGAATGGCCTTGACTTTAGTGGGGTCAACTTCTATACCACGGAGGGAAATAATAAATCCTAGGATTTTCCCTGAGAGAATAGTGAAGACACACTTTTTTGGTTGAAGTCAGATGTAATATTTAATGAGGTGGTAAAAGAATGGTTTCGAGGATAATGAGGTGCTCAATCGCGGCATTTAGATTTAGCCAAGATATCATCCACAAAATATTCCAATATGTGATGCATGATATCATGAAATATTTAAGTCATAGCACATTGATATGTAGTGCCAACATTTCTAAGGCCAAAAGGCATGACTCGATAGCAAAAGGTTCCCCAAGGGTTAATGAATGCAATCTTGTGTTGATCTTCTGGGGCAAGAAAAATTTGGTTATAACCCGAGAAACCATCCGCGAGTGAGAGCATCTCGTGACCCGTGGTAAGGTCAACTAGTTGATCAATACCGAGAAAGGGAAAGTCGTCCTTCAGGTAGGAGATGTTGAGGTCACGGAAGTCCATGAAAATATCGGATTCCCCTTGTTACTTTAGTAATAGGGAAAATGTTAGAAATTCAATGAGGATAATGAATGGGTAAGATGAAGGAAACAGAAAGAAGATGCTGAAGTTATTTTTTGACAAGAAGAGTAATGCGAGGGTGTATTTTCCTTAGCTTTTGTTTGATAGGTTTGGCATCGGGAACACTTACGATATTGTGGACCACTATGGTGGGGTCAATACTGGACATGTTTGCATAATACCAAGTGAAAACATGGTTATGATCTCGGAGAAAGGAAGTGACAGCTTCATGTTCAACAACATCTAAAGATTTTTCTGATCTTTAGGATGTGCAGGTTCGTCCTAAGTATGAATGTTGATCTCAATAGTCGATTCATTCAACATGGTTTGCATCTCAAAGGGTAACGACTGATGAATATAACAATCTTATGCACTAAGGTAGGTGAGTATGGATTCATCGTCCTAACATTGAATGACGTTAATGGTCGGTGTGTCATCATCGATCATCTCAGGATATAGGAATGGGAGAGTGGAAGGGGCCTCACCTTCGCGTTGATAAGTCAAAGGTCCCAAGGAAATGGTGTTTATGAAAAAAAAAGTTAGGAGGGATAGATTTAGGATCCATTGACTCCATCGGTGAGGGTGGTGATGAAGGTGGAGTGGTTGAAGGTAGTGATGAAGATGAAGGTGGAGGAGGGCTAGGGTCTTCAATGAGTTCAATGTGGGCCTGTTTGGTAGGAGGTTTGGGGAAGTTGATACCACTACGGTCATTATGTTTGTGGGTGGTACATGGAATAATGGTATGGTGGCCTTGCTCGTAAAATCCAAAACCAAAACCCTTCCACACACAATGGTGCAGGAAGGTGTGGGCGAAACGGTGATTGGTAAGTGATTAGAAGTCAGCGAAAAATGGGCGGGGTTGTGATGGTGGTTCAGGTGTGTAGGTGGTAGTATCAAATCCCCCATAGGTGAGACTAGTATGAAGATGAGGAGGACCATAAAGGAGGCATTCTCCTATAAGGTGATCATAGTGAGGGTGTTGGTGAAGGCTTCCATACTCGTGTGGAGTAAGGAATGTGTTGACACTATATAGGTGGTACTCCCCCAGAGTGAGGCATTGAAAAACACCTTCTAAGGGATCAGTGGTTGGTATGTGGGTAGCTGGTATGGATGATGTGTCAAAGGTCGATGCGGAGGTGGTGTTAATGGATTGAGAAGCTAATGGGTCAGCATGTGGAGGTGATAACATTGGTAGGCATGGAGGAGGTATGTATGGTAAAAGTAGCGGTGGTACTGGTAGGTGTGGGTGTAGGTGTAGGTGAAGCGGTATTGGTTGCGGAATTAGATGGCTTGACTGGTATGAGTACATCGTTGGGTCGGTAAAGCATGTTGCATGTTTTGAAAGGTGATGGGTCAGCTAGAATGGTATAAGTGTGTCCTTCATGTTCAAACTTTACACAACGATGCAAAGTGGAGGGAACAAAACCCATGACATGGATCTGAGGTCTACCAAGCAACAAGTTATATTTGAATTCCCCCTCCAAAACATAAAAAAATTATGGAACAATGTGGGGGCACACGAAACGTGAAGGATGACATTGCCTAGTGTAGAGGTGATAGTGTCGTTGAATGAACACAACATGACCAGATGTTTATGCATGCAATTGTTAGGTATGCGCATTTGAGCAAATGCATGGGATGAAATGATGTTAATGCTAGCGCCTCCATCAATCATCACATGGCGCACCCATATGTCATCAATGTGGACAGAGATGAAGAGGGCTAGGTCCGGGTCATCGTTTTGGTATGGCATGTGATCTCTGCCTCTGAGAAGCTGAGGGAGGCCACTTGGTGAACAAGGTGAGGTGAGGATGAAGGTGGTAATTTGGTGAGGGAGGCTACATGATGGGGTGTGATAATAGAGGCTACGGGTGTAGGGTCATTGGGTAAAACCTCGATAGATTGAAGAACCTCCATGAGGGCTTGATGATGGGATTCTGAGGTTTGGATGAGGTCATATAAGGACATTTTGAGTGGAGATTGGCGTAATTTTTTAAACATGGTGCGATGTGTGACGCCATTAGAAATGGGGTATGTGGGACCACGGAGAGTTATCTTAGGTATGGGTGTAAATGGTATGTTGGGTATAGGATTGGTTGGTGGGTCAACTACCTTTTCTTTACCCTTCTACACACGTGTAGTGACGTGTACCATGTTGATTTGAGGTAATTTTTCAAATGGAGGAGGTGTAGGGTAAGTGGTATAATGACATGAAGGGTAAAAACCTACTAGAGGAGAAAAACCCTATGAGGTCAGTTGGGTGCAGTGACATTTGGGTGGTGGCATGGCAAGTTCTCTGATGTAAACCGTATTAATTTCAAATTTTTTGTGTGGTTCTAGGAGCTGTGAGGGTGGAGGTTTTGGTTTTTGAGTATGTAGTGTGGGAATGGGTGTAGGTGAAGCAGGGTCCTCGTCAAGAAGGTCATCGTCATCAAAGTTGGTTTCCGGGTGGACACAATTAGATAAGGACAATTTTCAAGGCCTTGCAGTTCTCCACATCATGCCCTAGCACACAATGGTATGCACAAATTTTAGTATCATCAAACCCTTTTGGCTTGGGTTTGAGGGGGTCGTAAGGTCGGAGTGGCGGTAATGTGATAACAGAAGTCTTGAGGAGGTTGGTTAAAATTTTGGCATAGGACCCTGCTAGTGGATCACAATGGGAAGTGAATGTGGGTTTGGGTGTAGGTGTGGTTGGTTGTCTGGGAATTATTTTTGGAAGAGTAGGAACAGGTCGAGCTATGGGTTTAGGCACCGGTGTGGTTTGAGGTATTGGTTGGGTTCATTTAGGTAGGGGTACAGTAGATGGATGGGTAGGAGGATGTGGGGTTGTTTTGACTACCTTGTTGTGGGGTAGTGGGGTTTTGTTTTTGGGTTGCACCTTCTTGGGTAAAGGTGATGTGGGTATATGGGGTCTAGAAGGAAAAGCAGATGGAGGAAGAGGGTGAGTTACCCATGGGGATAATGGGGGTGCTATGAAGGTAGATGATGCAAGTTCATGCTTGGGGTGTGAGGGAAAATGACTAAAGTGTAGTAGGTAGTGAAGAAATGGCTGAAGGTATCAGAGGTATTGGTGGTAAAGAGACTGCAGGTGTGGGTATGAGTCATGTTGTGTGCCTAGGTAGGTTAGAGATTTGTGAGGTAGGAATGGGTGGTTGTGTTATTGGTTTATGGATGGGTGAAGGGTGCTTGACCATGTTGGGCAACTGAGGTCTTAAGGTAGATGGGACAAGTGCGGGTGTGATTGGTGTGGTAGGGGTATGAAGTTGATGAGTTTGTTTCTTTAGTTTGGGTGTCAGAGTAGGTGTGGTTTTAATATTGGAGGATGTAGCTAAATCCAGTTTAATAGGTGGATGAGTAAGGCTGGTGGTCGGGGTGACCCCTAAAGTGGTAATAGGTTTAGTGGAGGTAAATGTTGTGGGTATGGGTTTGGGTTTAGGCATAGGTCAGGTTATGGGTAAGGGTGTGGTGTGAGTGTTAAAGGATATTGTGGAAGGGGTTGCGATAGTAGTGGTTGTATTTGGTTTGATGGGTGGAAATGTGCTTGGGTAGATAGTGGAGGTGTCATCGAGGGATCTCTGCATTTGTGTTGAGACAGGGAGTAAGAGGTGCCCCCATAATAAAGCCCTATCCACATAATCCAAGTGATCAGCCAAACGTGATAATGGCACGTTTGTGGGTGGAGTTGGTGAAGACCTAATGGGAATTCTCATAAAATGCATCTTAGAGATGGGGAATTGGCCAGCTTTAGCTTCTGTGGGTAAGAGAGCTGAAAGTAGGTCTGTTGGATGTTGGGTAGCTGATGGAGAATGCTCGCCAAGAGGCAAAGGTATCTCCACTGGGTCTATGACGGGTGGAAGAGATGATGGGACTTCCTTAATAAGTGGAGGAATGGATAGATGCTCCTCTGTGGGTGGAGGAGGTAATGGGTGCTCTCTCCTCTGTGGGTGGAGGAGGTAATGAGTGCTCCTCTACATGGGTTGAGGAGGTACGGTAGGTAAAGGTTCTCTAAGTGGAGAAGCTAGGGGTGAGATGGTCTCAATGTTAGCAGAAGACTCCTTCGTAGGTGATGTAGGAGATGAAGGGTGTTCTTCTATTGGTGAAGGAACAGTGATGGTTGGTTCAAATGTGGAAGGAGGATTTCGGGCTAGGATTTCCTCTATGGAAGGGATGTGAGGTAATTGAGAGGTGACAGGTACCTCGTTAAAGATTGCATGAACCTCACGAGTATGGGTATCGTGAGTGGATGTCTCACTGGTTTGATTAGATGAAGGGGCATGATTGGGAAATGGTTTTTTAAAGATTTGTAGATTTTGGTTGGGGGCGGCGTTGGGATTATCCATAGTCAACTCACCTTTCTCGAGCATTTCTTGGACAATATTCTTAAAAGTGATACAGTTGCCGTCACTGTGACCTTTCACTTGGTGATAGTTACAAAAATCTTGTTCCTTATACCATGCAGGCATGGGGCAAGCAAGGTCAAAACTAGTGTGTGGTTTTATGGGTGGAAGGGTGATGGTGCTAGCTTTGATCAACTTTTCTAAAATACAAGAGTAAGGTTCCCCAATTGGGGTATATTTTCATGCTGCTCTTGTCTGAATCAAAAAGCCTGTATGGGTGATAGATTAGATGAGGGTGTAGCCTGATTGGATGGATGAGCTGGGACCGGCCTTGAGTACCACTGCATTAGTGGTACCTTTAGCCTTTGATTAATTGGTTGGAGGTTTTGAAGAAGAGGAGGTTTCATTTGACTTGAATGCCAAATTCTTATTTCGTAATTGGATTTTCTTCTCTTCGATGGCCCGAATTTCTAACTTTCGTGCCATAGTGAATGCCTCATTGAATGTTCTGAAAGTTTGGACCTACAAGGTCAGGGAGATATGTCTGGTGCAAGCTCGGGTGAAGAGCTTGATGAGTTCAGTTTGTGGTAATTGAAAGGTAAGTTGATTGATCAGGCTGTGCCAGCGAGCAACAAAATCTGTGATAGATTCATCCTTGTACTAACGTGTGGAATATAGATCAGTCATGGTAACTTTCTTGGCGATATTGATGGAGAAATGATCCAAAAAAGCTTGGGCTACCTGATTGAATGAAAATATGGAGTGTTTGGGTAACCCACTATACCAGTCTAATGCTGGTCTAGTGAGGGACATGGGAAAAGTTCTCAAAAGTAAGGCATCATCATGAGCAATCAGATAACACCCGTGTTTAAATGAGTGCAAATGTTGTTGTGGGTCTTCCTTACTATTGAAATGATTGAATTTTGGCATTTCCCAATGCACAGGGTATGAACGGATAGGAATGGACAGGTGAATAGGATCGTTGCAAATCTCTCATCGTAAGTGAGAGTGTTGTGGGAGCTGAAAACCAATGCCTCTAGTGTTTGCATCTTATCCATCATCAATTTAATTAGGTCATTGGTGGGTTGTGATGATTGGATGCCTCCTATAACGTGAGGAGGTTGGTTTTGGGTGTATAATGGGTGTGGCATTCCAGTGTATGGGGCTGCCATGTAAGGTGGTGGAGAAGAAGGTAATGAAATAGGGGGTACATACCCAGAATGAATGATAGATGAAATAGGAAGTTGTTGGTAGTATGTATATGGGGGTGGAAGGGTCGTGGTAACCCTAGTGGCAATAGGGGCTAATGATTGTGGAATAGAAAGAACCACGTTCTGAAATGGGGTAGGAGTCACTGACACTGGAGGTGGTAATGTAGCTATGGGTATGTATGAGACATTAGGGGTGGATGAGGTCATGTTTGGGGTAGTCGCCGAGGGTATGGTGGATGTAATGGGTGCTACAGAGGTAACAAATGTGGTAGTCATAGTGGGTATAGGACCTAACTGTGAAATGACTGGGGGTAAAGTGGAAGTGGGCAGCACTAAACAAGATGGAGCTAATGCAGAAGTGGGTGTGAGAGTCGGGGGGATAGATACGGGCATGTCGTATATCAACTGACCCGAGACATCTCGAGTGGACAAATGGGAGAGGTAAAACTGCAAGGCGGCAGGATTTTGGTCAAGGAGTCATGCGAACTCCTCATCTCCAGTAGCGATATTAGTAGGCTAGATAGGATCCATGGCTGGTGATAAAATAGAGGGTGGTGAAGGACTAGGTGGGAGTGGTTGGCAACTGGCATGGAACACGAGGGCGTTCACTTGTCTTCGGGTCAGTACCATGTGAACCAGTACTGATCAGGTGGGGCTGCTTCTCTGTAAATGGTATAGAGAACAACAAGGAAAAAAATGGATGAAGTAACAAATGGTGGGTGGAATGTGAAACAGGCTAACTGATGTCAGTTAGGGAAAACCAACGTCAGTCAAGGGTAACCGCTGCTGATCACTGTAGAAAATAGGCAGTGAGTAATCAATGAGGCAGAAAGAAAAATTTGACAAGTATGCCAAATCTGGGATGTGTAAAACATCAATGGGAAAAAACAAAAAGACAATGATAGAGACTATGGAAAGTGGAAGAAAGTGAAGTGAGAATGTCCTTTTGAGTAGGTTAGTAAAAGGACTTGGAACCGACGTCAGTTGGGTTTAACCGATGGCGGTCAGAGGTAACCGATGACGGTTACTGTGAAATTGAAATAGTGATGAGAAAAAGTGGTTATGAATTAGAATTTGATGTGGAATCAAACCCAGAATTCTGGGAATGATGGTGATATGGCCCAGGCACACTCAGGTGAAGCCAGAATACACCAGCTATGATGAGGAGTGTGCAAGGATGAACAAAAAAGTGATGAACATGATCTTTCACCTCAAAACACAAACCAAGCAGAAACACTAAGAAAATGCGATCCTAAGAGTGCCCTTTTCTATTACATTTGTTTCAACTTATTCTATTTAGGGACTGGACTACACTGAATTATGAACAAAACAATAGAATTTCTTGGTGTGGAAGACTTCCTATGAAGAAAGAGATCTAAAGGGTGAGGTTTTAGGTTTGTTATGGCGGGGGCAGGCTTTGCTCTGAAGTATGAATCGACAGAGTAGCGAGTTGGGTGACCACTATGCCGTGATCATGTGATCACCTATAACTTATTCCAAGCAAGATGTTGTTTAAGGATGTACGTATTTTAATTTTTGTGTGGTTTGGTAACACTCAGAGAAAGAGAAAAGGGATAGAAGTGTTTTCCTACGATTTGTTTGTCAACCATCACCTGGTAATGACTTCCAGCGTATAGGTTGCCCTCAATTAATGTGAGCTAATGTATAAAATTAGAATGAAATGTGATGATTTAAGAAACCTAAATCGAAAATGTGAAATTAGATGACACAATAAGATGAATGAGGAAGAGAGATGCTCTTTCACTAACATGTAGAAAGCATGAAGAAATGATTCTTTTAAAATACACTAAAAGAAAAGTTTCCTTTAGAGAAAATAGGATGAAGGAAGTGGATTACCAGGGTAGAAAATTTGTATGTAAACTTTTAGAAGGGAAAAAAACACACCATTTTTTCCTAGGAATGAATGAAATGCAAGGAACCTCTGAATGGGTCCCACCGAGCGTGCCAAAATGTTTCACCTTTTTCTCATAGATTGTTTCTTTGAATCATTTATGAAATAGATAGGGTAACAGGCATAGGACGTATACCTGTTCAAATGTCAGTTGATGGGTTGTTATGCGCGTATGACTTCTAAATCCACAGTTGACCATGAGAGATTCCTTTTGGCTAAGAGGAACTACCTGTAATGAAAACAAGACCACCAGAAATAGTTAAATGATATGGGTAGTGAACTACCTAGCGTGGGCTAGATCTGGGAAGTATGGTACTTCGTAGATGGTTGTTAGTCCAATATTTTAAACAAATTAATGATGAAAACAAAGTAAATCGTATTGTTATTTTGAAATGATTTAGTTATCTCAACTTAAAAACATAATAAGAAAACATATCTAATATAACATGCTATGCTAGAATAGAATCCATGGGTCAAATGATTGGTTCTTGGGTTATGTAGGTTTGATAAAGGTCTCAGGTAGGTCACAGGTAAATGAGGGTGAGGTAGAATTGGGTGGATAGGTCTCTATTTAAGACTGTGTAGGTAATCACAGAGACTGGCATCTATCAGGGGGTGACTGACTGTAGGCTAGGTAAAACCGACGCTGGCTACAGTGAAATCTTGAAAACGTCACAGAACGGGGTTTTAGTCTCCTTTATGATTGCACAAAGAGTTTGGTTGGTCAGGATGAGGTATTGGGAGATTGGGATGGGTTTTTATGAGTTTTTAATTGGGGCTATGGAGGTACAAAAGGTTGGATATGGTCAATAGGGAGAAAGATAAACAATGGATGATAAAATAATGATAGAATGAAATAACCAGGAAAGTATGACTATTGTACTTACTTGGACTTTTTTCCTGAAAGTATGTGTGTAAAGGATGGAGGTATTGATGATGGGCTTGAAGGCTACTAGTGATCACCAATTGAAGAGAAGCTTCTACATGGGATGCATGCACACTCCTCTTTGCTCGGATAGATCAAAATGTGATTAGGAAGGATGTGCTGGAGGAGCTCCTCAATCTCCTTCCTTGGATGTTAGTTTTTGCTGGAATTGGCTCTCTAAAGATGCATTATCTTTTTGGGATGTCATTATTGCTCATCAAATTTCTTGCTATGTTTTCCAATTTGCTTCCAACTTCCAAAACTCTGAGAATAAGGTTGTTTCCGGGTTAAAAGTGGTAACTAACGGTGGTCTGGCTTACCCGGCGATGGTTAAGGATAATTGACGTCAGGTCAAGGTGGGATTTTATAGGTTTATTAAACTTAGGGAGATCCTCCTGATTTCCTTGGATCTCGTGTCGTTATCCCGTGGATCAGACTAGGAGCTCTCTTGTCGAGCATGCGGGAATGTGGTTAAAGGGAATGTAGGGATTGATTTTTAGGATTTTGGTAAGTCTTAATTAGTTATGGGAGCTTGCTAAGAATAGCGTCTTTGGTTGAGTTAGCTTGGTGAGGTGTCTAAGTTAAGTGTTTGTGTTGATATTATTTAAATAAGATATTTAAATAATAAATATAGTGAGGATAGAGAATAAATTAAATTTAATTAATTAAATTAGTATTAGTAGGGTGAAGGGGGTCATGGCTAGGTAGAAGTAATAAAGGGGGGCTTATATGTCAAGGGACGAAGGGGGAGTGTGACCTAATTTTAGTGTCTACACTAGGAAGAGCATCAACCATACCATGAGTGTTCAACTCCTTCAAAAATTTGTGATTGAGATGTCCAAATCTCTCATGCCAAAGCTTACTCTCTGAATCTGCATGAGAAACCAATCTTGTCCCTATAGAGGAAGTGTCATCGAAAACCTCAAAGAGATATAGTCTAGAACTATGATCAACAATACCTTGAGCAACAAGTGAATGAGGCTCTAACAAAGTTCGTACTTCTACCCCATGTGGTGTAAAAGTCACAGTTTTTCCTTGACTAGAATGATAAGTTTGATATACAGAAAGTAAATTTATAGTGATGTTAAGAACATATAATGCATCTTGGATACTGCCACCATCAAGGTGTATGTCACCTTTTCCTTTAACAGAAAGGAAGGAAGAATCTCCAACCTCAATTTTGGAAGTAAAACTCAAACCTAGAGATACAAAAGATTTCTTGGAAGAAGTCATGTGATGAGAAGCACCAAAATATATAACCCAACTATCTGCAAGTGGTGATTGAGATCTCCCAACAACATTAATTGTTTTGTCATGTTGATTAGAAGGTGGCGATAGAAATTTTGTGTTTCTTGACTACATCCTCTAAGGATTGCATTCTTTTATAACACTTATTTCTTCAGTACTAATACCCCCGCAAAAAGAGTATGAAAGGCTAGAATTATTCTTAGATTTAGAAGACTCCTTGGCTTTACAGTTGTTTTCTTTAGATTTAGGAGCACTTTGAGATGGAGAAGGGGTGAATTTTGGTTTACTTTTTTGTTTTTCCTTGCCCTTAGGATTAGATGCAACTAATGCCTTTTGAGATATGGAAGACTCAAGGTTAGACAATTTGGATTCTTCCCTAGTAAGTCTTTCATAAAATGTTTCTAAGTCAGACATTTGGAATGTGTCACCTAAGGCATCCATGCTAGAGGAAAAGGTAGAAGCAAATATTTGGAATGGTCCTCAAAACTTGGATAGAATTAAGTAAACACACTCTTCATATTTCTTATCTCTTCCACTCCTCTTCAATTGTGTCAACAAATTCCTGAACTTGGTAAGATAGTCTATAATTGATGGAAAATCTTCAGGATTAAGAGAGGTGATCTCAATTTCAAGTTGCATGGATCTCAAGTGATCCACCTTACCGAGAAAACACTCTAACTTCTCTCATATTGTGAAAGCAGAGTCACATTTTTCTAAATGAAACAAAAGACTATCACTTACATAAGTTCCTATCAAACCCATACACTCATCAAATTTGCACTAGTATGGAAATTTCTCATATTCTCTAATGAACACTAGTTGTTCTGAAGAAGTTAAAGCCCTTAATCCTTTCCATTTAATTAGTGTTTCCATTCTTGGTTTCTATGTGTGGTAATTATGTGTTTTTAATGGCTCAACATGATCTAATGCATAAGTAGATAAAGACGTCATTCTCAAAAATCACCAAAAAAATGCAAGAACCAAGCAATACAACAAGACCCCCCATATTTTAGCACTTTATAATTGAGTGTGTGTTATAATATGACATTTTATAATTATAGTGTGTTTCTCAAAATAAATAGTTCCAATGGAACAAACATGGAAACACAAGCACTTTTGCAAAAAATGACACTCAAATCCGAGTTATCGATCAAAATATACAAGCTTTTCAATTTGATGCTCTACTATTTATTTTAGTTGCCACTAAAACAAAATAAAATGCTCTTTCCTTCACCACACAAATAAAATCAAAGGGGGCTGAAGTTAAGCACCTACTAGTAGGAATCACAAGCTTACGCCCTCGTATGACCAAGGGCTAAGGATTTCAATGGGTATGCTGATACCATAAAATGAACGATAAACTAATCGTTCCAAGTCACAAAGAATGAAATACAATAAGAATGAGCCTAGCTTATATAGGAAAGGAAGATAGATCCAAGAACGAGTCAAGGTCATAGATCAAGCCATAAATCAAGGAAAGAACTAGTCAATACAATAGATTTAGGAAAGAACTAGTCATAACAACTAGATAATATCTTCCTAATATCTAAATAATTTAAAAGAAATATCCACACATATAAGTGGCCAAGGATAAAATGCATGAGGTAAATAAAGTATCGAGGTGAACATGAGCTAAGGTAAATACATACTCTAACAAATTGAAGACTAAGAAGGAGGATTCAATATTTGATGCATCAGCCACACTCTTGCATGAATAGATTCCTAATGAAATAGGGAACGAGAGACCCTTCCTCTTTACGTTTTTGCACTTGGTGTGAACATAGGACAATTGTCGGCACAACTCAATCATGATTATCTTGTCACTTAGGTACTATGGCAACCAAAAAGGGGAAAGTTCAAAACGTTCGACCCTAAGATATGTAAAGGTAGGAAATTGAATGAAGTGATTGTTATGAATATTATTATAGTAGTGCTCACATTATATATTAGTTTTTTATTGAAACAAATCATCATATAATATGAATATTTTTGGTTGTAACCACATACATGGAATAAGATGAGTTGGGTGGGTAGTTAAGGCTAACTCCTTGTTTATAGGAGCAACTTGGCATATATATTTTTATATCATGTCCCAAATGAATTAATAGAGAAATATTATTATTCTTGTGAATGATTTCTACAAAATTTGTACTAAAACATTCGGTATCAGAGCAGGTGCAAGAAGAAGCAATGAGAGTCTAGTAGAAGAGATTTAATAGTTGTTTTTAGGATATGTTATCCTTGTTAACATCATGCATGGATACATGTGTTCATAATTTCCCATATCTACTTCGTTTATTGATACAGTCAACCATGTATGTCGCGAAGTGTATGTTTATATTTGTTTGGCAAGTTTGGTGTGCTCATTATTCGCAACTTTGTATATGACTACATGTTGATCATTTGGAATCAAGAAATTCATACACAAACCTGGGAATATAATTTTTATTGGATGCAATTTACAACTCATACACATTACATAGCGTTATTGACCAAAGATATTACATTGCCTACCTATATTTATCAATGAGA
The DNA here is from genome assembly GCA_019776745.2 of Taxus chinensis. Taxonomy (NCBI): domain Eukaryota; kingdom Viridiplantae; phylum Streptophyta; class Pinopsida; order Cupressales; family Taxaceae; genus Taxus; species Taxus chinensis. The sequence continues at coordinate 60,399,378 of CM034150.1, read as the reverse complement.
TGTCTTTATATTCTCATAAATTACTCTTATCCATCATGTTTCAACTCTCAATCCCTAGACCTATACTTAGTTTGAGCAATCTCGTGGAAAAATTATTTGTCCATAGCAATACTCTCACGTTCTGTCTCAGCTTAGAGAACATTCATTGAGGTTGGATTGACATTGTGGAGTGCATGCATCAGAATCACCTTTCTTGCACTGTGAAATCTGGAGTCTGTTTCATTAATTATGCAGTCAACATTTTACAAATCAGCCGTGAGTTATTTCTATATAAAAATTTTCTTCTATACAACAAGTTCTGATTCGCTGATTTTTTTTTTTGCAAGACTATAGTTTTAAAATTTTAATTTTTCTAAAGTTTTTGCTTAAATAAGTGCATTTTGAGGGCACTTAATGCATTTTTGGCCAAATTAATACTTTTAGCGATAGTTCTTTGGGCCATTGACATTTTTGGAATCTTCATTTCCTCTCGATTCCAACGAGTGGTCACACGATAAATTTTCTCTCCATCTTGAGCAAGTTTTTAATCATTGAGCTATTTTTTATTAAATTGGGTCTTTTTACAGAAAATTGAAACCTTAATAACTTTTGCACGGTTACTCGAAATCGAGTGCCATTTTTTGTGAAAGTTTTTATTTTTTTCATCCACACCGCATTGGTTCCAATTTTGTTGAAAACCAGGTTTAAAAAATATCCTCTTTTTAGCCATCCGTGGGCATCTGCTTGTTCTCGTCTTGTGTATACTTTTGGAAAAAAATTCAACTTGTTTGAGCCTTATTGACTCATCAATGCTAAAATTTAAAAATTGTCAAGGACACACTATTTGTTGCACGTGACATCCAATTTGTGGACGGGTGTTTTTTGAGCTTCATAATCACATTCGGCTGAACTAGCAACATGACACTGGATGACGGAGGCATATGTGGCTGAAGGTTGATCAAGGACCTCTTATCAGTTGCCAAAAATGGGGCTGCACTTTTGGTAGAGTGATTTTTTTTAATTTGTGTGGTGTGGTTTTCACTTTTTTAGCTTTTCAATGTGGTGTGTGGATGCTAGAAAAACAATAGTATATGAGGTCAGATGAATGCACATATCTTTTGACTACGGTGATCCTCTGACTTTCATACTTTGTTAGAAGATGAACGGTCAGTGAATATGTTCATTGGAAATGGTGATCATGTGTAGCAAGATCCGGAAAACAAAATTCAGTCAGTAGTATGCATTTTGATACGATTTCTTTTAGTGTTCCTAAGTGGAAATTTCACATTGTGGGGGGGGAACATGAAACTAATGTTCCATTTCCATTTTGTGCTAAACTGGCTAAATTAAAGGGAAGCTTTTAGTGGTGGTGGTAGGTGTCTATGTTGTTTGAGATTAAGTGACAGCGATCAACAACAATGGCTACAATTAAGAATGTTTTGTTCTTATGGACGCAATGTGAAATCTCTTTCCAATATGTGTTTTATTGTTTAGTTTTGTAATAAGCTAGTTTTGATTCCTATATACTTCCTTGATGTAAAATTATAGTGGTGAACAAAAGCACCAAAGTAAGTTAGTTCATGTGGATCTTGAAAAGGTTTTTGGGAGATCCAGAAAACCACACAAGGCGGACAATTGATGGGGCTTGTTCACGTCAAGGTTTGTGGTAAGCCTTATTAAAACCATGGAAGGAGAGAGACTTTATTTTATATCAAGGTCACGAGTCACATAGTTGGACATGCCAAAAGGGTGAGCATACTGTAGATGAGTGTGTGAATGTTTTTCTACCATGTTCGCACTAAGGGGTATAATGTTAGGAATATTATTATAGTAGTGTTCACATTTTATATTATTTTATTATAGAAACAACTCATCATAGAATAGTAATATTTTTGGATGTAACCATGTACATGGAATAGGATGAGTTGGGTGGGTAGTTAAGGCTAACTCCTTGTTTATAGGAGTAGCTTGGCATATATATATTTGTATCATGTCTTGAATGAATTAATAGAGAAAGTTTATTATTCTTGTGAAAGATTTCTAGAAACTCTATACCAAAACAGTGACTTCCATATATCTCAATCAACTCAATTGCCTATGATGAAATTCTCTTCTTAGGATTTCCCTTAATGAGCCGTATGATAAACATAGTGAATGTATCATTCACCCTCGAGAAATAAGAGCTACTCTCTTGGAATGTGAGTTGAGGATACTTTTCTAATGCATGAGACTTTTGTGGCACATTAGGGGCATTAAAGAGACCTTGCAATGGTCTTGTATATGTGAGAACATACACTAGATATGAGGTCATTTAGAACTTCTTAGAGGTAGGTAACTGCATCAGCTTCCTGTGAATGTTGTTACTTATGATTTTCCCCTAGTAAATCATCATGTTCCCTTTTGTGACCACTAGAATGAATTGGGCCATGTAATCATGAAATTCCTTTATGGTAGCTTCATTATCAAATACTGATAATCATGACCAAAGCTTCAGATATTATCATGAAAAACCAAACCTTACTTGTCATCTCCTTTAATTTTTTATGGATTTAAAATTAATTAATTAGGCTTAAAATTAATTAAATAGGTTTAAAACTAATTATGTCTAATTCACTATTTTATCCATATTTAAACCTAATTACACTTATAGATGTGCCCCTTATGGATGGAGGGTTTATGTCAGTGTATATGTTGCAAAGATCAAGGGCAACTATTTATTTATAAACATGTGTTAATGGAAGGATGCATTATAACCGTTGATATGGAAGACACTCCCTACAAATATTTTAATGCCACATTTTCCATGTGCCCATCTAAATGCCATTTTTACTGACCTTGGTCTCATTATGTCTCGTCCCCTATAGCATTTTGGGGTTAGGAAAAATAATAAATGACATATTCAAGCTTTATATATTCAAGAAGTGGTTAAGGACACCAATGCATCTGATGGACTATTTTTGTTCTATTATGTACCACCACCATGGTCAACATGTGGTCAATTATGCATAACCCATAAATTTGGGATTCACCTTTGTAGTTTCAAGTAGGGAAGGAGAATGTGGATGTAAATGGAAATGATGTGAGGATATCCCCCTTTAACATTAGTTTTTGTGTTTGTCTTGAAAGGTTCTCGACCTCTCCACTGTTCACCTATGGGTGGACTAATCGGTGCATCATTTCCATTGGCTTCCCCATTCACAACATTGTGTGGATTTTTTTGAGGCCCTCCATCTGTATTGTGAGATGAAATCCTTGCTTCCTATTTTTCACCTTATAAAAGTTCCATTCAAAAAAATGAGGGTAATTTCAAAGTTAAGGGATGGATTGGTTATGTCCAAAGGCTATTTCAAAAGGATTTATTACCATTTGTATGGATGACATGTAAGAACAACAAAAACGGTTTTTAATTCCTATTTTTATTTAAATAATATGTTCTTCTTATATTTGCTTAAGGAAGCCAAATAGGTCCATGGATTCAAATAGAAAGGCATCTTTACAATTCCTTATCAAGTTTCAAGCTTAAATATCTACAATGGCTTATTAAAAGAGAAGAACAAAAATTAATGCCCTAATCTGTTTTACTTTTTTCTTAAGAGAAATATTATTATTTTCTATATGGTCTATTTTAATTTAGGCCTTTAGTATCGATGATTAGATTTTATCTTTCCTGTAAATATGTACTCATTGTGGACTTCTAATCTTTTATATAACTAGAAATTACACGCGGGGGTGAAATGGGAATGCTAATAGTTTCAATGTCATACTAGAGTGGAGGAGAGACATTTTCAAAGAAGAGGGATATTTGAAAAACCATAAAATTCAGAGGTTGTAAGGTGAGGGAACTCTAGAGAGGGTTGTAAATGTAAGGCCTTATCGTTCCATACCTCCAATATCTATAATGTATTTTTGTAGTGTTAGCCCTTCAGAATTGTGGATTGACAATACCTAAGCCATTTTTAGAGGGAGTTTCATGTAGATGCCTCTTGAAACAAGGTGCAATGGAATATGAAATGGAATTTTTTCATCCCAGTATGTCCCGATATACTCGTCAAATTTGATGATGACAAACAATGGAATATTTGAAGGTGTTGTAAATTATATTGATGACTTCACCAATAATGCCATTGATAAGCCCCATTTTCACCCATAGGTTACTTGTAAGCATAGTATTTTGATGTTTGCAAATAAGTATTTTGTGTTGTAGTTGATTGTCATTAGGTTCTCAAGAAATTGTGTGTCTAGAGATTTGTGCATTACAATAGAATACATGAAGATTTAATGTTTTTAAAATTTATTGGTTGTGGCGGTCAACAAGGTCAATTTTATGAACAAATGGAGGAGGAAAAAAATTCATTTATTTCTTATTCGGGAAGCTGAGAATAGATTTGAGATGTAAGGATTTTTTAATCTTACAAACAGGATGCAACATTTCTAATGTTGAAAAGGTAGTGGCGAAAAGACACCTATGTTGGGTCAGAGTGTTGTTAACAAAAAAAAATTATAAGGTGATTGGCATATGAATTCACTTCTAAAGGTTAACCCCATAGAAGTGACCATAATAAATTGGGATGTACTTGATAAGAGGTAGTTGTTTCCAATGAGAATGATATACTTGTTGCTGAATTAAGATGTTTTATAATAGGGGAAAGCCTCTCAATGATAGTAATAAAAAAAGGTAAGTAATTTGGGCCCAAAAAATCCCATTTCATCAATCAAACATATTGGTAATTCTTGAGGGGTTCAAAAAAACTTGATAAGGATTGGCCTTTTAGTGGTTTTATTTCCTTGATGGGTATGTGAAGGCATAAGCAATAAAAGAATAACCTTATTTACATTTTGTGTGGAAAAGTGTGTAAATTTGGTAGTGTTTATGAGATACAACTTCCCTGTTCATATAACTCATTTGAGAAATGAGAATACATTGCACATGTTGAAGAGAATCCTAGAAAGCTGCTAGTGATTGACCTTCAAGTTGCTAGTTTATTGTTGAGGGAATGCAAGTAATCCTCTTTCTTTCAACTAGTCACTTGTGGACCACATGTCAATGTTACAAACCATTGGAAGTAAAAAGGGGGTGTGATGCACAAATCCTTAAGGCAACACACTTTGAAGGTAACTCTATAAATAAGACATTGTCGTTCAATACTCTCAATGTCAAAAATTGATTTTTGCATGTTAGGCCTTATGTTTTGTGGGTAGTTATAGGCCACATCATTTTGAGTGGAATTTTCCTATGCTTGAAAATAGTCATTTGGGCTTCACAAATAAGAAAGTTTTCCTACATTTGATATTGAAGAATAATAAGTAGATATTATTTCTATTTTTTTAGAGCTGTCATTTTGATGTAGGCCTTCAAACTATACAATGAGTTGTTCCCGACTAATACTCTCTCCCTAAAATTTTGATGAGAGGATTACTTTGTTGGTTTCTTTGGTTATGCGAGAACATAATAGGATATGGGATCATCTTCTACCTTATATAGTGTCATCAAAACCATTTTGAGGGGAAATAATTCACGCTCAATGATAACCTTTTAGCCCTTACAACTAAGAAAAATTTAAAGCAATTAATATTAAGGAATGATAAATATATCTTCTTCTCAAATTGTGTGGAGTTGTGATCCCAATATGGGGCATCAAACCATATGAATTTTTTTAATTAATACCCTCTACTTAGATTTTTTATGGAAGGAGTGTTTTGTTTGATTATTTGATTATGTGAGAACACAATAGGCTTTAGAACTCATCTTTTGACCTATATAGTTTCACTAAATATGGAAAAGAAAGAAACATAAACTTATCAGTGCATCCACCATGTATCAATGACAAATTCATCAGAAAAAGGGCTTTAAAACATGGGCCTTGTTATCACCAAATCATAGCACCCCCCGAATGGCTAGCTTGTGGAACGGGTGCATTAAGTGTGATTGGGTAACATGGAGCTCTCTTAAAGTGTGGGACCTTGCAAACGGAGAAGGCCAACTTCCTCTTCCTAAACTAAGCACTACACTACTCCTAATGTAAGAAAAATAACTAACTAGACCTATAATAACATTTCCATGGGATTAAGGAGAGATATTGCATGAAGTAAAACCTACACTAAAAGTGGTGATGCACCAAGAAAGGAATTTTCTAGACAAATTTTCATTCTTCCAATGAAGAAGGATAAACATGAGAAGGATGAATATGCATCACAAACCCATTTACATACAAAAATTCATTCCCATTAAACACAACATTCTTCCAAAACCTACAAGTAAACCAAGGTCGCACAATATACCTGTAAACATGAGAGAGGAAAAAAAGAGTAATAAATAACAATTCAAGGATAGGAAATTGATCACAAGACATCATTTTTATTGCTTCAAGCACTTGCACAATGCATTGTTACATCAGGAAGAGGCAAGGGTTGTCATTACAATCTTTGGAAGGAAGGTTTGAAAGCCTCTAAATTCACAACAACTCAACTTGAAAGAAGAGGGGAAACTTAGAAAAATTGTCTAACCCCTATATTTTGCATTCCCTTTACATTAAATAGCATGGCTGAGTTGTGTGAGAGAAAGACAGATAAATCCTAAATTATAGGAAAAAATGTAGCAGATGAGTTACGCATGCTTCGCCTTATTAATTACAACTCCACCTTCCTAGGAACTATTCACAAAATGAGGAAATGTTGCAATTTTGAAACACCAAACCTCTGAAAAATCCAATTTTTGATGATTGCATTGCGTAGCTCTCACTCTCTCGATTCTAATGACTACAATTTTGTGAAGAATGAACAATCACGGAGGAATCTATGGCTTCCTGAGTAAAAGCTATTTTTGGGCATCCTGGGCACTGTGTTCAATCAGCTAGCCGAGTCCCAAAATTTCTCGGTGAGTCATTTTTATTACCCGGGAAAGCCTCAAAATGAACTCCCACTCTGGCCCAACACATCTCCTTGTGTTGGCAAGCTCTACACATTAACACCACCAACAACCTTAAACATTTGTTTAGTTCTCCAAGTTCCACGCAACTCATGCTTTGTGAGTGCCTCAACAAGCATACTCATCTTGAACGACTCAAACTCATCCTTCAATGCCTCCCCAATATGTCACCAGTCAACTTGATGTCTGACTCGAATTTGAATTCATTTCCCCTTGCAAAGTTTGCATCGTCTAAGTCCCCTTGAAAACACCATACCGACATTACCCTCGCCAACTCGGCGATTGACCTGGCTCCACGTGGTAACATCTTTGTGAAGTCTATGTTGCATTGATGTCTTCACCTCCCAAGGACACTTCAACCCATATCTCTTCGTATTAATTTTACTATCTCCCCAACTTACCTGGCAAGCTCTGATTTAAATGGACCTGTCAACTCGCCTTTGAGCTCCAGGCTCCCCTAACGCCGTAAGCCTTTCTAGCTTGGAAACTATGTCGAGCCATTTGAAGACACCCACTTTACATGCATTGGAGGGGCTTTCACACTTTACCAACGAACCGATTGACTTGATCTTTTTTGGCATTACCCCCGATGCATCGTAAACCCAATGACACATACCCTGTCATCCACCAACTCAGAAAGGGCCGAGAAACTTGGCCAAGCCCTAAAATTGGTGTTGCCACACATCGACCATACTTCACCAACCAACTCGGAATCCTTTCGACATGACCCACTTTGACCGAATCAATCCAAAATTTGGAATCCGAGACCATGCCTGCCTCGCTGAGCACCCCTGATTTTCGAAACCATATGAGTTCCAAACTTTGAAATTTAGAGTTCGAAATTTGTAACTCTCCCTTTGTTTTTAATTGACTTACTTGCCCAAACTTTGAAGTGCCTCGATCTTGAAACCCAAAAGACTTCAGAATTTCAGAGCCCAAGCCCTCTTTTCCAACAACTCACCGGGATAAGTTCTAATGCATTTTCTCTGAAAGCCTGAAATGGGCTACCTCTGAAATGAGCTCCCTGAGCTTCTTCCGAAATCTGAATTTGTCGTTATTAGTTTGTCGCATGAGCTTCACCACTCATTTCCTTCCAATACTGCCCTTTCCCGCGATCCGAGCTCCATCCATGATGAATCCAACCTTCCTCCTCTGCAAATCGACCCACTTCTTTATGTTGGCCTCCATCGTGGCTTAATGATATGTCATGCCTTGGTTCATTTGTTCCATGCTTCTTTACCATAATGAGCTCAGAGCTCGATCCTACACACTAAGCTCACTGCCTTGTTATGACCAAGCTATTCAACTATTCACCCTTGATTCTAATCTCCATGAACTCGTTTGATTTCTCAATGGTGAGCCCGATTAAATTATCCCATTGTTGCAAGCTCCCTAAGTTTCATTCCTTTGACTCGACTCGGCCCGACGTATTCACCTCCACGATGGATCTATACAAACTCGCTAGCTATAATGCATTTCCTCGGATTCCAAGCTCGTTCTACACTTGAACCATTGACTCTGTTGCTAGTGTTGACTCCTAAGTCTACTAGCTAGCTTGTTTCGTAATGAATTCACCTCAAATCACACTTTAGCTTGCTGAGCAACTCGCCGAGCTGTTTGGTGAGCTATTTCTAGCTCAGTGTCATGTTTCCCTCCAAACCTTACCTTATCCTAATTTTTTATCTTCTAGGGCTCTTTCTCAAAATCAGAGGGTTATGGAAGCATAGTAGGACCCCTTAAAAATTGATTACCAATTTCAAACATTTTTTCTTGTATTTACTGGGGGTGAGCCTGTTGGGGCCAATTTCTTGCTCTGAGCAAACCCTGAACCTCCAAGACCCAGATAAGGGGAAAATAAAATAAGATAATCCCGAATCTTCAAGTGACACCGTAAATACACCTTAAACACAAAATTAACCCAAAATGTCCCAAAATGTCTCATGAAGGCCTTTTATGGTGTTATGGGTCCAATTTACTTATGTTGTCCATTTTTTCCCGAGGGGCAAAAATGGATAACATTTTTGGCAACCTCTCGGGGATGCTTGCCTACTAAGCACTGGTCAAGTGGCCTTTTGTATCCATTAGGCATGAAGTCATTCTTGACATCTCAAAACTAATTTGATTCCTCGTGATGGATCTTGAAATCCCCTTTATGCCTGTGTTGCTAAGTATGAAGTACACTGAATCTGATGATTTCTTGGCATACATAGCATACCTCAGAATTCAGAGTAAAACACTTGTTGGTTTTATAAATCATGGAACTCTATTAAAAATTGAATCTTTCCTTCTTATGAACACTTTACCTTCGACACATTGTGCAAGAGAAGAGATAGAACACAACACACACAAAAAATTAAAAACCATACATGCTTCAAATGGAACTTGCAAAGTGTGCCAGGAACTTAGTCTGTTGAAAGTAAAACTATTCCTATTCTACGCTATCTGGAGGCACATGTGAGCTAAACGAACCCTACAACTGGTTGTGCAAAATAGCTTCCTTTCCTCATAATGGGAAGCCATGCAGATGATTTGATAATGGACATGGCTGAGATTGAGAGTGAATCCACTTGGTTTACCAAGGCATCAACTAGAAAGAGAAAGCATGCCTCTTTTAGTTACTCTGCATTTGTTTTGTAGAGGCATTGCAGCTGATCCTAAGAATTGTGAAACTCACCCTCACATTCTGAAGTGAATGTGACTGTTTGTGGCTCCTCTTTTAGCTCCAATGAAGCCAAATATCTAATTGTGTAACGCCTTGATTTTTGTAAGCTATCATGGTAATCGCTTTTCATGATGTTGTAACTGTAGAAATGAAGATAAATATGTTAAGATATATCTTTTAAATCTTAAAAGGAATGTGTTACTAATCTGGACCTTGTTTGTTGTAATTTGTTTACTTGGGACGGAGGTTATTATTGCTTGTGTTTTGCAAAATGAGACAACAGACTTGTCGTATGTTTGATGAACTCTTTTCGCTGATTGATAGCACACCTTGAATCAATTCCATTGATCCAAGGTATGTTGGGGCCTTCTTGAGATCGTTTGTTGATTTACTTCTAAATCAAAAGGAAGTCTGAAATCAGACTGAAGGTCGATATAAATGTTGCAGAACCTAATTTCAGGTATGAATATCTGGTACTTAGATGCCAATGGAAAAGTTTCATTTCCTGAACCACATACAAGTTGTAATGCTAGACAACATAAGACAATAGGAGTCTGGATGCAAGTGACACAGGTATGTGTTGAGCATAGGATGAAACGTCCTGCATTGTGTTGAATGTGAATGCCAGTCGGTAAGACTCGTTGGAAGCTATTAATTAGACGCTATGGAATTAAATCCTAACCTATAACTATGTTATAACCCATAGCCTAATTACTACCCTACTTGGATTTTAAATTGCATAGGGATGAAAATTGATGCAAATCCTAATAACTTATGAACTAGGTGAACAACCTAGCTATGGACTATAAAATCCTAAACTATTACTAACCTATGGAAGGGGACTTATGGACCCATGTGGATGGAAAACGGATAAGAAGGGAAGGTTAGAAATTTATTAGGACAGTAAATGAAGTCCTTACAAGTTTCAGCTCCAAGTTTGGCGGGGAACAAGGAAAAGATGGAGGTATTCAACTCGCTAAGTAGCTAAGGAAGAATTGCAAGCAAAAATTTGAAAAAGAAATTCGCCAAACCTGAGTCGGCGGGTGGCGTGAGGATTGAGGAAAAAGTAATGCATTCAATGCATTCAATAATCTTGGTCTTAGCGACCAACTCGCCTTGGAAGGAGGATAGAGGAAAAATTGTTTGTTATTGTGTTCATTGGGTTTTTTTTTGTTGCTCTGCATTTCTTCCATGGTTCTTTCAAACCTGATACTATTTAGATGACTGTTGCTATTATTTGGAGAAGCCATGGCTATTTTTGAGCCTGTGGGAGTTAGTGGACTATTGGATAAGCCTTGTTGAGGATGTCGTGGAGAAAAATAGCTCCAGTGGACGCGGTTTACTTCGAACCACATAAAGAAATACAGGCATGTTAAGCCCTTCTCCTTGAACCATTTGCTTTTGTTTAAACGTCTCATTAAAACAACCCTGCTCTTATGATGGGTGTTTAGTTTTATGAAGTTGTAGATTAGTATGAAGTGATTTTGGGTCGAGTCATTTTTCTTCTGCTGAATACGACTTGGTTATTTATTTGCAAATGGGTAAATAAATGAACCTGTGCTTGCTGTATGAGTCTGCTTTGATAGAATTTTGTAATCGTTCTACTATCCATTATGGATTCGAGTTGGTAAATGTGCCAACGATTTGAGTATTGTTTTCTGAGTTCTGTGCATTCTTGTAAAAAAAATAATGGAAGGATGAGATGATTCTATATGCCCTAGTTTGAACTGTCATTATAAAGATGAATACGACTTGGGTATTCTTGTGCGTTTTGAAGAAAACGAGTGTTTTTCTTACTGAAATTATTAATGAATTAAGTTTTCTCTTCTGCTGTTTTGAAATCTGAAGGTAATGGTAAGTGGATTTTATTGTGCATTATGGATTCGGTTTTATGGAAGTGTTACTGATATGGAGATTGTTTTCTGAATTCTGTGCGTGAATGGTTTTTGAAGAACCGTGAGAATGATAGATGGAACCGTTTTGTGAGTTATTTTCTTGAGGGTATACAGCGCATAGAATACAAATTCTTGGGAACAGTGGGCTTGTTTCATCGTTTTACTCTCACACCCTTTTAAAACAATTAAAAGCCTCTGTATTTGGTTTGAAATCCATGAAAGATTTTGTTTTAGGAATTATTTACGTAATTCTGGAACTGAGCTATCTGGATCCCGGATGGATTAGAGTTTACTATTTCAGTCTTCTTTGATGATGAAATTATTTGTATATATATGTATGTATATCCTTCCTCCTCTGTTGAATCAAGACCCAAGTGGAATTCTTCTCCATGTTGGCTTCCATCGTGGCTTAATGATATGTTAGGCCTTGGTTCATCTGTTCCATGCTTCTTTACCATAATGAGCTCAGAGCTCGATCCTACACACTAAGCTCACTGCCTTGTTATGACCAAGCTATTCAACTATTCACCCTTGATTTATACTAATCTCCATGAACTCGTTTGATTTCTCAATGGTGAGCCCGATTAAATTATCCCATTGTTGCAAGCTCCCTAAGTTTCATTCCTTTGACTCGATTAAATTCTCAGCCCAGATGTATTCACCTCCACGATTGATCTATACAAACTCTGCCATAAGCATCTGCATTTAACTGCATTTCCTCAGAAAGAAGTATTCTGTTGTTGAAGCTTGAGGATTCTAATGACTTGAACCATTGACTTTGCCACTAGTGTTGACTCCTAAGTCACTTTAACTAGCTTTTTTCATAATGGAATTCACCTCAAATCACCCTTTAGCTGTATTAGTTCTTACGAGTTTTAATCTAGAACTGTTTGAAGCTTCTTGTAGTAATTATTTGGGAAAAAGGGTAGTAATCCTTTTGTCTATTTCTAGCTCAGTGTCATGTTTCCCTCCAAACCTTACCTTATCCTAATTTTTTATCTTTCATAGGGGTTCTTTCTTGAGACAAATTGAAATCGGAGGGTTATGGAAGCATAGTAGGACCCCTTAAAAATTGTTTACCAATTTCAAACATTTTTTCTTGTATTTACTGGGGGTGATAGCTAATATTCCTCGTTGGGGCCAATTTCTTGCTCTTATGTGTTGTAGCAAAACCTGAACCTCCAAGACTCGGATAAGGGGAAAATAAAATAAGATAATCTGTGAATCTTCAAGTGACATTTGAAACTGTAAATACACCTTAAACACAAAATTAACCCGAAATGTCCCAAAATGTCTCACTTGAATGCCTTTTATGGTGTTATGGGTCCAATTTACTTCCATTGTGAATTTTTTCCATTAAGGGGTGAAAAACTCTTAATTGATAACATTTTTGGCTAACCTCTCAAAGGGATGCTTGCCTACGTTAAGCACTAGTCAAGTAGCCTTTTGTATCCATTGGGCAGGAAGTCATTCTTGACATCTCGTGTAAAATATCTAATTGTATTCCTCAGTGATGGATCTTGGTTAAAATCCCCTGAACTTACACTTATGATCCTGGACCTTCCTGATGTTGCTAAGTATGAAGTACACTGAATATGGAAGATTTATTGGCATACATAGCATACATCAAAATTCACGAGTAAAATCACTTGTTGGTTTTAGACATCATGGAACTCTATTAAAATTGAATTTTTCCTTCTTCTGAACACTTTACCTTTGACACACTGTGCAAGAGTTTACAAAGATGGAACACAAACACACACAAAAAAACTTGAAAACCATACATGCTTCAAATGGAACTTGCAAAGTGTGCCAGGAACTTAGTCTGTTGAAAGTAAAACTATTCCTATTCTACGCTATCTGGAGGCACATGTGAGCTAAACGAACCCTACAACTGGTTGTGTAAAATAGCTTCATTTCTTCATAATGGGCAGCCATGCAGATGATTTGATAATGGACATGGCTGAGATTGAGAGTGAATCCACTTGGTTTACCAAGGCATCAACTAGAAAGAGAAAGCATGCCTCTTTTAGTTACTCTGCATTTGTTTTGATGGAGGCATTGTAACTATTGTATCCTCAGAATTGTGAAACTCACCCTCACATTCTTGGAAGTGAATGCCACTGTTTGTGGCTCCTCTTTTAAAAAAAAATCCAATGAAGCCTTAAAATGGGGATGTTGCAAATTGGAAACGATCTAACCCTTTGAATATGCCCATTACTCCAAACTTCAACTTTAACAAGGAAGTGTACCTGTAAACATTCCTGGATGAATGGTGTTGAAGTGATATCCTCCTTGTTTCCTTTTCCTTCCTTGACAACAAGAAGCTCCTTTGCAACGTGTAACTCTTTGAGATTGCTTGCAACATTGAATGGAGTCATTGTTGAATCACTACAAGTGCTTTAAATATGTTGCTCACCTAATATTTTCTCCTCTTCTGATTTGAAGACAAAGTTGAACTGCATTTTTAATCTCCTCATGAATCATTAAACCTGCAAGAGGACTATTAGGGGCAGCAAGATCTTCTTGGACTTCTTCCACCATTACCGGTTCATCTACCAAATTAGGTTCCACAATTGAGAGCAAGAAAAATTCAATGATATCATCTCTGTTTAAAGCTTCTGAAACTGAATTAGCTTTTCTCATATGCTCCTCTTTCTCTTCATCCAATGAGTCATATGGAAGATTTAATTCCTCTAATTCAGGTTCAAGAGAGCAGTTGTGAGTAATAGGCTGCTCTTAAGCATTCCCTTTCATGGCATGAGGCACTTTGTGTTGAAGGCTAGATGATGGAATAACAGAAATGACCATTTCCATATGCTCTTTTTCATTCAAATACTCCTCCAAATATGTCAGATAGCTTTCCTCTTCATTGCCTAATTGTGTCAAAGGTTTAACTTCTTCCTCCATGGTGTTTTTTCGTATTAGCATTTTGTTTACCATGACCTTCTTCATCCTCAAGCAAGAAATTAGAAAGCTTGAATTCATCTAAGAAATTAAATTTTTTAACAGATGAAGAGGGAGAAGAATTTGAGACCTCCTGAATGATTTTCCCTGAATTCAAAGTTTTTGAATCTAAATTAATTTCCTCCACAACATGAAGCTATTTGTGGTTGATTACAACATCCAATGAAACTCTTGGTAAACTGCTGCAATGTTCTAGAAACGTTGCAAGGTCTTGACACAAAGGGAAATTAGGATCACTACACTCGGTTGAAATATTTTGTACTGTGGAGAATTTTTCTTCATTTACTTGCACACGCCTCTCTTCTTGTGGATTCAAAGCCAATTATTACTCTTACCCAATGGAGTTTGTAACATGTAGTGAATCAACAACTTCCGTAGTTATGGAACCATTATGAATGTTGCATTTTGAGCAAACAAATTGCTGGTCATCATGCTCTGATGTTTTCTCTTGTGTACATGCAATTTTCACCATCTACTTTTGAGTCTCAATTTTTGAAGAAGGTTTAATCAGGAGTGGAATTTTCTTGATGTTCAGTCTTGCAACCCTCTCCTTCAAATTCTTCGCAAGCTCATCCTTGCTAGGCTCCTTAATCATATCTTCCTCTTCTTCACTATTATCATATTTTTGGTCCTCCCAAAACAGTTCTAGAATGCAAGAGGAGGGGCGGGTTGATTATCAGTTGATTCCTTAATTGTTTGAGGTGATGGAAGAGATGAAACTTCTTGTGACTTTTGTGGAACAGAAGAAATTTTAGGAGGGGTAGGAGAATCAAGGTGGAATTGGGGTTTAGGATGAAATGATATTGGCTAGGTAATGAAAGGAGGACTCTGAAATGGTGATGCAAAAGTTTCCCATTGATAGGACTGAATAACATTGTATTCATGAGCCTCTATCTCTTCAACCCATCTTTCAAGTTGAGGCAACATTTCAACCATGAAACCAAACTTTTCCCATAAGCTGTAGTGATTTGGCATAGGGCTAACCCATGGATAAGGTTGCCTGAAGACAATCCTGAATGCCTTCATTTACGTTATGGCTCTAGACTGCACCATACCTGACTCCATTTTTTGCATCTTCGGCTGCAACTTTGCATCTTCATATGTAGGGTATCCTCCATCATCTGCATATTCCTACTATAGAATAAATTCATAGGCGAACTGTAATCATCTGGGAATGAATTTTATAAGTTGGGAAGCGGAGTGAACTGGTATTACTGCTGCTACAAGTGGGAATTCCACTATGGGAATGAAGCCATGATTTCACGGCTTCATGAATGGGATAAAATGGAAAGAGGTGGAATAAAAATGGATGGAAATGGGTGAAAAAATAAAGTCTGCAACTCAAAGACTGGGTTATTTAGACCAATGGAGTCGCCAGTTGTGTTTGGGTATACCTCCTAAGGTTAAAATTTCACTAAGAGCACAACAACTTAATGAAATAAAGTGAAAAAAATACACACACTTGTGAAAAATATGACTCTTTTTGTCCCATTGGGCGTGCCAAAAACTATTATCACCAAATCACCTCACCCTCCGAATGGATATCTTGTGGAACTAGTGCATTCAGTGTGATTGGGTAACATGGAGCTATCCTAAAGTGTGGGACCTTGCGAATGGGATAGATCTTCGGAGAAGGCCAACTTCCTCTTCCTAAAATAAGCACTACACTACTCCTAATGCAAGAAAAACAACTAACTATACCTATACTAACATTTCCAGGGGATTAGGGAGAGAGATTGCATGAAGTAAAACCTACACTAAAAGTGGTGATACACCAAGAAAGGAATTTGCTAGAAAAATTTCTAGTATGCCAATGAAGAAGGATGAGCATGCATCACAAACCCATTTACATACAAAAATCCATTCCCGTTAAGCACAACATTCTTCCAAAACTTGCAATGTAAACCAATGGTGTATAGTATACCTGCAAACATGAGAGAGGCAAAAGAGAGTAAAAAAAATAATTCAAGGATAGGCAATCGATCACAAGACATCACATTTATTACTTCAAGAACTTGTACATTGCATCGTTACAACAAGAAGAGGCAAGGGTTGTCATTACAATCTTTAGAAGGAAGGCTTGAAAGCCTCTAAATTCACAACAACTCAGCTTGAAAGAAGAGGAGAAAGTTAGAAAAATTGTCTAGCCCCCGTATTTTCCATTCCTTTTACATTTTATAGCATGGTTGAGATGTATGACAGAAATAAGGAAAATCCTTAAATTATAGGCAAAATGTAGCAGTTGAGTTAATCATGCTTTGCCTCATTAATTGCAGCTCCACTTTCCTAGTCACTATTCACATAATGAGGAAATATTACAATTTCGAAACACCAAAACCTCTAAAAATCCATTTTTTGATGATTACATTGCGTAGCTCTCACTTTACTAATTCTAATGACTACAATTTTGGGGAGAATGGACAATCATGGAGGAAGCTATGGCTTCCTGAGTAAAAGTTATTTTTTGGGCACCCTGGGCACTGTGTTCAATCAGCTCACCGAGTCCCAAAATGGCTTGGCGGGTCACTTTTCTTACCCAGGAAAGTCCCGAAATGAATCCCTGCTCTTTCCTGCCACATTTCCTCTTGTTGGCAAGCTCTCCACATTAACACCACAAACAACCTTAATTATATGTTTACTTCTCCAAGTTCCACGCAGCTCGTGCTTTGTGGGTGCCTCAACACGCATACTCTTCTCGGATGACTCAGACTCATCCTTCAATGCCTCCTTAACATGTCACTAGTCAATTCAACGTCCAAATTGGCTTTGAATTCATTTCCCCTTGCGAAGCTTGCATTGACCAAGTCCCCTTGAAAACATTGCACTGACATTGCCCTCACCAACTCGGCAACCAACCTGGCTCCACGTGTTAACATCTTTGCGAAGTCTACGTTGCATTGATGTCTTCACCTCCCGAGGAAACCTCAACACCTATATTTTTGTATTAATTCTAGTGAAATTATTCATGGCTTCTTCCTTCCTTGCTTGCATGGCTTCCATTTCTCCAACTTGCAAATTAAACAAAAGAAAATAGACCAAATGAGAAGACTAGGGTAAAGAAAAGAATTTGATAAGAATTCATAAGTGTATTTAGGGTTATCATGAACCCTAGGATCTAGAAGCCACAATTGAATTGATCCAAGGGTTGAGGATCAACCCTACAATTGTATGGTAGGAATGATTATTATGGGTGTTTTAAATAAATTTAAAGGTATGTGTAAATGGGTGAATGGGGCCATTTAAATACCCTTGTGTGCAAATCATTTATTTAGTTCCTAGTATGTTTTAGAAATTAATGAAATGGACATTAAAGCTATTAACATAATGTAATTAAAGTAACTAAGTATACGGTTTATTAAGTATGGGTTTGAATGTTAATTAAGGAGGAGAAAAACATTTAACCAAGTAAATCAATTGATGGCACCTTCCTAGTTGTTTAAAATTAATTTGACCTTAGAGATAAATTAAGAATATTTAATCATTTAACATAGACCTGGTACATCCTTTGTAATGTAGTAGTTATTTGTAAAAATTAATTTAATGTACACTAGGGTTTGACACCCTTGCAACCTTATAACTTAAAACAAAACAAAAATATTTGCTGCAACTTTCAGGTTAATTGTATAAGATTTAATGTGTTCTTGGAACGTCATTTTGTGGGCATTACACTGAAGATGATAATACACTTGCAGCTGTGAATCTGGACCCCCCTCCCCCACCTGCACCTGCCCTCCTTCCTTAATCAGATTTTTAATTTGAGATCCTGGTATTTCCTTATTTCTCCCACCATTACCTTCCTTATTTGCTCAACTATAATGTGGCTAGTTTCACACTCCCGTGTCCTCTTTCCAAATACTTTCACCCATAGTTGCCACGTTAAGCTAAATCTATACCATGTCAAGTTCAATCCGTATTTTTAGACATGTCCAAATACATCCGAATAAGCTTGTTGTCTTTTTCTAGTTTAAAAAAAACTAAAAGTAAAAATCAGTAACCCTAATTGTTAACAAGAACAATAAGGTATGCACGAAACACCTATGAATGAATCCACAGATAAAAAAGGGGAAAAACAAAAGCGAATGGAAAATTGGAGGCTTTTGACCAAAGTGGAAACATGAGTTTGAAGAAGAAACAGGAGAATTGGACGGTGTTTGGCTGCATTCAGGACCCTTGTGTTTAGCTGTGAGCATTCACCTATGTGGTTCAACCTGTGTTTTCTTGTGGCCTTCATGAAAGACACGAAGTGAGGATCCTCGCCTCTTGGGACTGTGTAGTGGACTAGCTGTACTCGGCAGCTATGTTGCTAGGATACGAGTTCCAGCACGGGTTAGATACGTGGATACGTCGATTTTAAAAAACCCTCAGGTACGAATACAATACGGCTTGGATACGTCCGTAGATATATATTAAAAAATTATATATATACTCATTTTACTCATTTTTTAGTCCATAAGAAATACAAAAATTAAAATATATAGTACAATCAATGTTCAAAACATTCAATATACTTAAAATTTTACATTTTCTATAACATATAATATTGTATTCCTTTGTGTTTCATCCATTTCCTTTTAGATTAATTTTTGTGTTGTGATGGTGGACATAAAATATGTATATAGGGAGCTCCTAAAGGACCTATTTGATGAGATTGACTCTAGCCTGCCAATTATAACTAGAGAGGTCAGTCCAATGGTTGGTTCTTGCATTCATATTATCCAAAATCACCTTCTATTACTCCTTAAGGATGCAGGAAGGAGTGAATGACGTGCCTTGGTAGTTTCTGGGAAAGGATGCTCATTGAAACTTCAAGCTATGCAATTTGTTGTTCCAATTTTTTCTATTAGTATTGAAGATCACCTGAGATTTGGTCTCATAAATAACTTGTATAGAGGCTCAAATATATATCCAAATTTTTATGAATAGCTTCTTTCCTTGGCCAATTGTGATTATCCCAAATAATTAACTTGAACATTCTTGATATCCTTTGAATATTTTCTCTCCAATAAACTAGAGGGATTTTAAACAATATTCAGGTTTCCTTGTGATTGTCATGCCCTCCTAGTCTAGTCCTCAATAAAACTAAAGTTTGTGAGTTAAAATAAAATAATAAAAGAACTTTTTTAGAGCCCTCCCACTGTCCAACCTTGCGGGTATGTCCTGGGTACATCCCAGGTACATCAAAATGTACCTGGGATGTAGTCGGTAAGTGCATGGACCTACCTAGGACGTATCAGTACCGTAGCATGTACATATCCAAGGGTGTATGGGAGGTTGGGGGAAGATCCCTGGTAACATAGCTCAGCAGTAGTAGCGCTCAGTGCTAGCAGTGCTTGGCAGCAGCAAATGTGAAGCTCAGAGGCAAATGTGGCAGAGGTAAGTCTCTCCTGTAGTTCTTTATTTATGTTTTGATTTATGTAATTAACTAACTAGTATTAAGTTTTTAATTTTTGATTTATTAAAATTTCAATGATCCATGTTTAGTATTCAAAGTCAATAACTAATATTAGTTATTAACACATTTAGTTATTAATGTAAAGAAGTCGTTTTTATTTTTTATTTTTAAATAATTATTATTAATGACTAATAACAAAATAATATTATTTAGTTAATAATAGTGTTTTGTTTATAACATTAATAACTAAATATTATTATACCCATAGGTGTGTGTCCTATTGGCAAGCAGCGAGGTGATCGGGCTTGCATTAACATCTCGGGTTCAAATCCAATGTGGGAGTAGTTATAAATAGATCTTGAATATATATGAGGCAGCTTTCAAAATAAATAAAAAAACTAAATATCGTTATTTAGTTATTAACTTACATTGTTTTTTTATAATTATTGGGTAAATGGATATATTTATGTATGTTTTCCATGATTTATGTTATGTGTGTGTGTGTATTGTACAATAATATATTTATATATATACCAAACCGGATTTTTCCCAACTTTTTCAAAAACTCTGGATTTTTCAAATTTTTCTAGATCCCCGATGCAGTCTCAAGAGTTTAACCATACTCTGGTTTGATGGTTTCCTACTTAAAAACCCATGTTTTCAACCACTCCTCTTGGACGTTTTAAATTTTGAAAGTGATCCTAGTTCAAAGGAGGAATTCTTATCTAATGATTCTCCTATTTTTTCCTGTCCACATATCTAGTTGAAACTTAAAAACACATAGTCCAAAACCCAATAACTCTAATAAATGACTTCATTTGTCACATCCCCAAATCACTTAATAGCTTTATTTAATTACTAATAGAAGCACATCAATCCACAAGGGTTAAATAAATTACATCACAAATAACCCAAATACTCTACAATAAATAAATAAAAAGGGAAAAAGTGCACACAAGCCCATGGTCACAATTGGAGGTCATCCCCCCCATGGGGACCCCATAACAAAATTAAAACATACAAACCACAACCTAACACAAGTTGCCATGGTGATCTTAGTTGTATCCATTTAGTATTATGCTATGGTTGGTCTCCAATCCCCCTTTTGATTGTTGTGATATAATTACCTGCAAGACACACGATACCTCTTTCGGCCTTGCGGCCACATCAAAACATCAAGGATAAAACATACGCATATAAATCAATAACCATCCGCATATAGTTAATTCATAATCTAGACTAACAATGTTATCATTTGTCTAAAATTTCATTGACATCTCAATTCTATATTTTATCAATTTCAACAAGATCACAAAATTAGTTCAAAAGCTAAATCCTACTCATTACGATGATAATTTTGAATGTCAGTAATACATATATCAACAACACATCAGCATCATCAAATATAATATGTTTCTCTATCTAAGAATCCACACAATCATACTATGAATCACAATCCATCAAAATCAAAATATATCTATCGACTAACATCATGTTAAACCAAAATGATACAATACTATCCAGGTTTAAAGTCAACAGTAATCAAAATCAACATATAATAAGTGTCGTAGAGGAGTGGGTACTACATTCAGCATGTGGTGGTTGCTACTTCATGATGTGGCATTTTGATGACTGGGTGGTTCATCCTAAGGGAGACCATAATTTTTGAACTGGAGGTGTGACATAGACCACCATAGAACTTGTTGCTTTTATGTCATTTCTTACAGTAGATACTGCAAAAGATGGTTTTCAAGATGTTGATATTCTTTACAGATCTTTTTTGCTATTTGCTTTAAATTTGGGACTAATGTGTTTTCTTGTTGATCTGTTGAAGGGAGTTGAGGGTTAATGGCACAACAATGACTTTGTCATGCTTGTTACATCAATAAGGACCTATCAAACAATAGACTTTCCCATTTCTATGAGAAAGTGGATGCATAAACACTTTAAAAACTGAATACCTGCAATGTGTTGCTGCAAATTTACTATGTTCATTAAGCTGGTTTCTGATGATGATCTGACACCCAATTGTGTGATTGCATTAGCTCTCATGTGTTGAATTATAGCTTGAATGATGGTCTATCTGAGGTAGTATCTATACATACAAGGAATGGTCATACAACATGGATTAGCTGGGATGTTGGTGTATATAAAGGAATCCCATCTATATTACGGAATATATATCTATAGAGAACTATGGGATCCAAGGGGGTGCAAACCCTTTAGGTTGCATGCAAATCCCATCCCTTTATTTCGAGTGAGTATAAAACTTAATAAAACCTTGGTAAAAAAACCTCAAAGAAAAAATGTTGATTTTAAATATTCTTGTTAACAATGTCATACTCTTGTTCCTTTTTCATCTGATTACATACAATTAAATCTTAAATTAAATCCAAATTTTATGGGGTCCTCCAAATTAGACTCATAACCCTGAAGGTTGTCATCAAAATGCCACATCATGAAGTAGCAACCACCACATGCTAAAGATGATGCATATTTCTTCAAATATTTCAGGTATTACTCGTGGTTTCTGATATCTAATAGTGCACTTGCAACTGTGAATTTGGACCCCCCTCCCCCACCTGCACCTGCCCTCCTTCCTTAATCACATTCTTAATTTGAAATCTTGGTACTTCCTTATTTCTCCCACCATTACCTTCCTTATTTTCTCAGTTGTAATGTGGCTAGTTTCACACTCATGTGTCCTCTTTCCAAATACTTTCACCCATAGTTTCCATGTTCAGCTGGATATGTACCAGATCCAGTTCGATCCGGATTTTTAGACATGTCCAGATACATCCGAATAAGGTTGTTGTCTTTTTCTATTTTAAAAAAAAACTAAAAGTGAAAATCACTAACCCTAATTGTTAACCAGAACAATAAGGTATGCATGAAACACCTATGAGTGAATCCAAAGATAAAAGAGGGGAAAAACAAAAGTGAATGGCAAATTAGAGGCTTTCGAGCAAAGTGGAAACATGATTTTGAAGAAGAAACGGGAGAATTAAACGGTGTTTGGCTGCATTCAAGACCCCTGTGTTTGGCTATGAGCATTCACCTATGTGGTTCAACCCGTGTTTTCCTATGGCCTCCATGAAAGACACAAAGTGAAGATCCTCGCCTCTTGGGACTATGTAGTGGACCATCTGTACTCAGCAGCTATGTTGCTAGGATACGGATTCCAACACATGTTAGATACATGGATACGTTGATTTTAAAAAATCCTTGGGTACGAGTATAATATGGCTTGGATACGTCTGTACATATAAATTAAAAAATAATATATATATATATATATATATACTCATTTTTTAGTCCATAAGAAATACAAAACTTGAAATATATAGTACAATCAATGTTCAAAACATTCAATATACTTAAGATTTTGCATTTTCTATGACATACAAATATTGTATTCCTTTGTGTTTCATCCATTTCCTTTGAGATTAATTTTTGTGTTCTGATGGTGGCCATAAAATATGTATATAAGGAGCTCCTAAAGGACCTATTTAATGAGATTGACTTTACCTTGCCAATTATAAGTAAAGAGGTCAGTCCAATGGTTGGTTTTTGCATTCATATTATCCAAAATTTCCTTCTATTACTCCTTAAGGATGCGGGAAGGAGTCAATGTTGTGCCTTGCTAGTTTCTGGGAAAGGATGCTCTTTGAAACTTCAAGTTATGCAATTTGTTGTTCCAATTTTTTCTATTAGTATTGAAGATCACCTGAGATTTGGTCTCATAAATAACTTGTACAAAGGCTCAAATATATGTCCAAATTTCTATGAATAGCTTCTTTCCTTGGCCAATTGCGATGATCCCAAATAATTACCTCAAACATTCTTGATATCCTTTGAATATTTTCTCTTCAATAAACTAAAGGGATTTTGAACAATCTTCAAGTTTCCTTGTGGTTGCCATGCCCTCCTAGTCTAGTCCTCAATAAATTTGAAGTTTGTGAGTTAAAATAAAATAATAAAAGAACTTTTTTAGAGCCCTCCCAATATCCAACCCTGCGGGCATGTCCCGGGTGCATCCAGGTACGTCAAAATGTACCTGAGATGTACCCGATAAGTGTGTGGACGTACCTAGGACGTATTAGTACCATAGCAGGTACATATCCATGGGTGTACGGGAGGTTAGCGGAAGATCCCTGGTAACATAGCTCAGTAGTAGTGGTGCTCAGTGCTAGCAGTGTTTGGCAGCAACAAATGTGAAGCTTGGAGGCAAATGTGGCAGAGGTAAGTCTCTCCTGTAGTTTTTTATTTATGTTTTAGATTTATGCAATTAACTATCTAGTATTATGTTTTTAATTTTTGATTTATTAAAAACTCAATGATCCATGTTTAGTATTTTAAGTTAATAACTAATAACTTGGATTTGCCCGAGGTTCAGTTGGATAAAGCTTGGTTTGGTCTAGAATCTACTCTCTTTATCTGTTTCAAGTCAACTGATGACCGCCTTAAGGCTCTCAGAGAAAAGCGGAAAATTTTCTCTCTACCTAATAAGGTCTTTTTCAACGAAGATCTTACTAGAGAACAAGTTGCCGAACTGAAGAAATCTTAGGAAATTGTCATGGTAGCCAGAAAAGTAGGGAAATGGAAGGTGATTCGTAAACTTAGGCCAGTGGTTCGGGATTCCTTCCCTCTTAGTTAGGCTCTCGGATCTAGCTCTAGTTCCATATGACAGTTCTGGCGGGAGAAGGCTCGGAAGCAGGGCATCTCCTTCGCATGCTGGAATGGTATGGGTCCTTTTGGTCCTCTCCTGGCCTCCTGCATGATGCCTTAGGTCTCTCGGACCTTCTCTTTGTTATGGAGACACATGCGAGCCCGGTTCACCCTCTCCCAGACATCAGTGGTTACTACTGGCTTTCTATTTGTAGACAGGAGACTCGGAGTTCTGGCAGGATTGCTTGTTTAGTCAAGGACACCCTTCGGAGCAGGATATCTATTGCCGCTGAGGATGAATCTACCCACTTTCTTTGGGTTCGAATCAAATGTAATTCTACCCTCCTGAGAGACATCTTTATTATGGTATGCTACTTCCCTCCAGCTTCCTTTTCATTTGCAATCCACAGCGGCCCAAATGGAGACCCCTTCTTTGACCTTTATGCTTATATATCTCAGTTCTCAGGCTCTAGGGAGGTCATCATCTTTTGGGACGTTAATGCCCGTACCAAAAATATGTCGATTCTGAGGCATGATAGGACATGTTGGTGATCAAATTAGTCTCGCCTCGTAGACCTTTGAGATCCCTCAGTTTTCGGCCTCTGTTATGTTTTTTGTCCCCCAGGGCTAAAATGGTGGCTCTCTTGCATTTTACGGTTTGTCAGGTGTAATTTCTCGGTCAAAATTACTTCTCAGCATCAGTTGAAAAGTGGCCCTTTCTGGTTGGATGTGGCTCTGTGGGGCACTTTAAAAGTTCTAAGGCTCACTTCAACACAAAACATGTCCACGTGGAGGCTTCCGCCAGGCCTTCCCGTACTTAGACTTTTCACGCAACTTCCTAAAGGGGCCATGGACACGTGGAGGGACTACACATGTTTGGGGATCAGCCCTTGAGTTTTATTTTGAAGAAGCGCCAGGAGGACACTTGGAGACTCTGTCAGACTAAGACACGTGTTGGGCCCACGCTTGTTTGGGGTCTCTACTTTTCGGGACCATCTCAAAGTGTGCCGTTGAGACACGTAGCAGGCTGGGAAACGAAGGTGCGGGCCCGCAGGGAAAATATGGAAAATTTTCCAAATTTTTAAATTGAAGTACAGGTCTGATGGGACCCACATAGGGACACATGTCAAGCCCGTTTTCTGAGGGCAGAAGGGCGGAGAAAAATGTCCACATTTTACTTTTTTCCGAAAACTATAAAATGTCAAAAGGTGCCCCCAGACCCGTTTCCAATCGCATTTTACCATATGGAGGGCTTAGATTAAAAGTTGAAACATAGGATCAATGGTATATGTGCATTTCATTTGATTTTTCCACCATTGAAGCTCCAGGATGTTTGGAGACACATCTTTACATCATTCTTCATCAAATTTTTGGTAAATTTGTGTCATTTGGGTCCTCAAAGTTCAATTGAATCAATTTGAGAGTTTAATTTCTAAATCTGAAGTACTTTTGAGATGGATTTTTTCTCGGGCTCGTGCGAGAAAGCAAGATGCCAGATCCAAAAGTTACAGAGTAAATTTTCAAAGAGAAAAAGGATGAAATGAGTAAAGGTACAGGCACGTAGGTGAAAAAGGTGTTACCTCGAGAGCACAAAGGGATGACTTGTCAAGACCAACTACGCGGAGGCTCTGAGAAATGATTAAAAAGGGGATATCTCACATGATAGAATCTGAATGATTAAAAGGATTCCTGAGAAGTTGTGGCATGGCATTCTAGTCATTAGTCAAGGGCCCAAGAAACGTGATCTATTCACATTTGGTCCACCTGGCAGATTTTGGATCTGAATCTGTTAAATCTCTCTATCTGAAACAAATTGGTAGCAAGCAAAGGTCCCTCGAATATTCTTCTCTTTTGAGGGGAAAAGGTGCCGCAAGTTACAAGGATGAAGAATATGCCTCCACTTAGAACAATGATGCAAATATTTGCAATGATTCACCTTTTTTATAACACTTGGCAACCTTTTTGTGGATATGTTAAATGTCACTTTCTGCAAATCATGATCCAATATGTGCAACAAAGGTGCTTTGAATATTCCTCTTTGGCGGGGGGGGGGGGGGGGGGGGGGGGGATTGGATGTAAAGGGTGTATTATAAATGCAATGAGATTACTCTTGCAAAAGGTAGGAGTTCATTTTCACGAGAAAATTTTGAGAAAAGCTCATCTTTTGAGAAAACTTTCTGAGAAACCAAGTTAACTTCCTTTGTGTTAGATTTTCATTCATGTTGAGTTGGTTACAAGTGTATAGCCATCAACAAGCTCTGAGATTGTTTGAATAACTCTCCCCTGTTGATGAATCTGATAAATTTTGAGTTAATCTGTGTCAAATCTCTGGTAAAATTTGTGTTTATTTCACTTTCAGAATGTCTGCAAGTAGTTTTTCTTGTTCCTATTGCAATCTTGTATCAAAATCTCCTTGAATCACACAGATCTCAATCCTTGAGATAGTTTAGTGCCATCTGTAATTTCATTTTTTAGAAGAGCTTTAATCTAGGAATGAAATAAACAATTTAAAATCACTTTTCTTTCATCTGTTGACAGAGATTGTTTGTAAGCCTATGGGTGTACCTCATGTGTGACTGATCTTAGATTTTGATGTTTTATTGGGTCTTCGAACTCAATCCTTCGTGCTATAATCTCAAATATTGTGCGAAAAAGTGCATGTCTAGGCCTCTATTGATGCACACCTTCTGGTTAAAGGAATGTTTTAACTATTTTGAAGCTTTCTGATATTGAGTTTTCCATTTGTTGTGAAGTTTCTCAAGGATCTAGAAAATTCCAATCTATTTTGTTAATCTCCTACCAAAAAATTATTCAAATAACCAATCCTACCCCAAACTACCCCTATTTTTATTTGTATATCCACAGAAGAAAAAAATCCATTTTCTAAAGTATGTAAAATAGATCAGGATTCCAAATGTCTTTAGTAACCTTTGCCTTGTATTGAAAATATCTCCATAATCTGGAAGTGACAACTCGTGAGAGTCAGATTTGGTGTGTTGATCATATTTTCCCAAGGTTTTCCTTATAAAGTTTGTGTAAAAGAAAGGTATCTGTGTCTCCTTCAATAATAGAGGTTACAAAATAGGTTCTCTTACCTTGGTTGAAAGGCACAACCTAAAATAGTTAGGATAAGATAAAATCCTTTTAAGGTGCTACCCACTTCTTCAAGGCCTGAGTGCTAAAAAGTTAGATAAATTGCTTCCCCGAATACAAAATGACATACATAATCATCTATCTACCTTTGAGTGTCCTATCAAATCCATGATGTTGCTCAGTTTGTGAAGAAGAGTAAATCTAGGTACCAACAGGACTGACGATGTACTTTGCACTTCTGAGGTGGATCCAAAGTTGGTTGGCTTCTAGCGAGATTCTGTGGACAAGACAAGGCCCCTGACTTCCTATGGACGACATGTTCTTCAATTAGGGGAATCTCATTACCTACTTATCTTGAATGGCATTCCTCTCTTCCCCGATTCCAGGTTCTTCACCTGCAGACCCTTTTGTGGTGGGGCCAGTGTTGTTGATTATGTCATGACTACCCCTGACTTGATTCCTTACATACACCACCTATGTGTCTCCCTGATCCCTCTTGCTGACCATGCGACCCTCTCCTTTTCCCTCCAAGCTCTCCCCCCAGGACCCCACCCCCTCCCTTGGTATTTCACGTACTATTTGGAAATTTGACACAGGGGATCCCGACACCTTTTCCTCCTGCCTTCGTATACTTCTCCCCCCATTCCCTTTTTCACCTCTCTCACCTCAGACGAGATGTTTAATACCCTCTCCTACGTTATTTGTGAGGCAGCCACGATTTCCTTTCCCCACGTCACTCACTCCACCCTGCACCATGGTACTTTCCCTATGAGCAAATGGTATAGCAAGGAATGTAAAGCCTTCCATCGAAAACTCTGCTTTGCCTTGTTGCATACCCTTCCCTCCTTCTCCTCCCTAAATTCAGCCTATCGCCATCTCCTTCGACATAAGAAATGCACATTTATCTCTCATAGGCATTGTGAGCTTTGTCTGTCACTTATCCACTCTTCCAAACATTTTAGGTGCACCATTCTTCCCCTCATTCTCCTTTACCCCTGGACCTTGATTCCAATTCCATGTTCACTCACACCTCCACTCTTTATGACTTCCTAGGCCAGCCCCACATCTAGGTTCATTCCCCTCCCTCCCTTTGCCACATTTTCACCCACACCAATGTGAGGAATGCCATTCTTGCTATGAGATGTAGTAAAGCAGGGGATGAGGAAGGGTTCCGTGTAGAACTCTTCAAGTATGGTCGGAAGATGCTCCTCGGTTATCTTGTGGACCTCTTCAACCAAGTGGTTTGTACAGGTTTTTAGTCTCTTGGTCTAACCACATCATCCACCCTATACACAAGTCAGGGCCCACTTCCGACCCCAATAATTACAAGACTATCATGGTGGGTCACACATTCTCCAAGCTCTATGATATTGTTCTTCATTTACAACTTTTTGAGTTCCTTGATCAGTACCATTGCAGAGCTAAGGGCCAGGTGGGCTTCCGACTGACTTACCAGACTCTGACCACATCCTCACTCTTCAGGCCATCATCGAAGAGGCTCGCCACCGCTCTTTCAAAGTTTTCTGTTGTTTTGTGGATTTTCAGAAAGAGTTTGATTCTATTCCACGGCAAGCCCTTTTCTGTAGGCTCAGAGATATAGGTATTTCTGATATTCTTCTTACATCCATCACGTGCCTTTATGAGGAGGTCCTTGGCCACCTTTGCACTTCTGTTGGCTTGTCTGACTTGATCAATAGCACCATTAGTGTCAAACAGGGCTACCCCCTCTCTCCTACCTTATTTGGGATCTATATCGATGAGCTTGAGGACTTTCTGAGGGATCACATTCAGGAAGGGGATGGGTGCCTTCTGCACCAGGTTCTAATTTACATTCTCCTATTTGCAGATGACGTAGTTCTCATAGCTTCTTCTCCAAAGGGTCTCAAGCAGTAGCTGGATGCCTTAGCATTTTTTTGTGATCTTCGATAGCTGACTATGAATCTTGGGAAAACCAAAGTTATGGTTTTCAATTGTCTGAATACTTTAGACGTCCACTTCTTCTTTAAGGATGTGGAGATTGAGATCACTTGCTCTTATACCTACCTGAGGATTCTTTTTTCTGGACCTCGTTTTAGCCTCTGTCTAGCTCTCAAACCCCGGGTTAATAAGGGGTTTGGTTCTCTGGTGATTCTTGAGAGACAGTGTTTCTGCCACCACTTTTAGGACATTCCTTCTAAGATGTCCCTCTCCAATTCACTGTTTAAGCCCATTGTTTTGTATGGTTCAGAAGTTTTGGGTCCCTCTCTTTTGGACTCAGATTGGGCCACTATCGAGCGCGTTCAGATCCTCATGCTCAGACATATTATTAGGAGCAAAGAATGTGTTCCTCACAACATTATTCTTACTGAGTTTGGAGCTCACCCTTTTCATTTAGAGACCATCTTGAGCCTTGTGTTGTTCTTACACTGTATCTGGGGGTTCTCTTGCTCTTTTGTTAACAGAGACAGGTACATTTATCTTGCCTACTGCTCCTCTGAAGCTATTGCATCCTTAGATCATAGTAGACGATCACATTACTGGTATGCTTGCGTTTCACACCTCTTCGAGTCCATTGGCATCCAGATGGACCGTCTCCCACCCTTCATCTATTCTCTAGATGCCCCTGCCCATCTGCTACCCAACCAACAAGACCTTCATAGGATAATCAGAGATGATATCTACAGACAGTTCATCCAGCACACCTGAACATTTCCTTGAGTTCTGTGATGGGGTCATTTTTAGACCCATGTACATTTCCTGACATTGGTTGCATGCCCTTCGTATCTCTCTGTGTCATTTTAGAGTGGGCTCATATCGACTTTGTGTTGAGACTGATCATCACTTAGACCGCTCGGAGCGAACTTGCCTGCTTTTCTCTCTCCATGAGGTTGAAACTGAAGAACACTTCATTTTCATGTGTCTTATTTACTATGAGATTCGTGGGTGATTCCATTGCCTATTCTGTGAGCTTCCTTCCTTCACTAATTTCTTCAGATACTATGATCAGATATGTCTTGCTCTCTACCTTCAGGAGGCCCTCAAGCTTCGGGATAGGCTCTTCCATCCTCCCCCAGATAGATGGCTACTAGATGAATCACTTCCTTCTTCCCGGTGCTCTCCCCGGTGAGGGGTGCTAAGCGGCACTTAGTCACATGTCTGGACCCCGAGTCTGGGTCCGTCATATCTTGAGACTCTGTTTCTTCCCTCCGAGGCTCCCTATCTCAGGCATGTTCATGGGCCCTCCACATAGACAACGATCATCCAGGCTTACTAAGAGGCACCACCTTTCTCTCAGGCGTTGGCTCCCCAGGCAGTCTACAGTCTCAGCTTCTTGTCATCAGCACACTGCAAGTCCCTCCCATCTTGCCTTGACTGTTAGTTGATGTTGATGGGGATGTTGCTCCTCTTCCCTTCCCTCCTCACATATTCATCTCTCTTTTCTTCATTCCTGGTCTCTCGGCCTTCGTTGTCTCCTTCTCTTCCTCTCCTTCTCTCTTTGTATTTCGAGCGACTCATTTAGGTCCTCTTTCTAGGTTTGTTTGCTATGTAGTATGCAGTCCCATTGACCTAATTTTGTGGTCATGTGTTGGACATCAATAACATTATCTTATCTTATTAACATATTTAGTTATTAATGTAAAGAAATTGTTTTTATTTTTTATTTATGACATTAATTTTATGTGTTTTATATTTATTTTTAAATAATTATTACGCCGAAGGCGTTCCCCCTATGGTAAAGGACCTCCGGACATTTCTACAGCGATGTTAAATTTGATGGTTTGACGGTCGTCTGGAAGTTTTTACATTTTCCTACTATTTTTAACGGTTTTCGATCACGCACCAAAAAAATAGGATAATTCAGTTGTCTATATTGGAATTTTTTTCAGTTGTAAAACAAATTCGTTGCGGCAATAATCATTGTTTGTTTGTTTATTTAATTAATTTTGCGGGCAGCCAAATAAGACCGAACGAGCGAAGGTAGAGATGGAACTACTTAGTTGCAATCGATGAATCGGTCAAAATATGGATTGCCCAGGAAAAATAATGGCAAAGCAGCAGAGGCATGGAGCATCAGGCAGGGATCATTATCAGGCTTACAAACCAACGTTAATAATCTACTGCGTCCTTTTCCTGCTGCTACTACCCTTGTGCACTCTACATTCTGTGGTAACCTTTCATCTCAAATTCTGTTCAACCTCTCTCAATGGCGGCCTTAATAAAAATAACAATTTTTTTACCCATTCCACGCCTAAAATGGCACTTAGTGTGATTCGTGCGTCACTCTCTTCCTAGTTAAATGGAACACTCAAATCATTATCTGTGTAAGCCAGCACATCAAATGTACCTGCAAATGTAATGATGATGCCAGTGGAATTTCATCAGGTTCAATACCATCTTACAAAATTAGTAACAACAATTATACGATCTTAACTTCAATATAGAAGCAACACACAAATTAAAAACTATATCTTTCATAAACACCACTTTGCTTGGTAGGACCCCTCTTAACATCTGCATATTTTGATAACCATCCACCAAATGAAGAATTTGGTTTAATCTACGTATCATTTGTTGCTTCTGCCCTTGTAAATCATGCAACAATATGCAACAATGCTACCTTCACAAAGATCTTACCCCGTGGATTTCTAAAGCAGCTTGAAGATGATGGTATTGGTCTTGTTATCCCAAACTGGTCTGAGCATCTGCATTACACATTGTTATCACTTAATGCTATTGGTGGTTTCTTCACCCAATATGATTGGATTTCAGTTTCGCAGATCCTGTGCATGGGTGTTCCATTCTTACATCTATTTTCAGCAGCCGAGGGATGGCAAAGTACGGATAAAATGGATTAAGGCAAAGCTGTTGCATATGAAGGGCAAAACTTATGCGGTGCACCTTTGGAATAAACAGAGCTGACACTTGCAGGTGGAAGAGGGCAACATTATTCACCACATCTTCCATAAATGTTGCAGCATCTGTGACGAAAAACATTTTTTACAAATTACTCATTCTTTATAATTACAACTAAATTTTTCATTCTCCTCTTAGATGCGAAACTCACAGATGGTAAATAAAAATGGAAAGAGAGACTCTCTGTCTTTTGTTCAGATGGGGCAATGGAGTTAGAAAAACACTTTATTACATAATGCAATGCTTAGAATGACATTCTTTTAAAATAAACAAAAGAAAATTAAAAAAAAATTGGTTGTATTGTCTCATAAACTATTTTAAACCTTATAGATTTTACAAATTTTTTATTTCACTTCATTTCATTTGTATATCATGTGGATTGTCATTGAATCCCTATTATTTTGTAGTTTCTTTTATGTGATTGCAATATACCACACGTGTGTTTGTTGAATTCTTCATTCCTTTCCAGGGATTCATGGTGCTCTACTACACTTCATTGTATTAAATAACGCAACTTAAAATCGATAGCATTGTATATATTTAAAATGGCGAAGAAGAAACGGTTTCCGAATTTCATTAATTTAGGTGGATAAAGCGTGGCACCAATCAAAGTCTGGTTCTTCTTAATATGCATTATCATCATTCTAACTCAACCATTCTAAGAAAAATAAAGTTAATTTTTCTTATAATATCAGTGAATTTTTTATATAATTATCATTCTAAGAAACGTACCATTTTCATAGTTATTATATTGACAATACTGAGTGAATTAAAACTGAAAGAAAATTGAAATGGTGGCTAGCAACAAATCAATCATTTTTTGGACTTATTTAATTAATAGGTTGAATATAATGAACTTTGACATTCTCATCTTGCCTTACAAAACGTTCAGAAGCTTCACAAATTATTTTTTCCAAGTATCATGTACAAAAATACAAACTTGTTTGCTTGAAGTGAATATGGCATTGGAAGTCTTGCTTTGTTTGGTCACTAGTCACTCTCCACTTTGCAGTCACACGTACAAAATATGTTCTTTACACTTTTCACAACGAAGGTACTCCATTCTGCAACATGGGTCCCATCCCACATTTATCAAATCCCAAAAAAACAAATAGATAACTTATACCATTCGGCGTTCACATTGCATTATATATATGTGATTGCTAGTTATTAATGTCTAATAACAAAATAATATTATTTAGTTAATAAGGTGTTTTGTTTATAAGGCTAATAACTAAATATTATTATGCCCACAGGTGTGTGGTCTATTGGCAAGCAGCGAGGTGATCGGGTTTGCATTAACATCCCGGGTTCAAATCCAATATGGGCGTGGTTATAAATAGATCTTGAATACATACGAGGCAGCTTTCAAAATAAATAAAAAACTAAATATCATTATTTAGTTATTAACTTACATTACTTTTTTATAATTATTGGGTAGATGGATATATTTCTGTATGTTTTCCATGATTTATGTTATGTGTGTGTGTATTGTACAAAAATATATGTATATATATCGAACCAGATTTTTCCCAACTTTTTCAAAAACTTGGGATTTTCATATTTTTCTAGATCCCCGATGCAGTCGCAAGAGTTTAAACATACTCTGGTTTGATGGTTTCCTGCTTAAAAACCCATGTTTTCGACCACTACTCTTGGACGTTTAAAATTTTGAAAGTGATCCTTGTTCAAAGGAGGAATTCTTATCTAATGATTCTTATGTTTTTTCCTGTCCACATATCCAGCCGAAATTCTACTATGGTTATGTAAATATGCTATGATTTCCTCTAATTTAAAAATGACTAGGAACCATTGCCTATGATTTCTTTAATTTGGTTATAAGAATGATATATTCCTGATTGTTGGAGAAGTTCATCTCCAAGAAATTTCTTCAGGAAGCTGGATCTGATAAGGATGCATGTCTTGTATGCTTGTTAGATTTGATTCTGATGAAATTTCACATTCTCTGTGATCGAAACCCTTTCTCATGGAATCGCAGCTAGTGAAGCATGTTATGTCAAAGTACCTGCTTTCAATGCTAGTGGCTTCAACAGTATATGCTGGTCAGTTCATTCTTAGAAGGGTGTGATGTTATAACGGGACATCTGAGTGCCATGCTACATTCACTAAAGATCTACTTATGCAAGCTATGATACTCCTCTGTTGTCTCTCTGTATTGTTTATTTTTTTCCTTTAAAAACTGAAGTTATACATATTTGCACTTCTGCCCCGCATTGTTTGGCACCATCAGAAATGTAGATAATGATGCAAGTGGTCGGTGAAATTTCATCAGATGCAAGAAAAGGCGAGTTGAAGCTTGCGTAAAAAGTAGCACTCTGTTGCAAAATTCATTGCATCAAGATGCAAAGAAAGGCAAGCTGACCATTGTCAACAAGAAATACTCCATACCAAAGTCCAACCGTGAAGCCATGTAACAATTTGCTCTTTTTTATTGAAGAATTACTATTGCACAACATCACTATTGTCTGCATTGTTTCACTTTAACATAACCATCCAAACCTTATTTTGTATATATAGAGTCCCTTCATTCACTCAAAGGTCTTTGTTTCTTCATCTGATATCTCTTGAACATCTTAGTTCACACCTTTCAGCAAAGTATCATATGCCTCTTCTCTTTGCTCTACAGATATGAGCAACTCTTCATTCGCAGATTCATGGTTTCTTATAGTTTCAGTTGGAGCTTTAAAATATCAAGTACAGCTTCCAAATCACCGTTAACTGCATCTAAGAGGAATAATCTTCCATGCACATGCTGAACTCTCTACATGACATTATCAAAGAATTTGGGATGCATGGCACAAATTGGAGAACTTGATGCAGAGCAAAATGAAACTCAATCACAACAAAAGTTAGAATTGCAGCAAAACTCAAACTCTGCTTTTATAGGCCGTCTAGGCTAGCCTTTTCTCTAGTTCATGAGCGTCTTCCTACATGCAAATTCTAGATATTTTAGTTCATTTCCCTAACCCAGTCAATTCCACACGTTCTTAAACCTTCAACAATGTCAATCCCTCCTTTGAAATGGTTTGAAATTCACCAAATTGTCAACTTTACCTCCCTTGTACAAAACTGCCTGTGTATAGGCTTCTCAAGTAAAGACTCCTGCTACAACCATGAATAGGACCAACTAAAACAACCTAGAACAACCTAAGCACATTTTCCAATACCCTTTGTCAAGTTTGAAGTGTGGGTAAAATTCTATGATCTAAGTCCTTAATCTTCTCTCACAATTTGCAATCTTCAACTCTAGTTACACAACACACTTACTAGTCCTGTCAAAGCAAGTGTTTAGGCATATCCTTAGGTACATTCATTTTCCTAACTAAACAAACTTCTTTTAGGATACCCTTTATGCTCTTCTTGATGGTTACAAACTTTCAAGGTAGCTTTGTTTATAAAACTTCTATCATAACCACCCTTATATCTCTCAAATTAGGTCTTTTAAGTATTTTACCAGGTATATTAGCGAACTGTTGCTAAGCTCTCCTTACTGTGACTCAAACTTTCATTAGTTCCTTTTTAATATCATTCTTCTCTTTGTCTAAAAGCTTTCCTTTGATTTTCAAGTCTTCACCCTGCCATTATTACACTCAACTATCACTTTCCTCTGTCTTAGCCTCTCAAGCTACATGGTTAATACTCTGCTAAGTAGATTAGCAAAAATGCACAAATATGAGGTTTATCAACCACTTAATTCAATGAGGGGGAGGTCTCTAGGTGGTCCTTTCCAAGTTTCATAGGATAATTCAATCCTTTAGGGCCTCCAAGGTTCTCAATACTCTTACTTATGATTCAAAACATGCACCTATAGGACAATATTATGACTGTCACGAATAATTCCTATCAGATCTCTTCTTTTGCAGGGATTCCTTTTGGAATTGTTTCTACCCTTCGAGAAGATGGTTTCTTCACCTTCTTGGTGCTTGATTCATTGTTTAAAGCTTACTTTGACTAACTTCTCATAAAACCTAAGGAGGGTTTCCTAGTTGAACCCGAGAAGTGAAAATTTGCAATCAAATGGTTTCTACTCACTATTGAACACTCAAACTCCTTCCCTCACATATACATAAATGCTCCTAAGCCTATGCAACTGATATTATGAATAGTTGTTCACTATTAGAGAAGATAGAGTCAAAAACCTACCAGTACAGTCCTTAGGAACAGGGGAAATTTTGATTTCTCAAGGTTTTCAAACAAAGAACACTCCTATCTTAACTTGTTGAGATCTTAGGGGATATAATGAAGTCTTACAAAATCTTAAAGACTTACCTCCAACACAAACCTTCTTTCTTTGACCTCTGCCTTGGAAATATACCTTACATATCATGCAATAAGTTGATATATTTACATATAGTCTCCTCTAGTGTATGTCTTCCTATCACAATGCCATAGCATACAAGCAATGTAAATTCTTATCAAAGACTTATCACCATCACCATCTCTCTTCTTTGACCCATGGTGTCCTTCAAAACTTCAATATTACTTGATCACACAGTTCACACAAACTGTTACAGGATTGTGTATTAGACTCAAACTTATATCCTTGAACAAGACTAGGAAATATCACAAAATCTATGTAATCACACAATCCTTGATATCTTAGCATTCATAACTCTTATTATACACTACATGCATAGTTTCTTGGATCATCAAATTGCACAAACCATGAAAATATCAACATAGAAAGTTTGTGTACACAAATTCCCTTCTTCAACTCCTTAAAGCTTCCTCCTCATACATTGACCATTCGAATGATGAAGTGTAAAACAGTTACAATGGCTTAAATAATCTCCCCTAGCTCACATCTAACTGATTCTTGGACTTTTAAGCCTTTCACATGAAATATTTGTTCTTTGTTACATCATTAGAAGCACTAATTTGTGACTAGTTCTCTAGTATCTAAGCCTTAGTTCACCATCTTGACCCAACTAAGTCTCCTAAATCCCAACAAGGCTAATTACAAGCTTATTTCATACATAGTTGCGCGGGGACTCATCCCCCCCCAAAAAAAGACAAGTCCAGGACATCTCGGACATCTTGGGGACGTCGGGATGTGGCAGAAATGTTTCCCCCACGTTTTTGAAGTGGCAGGGGGAAGGGGAAACGTCCCCAAGACGTTTAGAAATCACAGAGGACATCTCAGGGACGTGGGGGACAGCTAGAAGTCCCCAAAACGTTTTGGGAACTTCTGGTTTTGTTTTAATTAATTTGTTTATTGTTTTCTCTTTATAAATGTTTACCCATTAAGCATAACCTGACTGTATTGTATTACAAAGACATTAAGAAACAAGAGTGATATATGAATACAAAAAATTTCGAGCACAAATGCACATGGACTGTAACAACATGCTATGAAAATCAGTAGCATACATATTAATATTAAAAGTTATATGGATGTATAACATTAGTATAGCTATATGTATGTTGCGAGTTTTTAATATAGACATCTGAATGTGGACTGCATGCACATGTTGGATTGATATATAAATATGAATTGTTATTCATAAAATTTTTAAAGTTTATCTGTATATTTTTAATATTTATAATTTTATATATTATTTTAATAGTCGTCCCCTTGCCGTCCTCCCGTCATCCCGAAATTTTGGAATTTTTTTGCTGTCCCAAAAACATCCTCCCTGTGTCCTGCTGTCTCGAAGTCTTAGGTAACTATGATTTCATATCATGGTGAATCAATATTGCATACTAACATGCTAGAACAAGCCAAAACCACCTCCAAGATTCAAAATTAGAATTTGGAGGGAAATTGGAAATTTCAAATTCATGAAGGTCTTGAACTAAACTAACTTGCCCAATAGACCCTTTATGAACCCTAAGACCTATGAATTCTCTTAGAAAGCCAAAATTGATGATATACTTCATATTTACATGTTGAGAGTTGATGCTCCTGCATCAGAACTGCATAAGAAATATAGGGGAATTTACTCTGGATGACATTGGGTTGCAAAGCTCATATGGGTGTTTCCATCCTCTTGAGCTCTATTCAGTGGACCTTTCTAACCTACTATGCATTCAAGAGACTAAAATTAATTAATTCCCTAAAATAGGAAAATGCCGAACTATAACTTAAATCCTAATTTTTGACCTCAAGATGGCAGATTTCGGGTCTGAAAATGTGCTAAAACGTGCTCCAATGAGCAAGGTAGGTTGACTAGCGCGTTCATCTCGTCGAACCAGGTGATTTTAAAAAAATGGACCCAATCGGACACCCAGAGCACAAGTTATGACCTTTTAAAGTTCCTACTAATTTTAGCGCATCACTAAAAACCCTTACTTTTTAAATGGATTTGTCACATTTTACGATTACTACAATTAAATTATTATGTGTTTTAATATAACACAAAAAACATTGTACCTTAAGAATAAATTTCAACACATGTTGTAAGGGTCAAAACAATTTTTGACGCATGTTTACCATAATTATGGTGCTCACAGAAACACCAAATATTCCATTGCTCAACGATGTTGGTGTCTCGTCTATGATAGAAGTAGACCAGGTGAATGCATTGGTAGAGTCTTCTTCGTCACTTCCTTTAGATAGGGAATCTTGCATATGTCTAAATTGTCGAGGACATGGGTTAGCGATATGAGCATGAGGGTCTCGTTAGTGGCATAGCTAAACATGTGACCCTAGTCTCTTGCTTCAATCTCCTTCAGTCGTTTGGTGAGATGGATGCCCTAATCAATGTAGGTGCTCTATTGCTTTGTTTTCCAATCTAACTGAGGCCACTTTGATGTTTATGCTCTACTTTAAGAACTTGTCCAACACTATGTTAGATATGGAAAAATGCATAGCTACATCAAATAAGTGGTTTCAAATAAAAAACATTTTTGGGCATATTTTGCGAGTTCGGTAGAGACTTCTATCTCACAAAAATACCTGCATGTATGGTAATTCAGTAACTATGTGTTTTTGTTTTTACCCAACTTGATCTATACTCCTTTTTGATATCTAAGAAGAAAGATCCCCGTCTTATCCCATTTTCACCACTGAACATAATTCTACACACTTCCCTTGATTACCTTCATAATATAAATCCCAACACAGTGAGACAACATGTGTCCTATCAGACTTTGAAAAAATAGATACAATAAGACACTAAAATCATACATACGATTATTCCTTAAGAGTCATTAATGGTGACAGTGGCTTTAATGACACTAAGAACTCCTTCATCTCTCAATTGTGCAACAATTCAAATAATTGGTTACTTTATCCTCTTGTACATTAAGTGACCAAGTTGTGGAAAATGTAAAATCCACACTTCTAATAGGGGAATTCGTTGATACGATGTGATCTATGATGTTGATACGATGTGTTAGTCGTTGCTCAAATTTTCTAATAGGGGAATGCATATAGACATAATAAATATATTTACTATTTTCTTGGATGACAATTTTACAATATTTGGTTAAAGTGTCAATGTTGTTTTTTTTAAAATTGGAAACGTCTAATTTTATCTGCATGACAACATTTGTGGAAAGGAATCGGTGCACATTATCCACAAAGACCGTGTAATGCCCACGAGGGTACAATGGTTACACCAATACCACCAATAACGACCCATGAAGGTGTAATGGTAACATCGATAAGTAGATGGAAACATGTGGACACCCGATTAAATATACTAGAAGACAATTGCTAGACACAACATGGAATGAAGATTTTCCTTGTGCATTTGGAAACGAACGTAAATAAAATTAAGTAATGACATTGATTCACTCCCTTTCACAAACCATTACATTAAAAAGAAATCAAATATACTAGTAACCACACATAATGGTGCAATGGATATACTGATAAGGCAAACCAAAGGGTGGTGTGCGAAAGGCCACATGCAGAAGAATAGAATTAGGAGTTGAATGCCTATTATAAGTGGTGTATGAAATGCTAAAAAGTGTGTCAACCACTAGTTGTTCTGGTGATACTTGGGTTGTTGTTGCAAAGACAAAAAATGCATGTGGAGGATGATGGCTGATGTTTGCCTAAACTCAATGAAAGATGGTGCAATATGTTGCAAGGGAGTTGGAACACTACTATAGGTCCAATTGTAGTGGATGTTGAAATCATGACAACCAAACATGTCTAGTTCATCAAGTGTCATATTATTGTTGGGATGTAGTTCGGACAAGAGTTGTCATTCGTCTAGTTGAAGTGGGTTATTCATCTAGTTGACCGTCAAAAGATTCATTAGAATCATGTGCTGATGTGGAGGGTGTGTGAGAAGCATCCCATCGATGGTAGGAGAGGTGCATGAACTCTCAATTAATAATAATTTCTTCTATAGATGTAGCAATTTCAATAAGTATGTTGCAAAATGGTTTATATAAGATGATATCACTTTAACAAAACCCTTCGTATGAAAGAGATTCTTTCGTCAAGATTTCAAAGTAACTGGGGTAGGCACAAACAATTGTTGGTAAACCCTTTTTTTAATTTATTATTGGTTCATTTTTTGTCATAAGACCATGAGTGGGTAGCTTCAATGAGCAAGAGAGAATCTAACAAAGAAGGCTTTGTCTCATAACTATTAATGAAGGTATACATGTCAAGAGTATTTGATGTGTCATGGGAGACTCTATGCAAGGGGGGATTAAGCCCTAAACAACCTAGGTAGTTGCCTCGGGTACCAACATTTAAGGGGCGCCTAATCCAAATATTTTCCTTGTTTGTTATTTTTAAAACTTAGCATTCAAAAAATTTAGTCGAAGATTCAATATTGATTTACCCATTTAATGGTATTATCATATAATAACATAAATTACATGTATATACATAACAAGGTATTATAATATTTTTGCAAGTAAAAATAAATAAGGCATATTTCTGATTTCATATGATTATGTTGGTATTGTTACTCATTCATTAGCTCCAGATTATGTCGGGGTGTATTATTTCTAGGAAAAAGTTTATGTATTTTTATAATGTCACCGGTGTATCCAATAGAGTTGAGCCCAATTAAAGGAAATTCCTAAATTTTAAGAGGAAATGTCTATTATTTTTTATAGGGGAATTGATAGACTTGGTCCAACTACCACTCTTCACAAAACCATCTGAGCTTCATAAGAATTTTATCATTTTGTGAAATAATGGTGATCTATTCATGTTTGAGTCCCATCACCCGCTTGATATTGGTAATTCAGACATGCAAGCAAGCCTGTATTAAAAAATGCATTTGTTGCATTTTTTGCACCCCTATAATTAATTTTGTTCATCAATGAAATATTTATCGATCTTCTGTGATAATTTTATAGGAATTTTTAATTCTATTTATATAATAGTTTCTCTACATTTGTGATTTGTTATGGTCCCGTGATGAAAATTTCAAATATATGAGAATGTAAGAAGCTTCTATTTATTTACTTGATGGGAATAAAATCTTAACTAAAATTATGAGATGGGTTTCCACTCCAATTATTGCCTAGGGCACTCCTAACCTTTAATCTGACTTTGACTCTATGCAAAACCACCTTCCCAACATTCAATGATACAAATAAACAACTATAAAGAACAAGTTACAATTTCTTCAACATATGGCAAGCTTCCTGTGCACTAATGTTGTGCTTAACAACACTCTCGATTAAAACCTCTCTGAAGGCAATGGAGGAGGGATAATCATATGTGAGCATAGGATTATGGGTTTTAAAGTGTTTCTCAGCCTCTCACGCATGACACAAGGTGCACATAATGTGAGTGGATTTGAAGGAAATACAATATGGAAAGCCAAGGAAGATGATCACCCTAGTTGAAAGTCCCCAAAAACTCTAATCCTTCCTCAATCTATCATAAACTACATAAACACATAATTCTGAAAAGAATTTATTAAAATGTAAACATATAAACATGGGTTGTGCAACTATCTAGACATATGTACACGTAAGAATTAAAAAACAATTTAAAAAATTTGTAAATAATAAAGAATTAAATTTATTTAATTTAAAATCTCTTAAACTTACGAAAAAAAAGTATACCATCCGCCTCTTCCATCCCCAAAATAAAACTTTTATGACTCGTCACAACCCTTCCCCGACATCTACACTACCCCTTCTCTTTCATTTCTCCCATCCTTCCGCCTACCATCCTCTCATTTGCCTTCTGATAGCGGCATACCCATTGATTGGGTAGATGAATGTATATAAATATTTTTGAGGGGAATCCATTGGAAATTGTTACACAATATAAATATCTTGGGATTGATTTTCACAACAAGATGAGTTGGGAGACATGTAGACAAAAATGAACAGGGAGGTTGGAAAATATCTTACTTACTTCGAAATAGGTGTAGGAAAGCTGAGCTTTGGGACTAGAAAACTAAGAAAACCCTCTTTGGATTGTTGGGCACTCTGGTTGCTCTTTATGGTTGTGAGGTTTGGGGGAGTAGCATGTCAAAGCATGGATGGAGAGAATTAGAAAGAATCTAGAAACATCTAATCACAAGTACTCTTAAAGTTAAATCAACAGTCCCTTATGAGATCTTGTTGGCTGAAGCGGGTACCTTCCCAATGGAAGCATCGGCAATAACCCGGCTGATAAGCTATTTAAAAAAAGTTGAAAACATGGACAATCTTCGCTGGTCCAAAGTGGTTATAGAGGATAATCTAGAGTGTAGAAAGAAAACTTCGATGAAACCAAACAACAAATGGATGAACAAACATGAGATTTGAGCCTTAAAGAGCATTGTGAGTCATTTGCATTATGTCTACAACCTAACCTTGCTATGAACAAAAAAGCATTTCATTACCATGCTCAATTCATATACATAACTTCAAGGGGTTTGTTTCTACAATCATTTGAGCCGTCGAACATATAGAGAATTATAAATGTCCCTTACATTAAGGCACATGAGAGGAAACATTATAGCCCTTTACTCTAAGTAGCTTAATTTCTATTTAGCATGAGCCAAATTTGTACAAGATGATGATTTTCTTGGTTGTAGTCCTCTGGATGTGGCAGGGTTGAAAGTATTTCATTAAGTATACAATTTATGAAATGCAAGTAATTATTTCAACCAACTGAATTTGATTTGTTTTCTATGAACGTTTTTTAGATCAAAGGCATGAATTTTAACAATTACTTTTTGACTAATGTTTATTGATGACGTTCCTTTTGACTAATCTATGAGCTTTCCCATTGCTATTGCCATTGCCATTTTCTTATGTTTGGATGATACTTTTGTCAAGAATGATAACAAAAAGGGAGGCCTTTGCTTGTAAATTTTCTCCTTCACAGAAGGCACCAAATCCACAAGAAAGAGTGATGAGAAAAAAATGTTTATAATTTTATGAGCCAAGTGTAATTAAACTTGGCATGGCTTTGTAGTTTGGATTCACATTCATGAAACATTTAACTAGTGTTTACACTACCTAGCATTTGTATCCCGACAATATAATGTTGTTTTAATGCACATTTTACTCATATGCTCAAGGAATAACAAAATATGTGAGACATGGATGTGTATATAGTTTGGATGAATGTGATATAATTTTGAGATGAGTTTTTTAAAGAATAAACTTATTAGTATGACATAAATTTCGTTCACAAACATTTTTTTTGAATGGATGCAACATATTTTACCAAGCAAATCATAGTATGAAGCATTAGGATTGGGGGTTCCTTAAATTCATAATTTTTTAGTAGCTCTTGTTTTCTTTTCACCATCCCTTGTAGATCCATAATTGATTGTTTTCTTACCAGTTTGTGTTAAAATGCCATGATACCATCTCACTTCCTCATCTCTATAACTATCTTTCAAGACAAATGACTCCCTTGAAATTGAGGGTCCAAGTTTGTTATCAACATAGCTAAATTATGGGATACGGAATTCTAAATTTTTGAGATACATGTGTTAATGGGAATGAGGTCAAATTGCAACTTGACATACACACTAAGATGAACAAATGAGACGGGTACTTGAACTTAAAATAGAATACTATCTTTGGAAAATATGAGTAAGATACAATCCATGGTTTAGACATATAGAAAGGAGAGAGTTTGTATACCAAAATAGGTCTCAATTTACATTTATGTCAGCCTTAAAGGTTATGATACTAATTTGGAGGACCCCATAAATTTGGATTTAATTGTATGTAATTAGACGAAAAAGGAACAAGAGTGTGACATTATTAACAAGAATATTTAAAATCAACATTTTTCTGTTGAGGTTTTTTAACCAGGGTTTTATTAAGTTGTATACTCACCCGAAACAAAGGGATGGGATTTGGATGCAACCCGAAGGGTGTGCACCCCCCGGGATCTCATAGTTCTCTATAGATATATACTCCTTAATATAGATGGGATGTTAATTACATTTCACACCTGTCTTGAATGATGTGGAAAACAAGGAATTACTGCTCTGCCACCTTATTAGTAAGAAGTA
Organism: Taxus chinensis; assembly: GCA_019776745.2. Lineage (NCBI taxonomy): Eukaryota > Viridiplantae > Streptophyta > Pinopsida > Cupressales > Taxaceae > Taxus > Taxus chinensis. The sequence continues at coordinate 60,354,488 of CM034150.1, read as the reverse complement.
GGGAATTCGTATTTGGGTTGTTTAACAAATCCCCTCGAACATCTGTTGTAATTGTGGTGGCTGCAACTCTCCAACCAAGTTCATCTCCAAGATTATTGCAAGAGATTCATGTGAAACATTTCCATTATTTAAGACATGGACAATGTTCTCGAGGAGCTTATTGGCTGTGATAATAGAAGCAAGATATAAACAAGGGCTTGCATAAAAACAAGGTGTATTCTGCACACTTGCGGGGTAGAAGGAAATGGATTTTATTTTTAGTTTTTGAAAAATATTGTCACCTTGAGTTTGGAGGGCCAGAACATGTGTTTGACTAGAAAAAATCATGCCATATGGTATGCTTTGACTAGACAAAATTTGTATTTGGGGATTTTAACACTTCCCTTGAAAACTGTTATAATTGTGAAGAACCTTCAACTATGTGGTGACTGCCACACTCCAACCAAGTTCATCTCCAAGATTATTGCAAAAGAAATTCATCTGAAACATTTCCATCATTTACGAGATGGACAATGTTCTCGAGGAGACTAATGATATTAGAAGCAAACTATAAACAAAGGCTTGCATAAAAAAAAGGTGCATTGTGCAGACTTGCACGGTAAGAAGGAATTGGGTTTTATTTTTAGTTTCTCAAAAATATTGTTACCTTGTGTTTGGAGAACCAGAACATGTGTTTGACTAGATGAAATCATGCTATATGGTACTCTTTGACTAGACTAAATCATGTTATATGGCGTGCTTTTGATGAGGTAGTTTTTGAGGCCTCAAATTATAATATCATGGAGTCGTGACATTTGAACTGTTTACAGGAAGCCCATGCAGCTCTGGACTGAAAAACTGAAGGGGAAGGAAAATGAGTGCAAAATGTGAAAGGAGGGGAATGCTCGAAGGAAATGGAAAACTGATCTTGCAGGAGATTTGAGAAAGGCTTACTATCAAGCCAATGTTTGGATACAACAAGGGGAACATATCTTTAGCATTGTTTACTCCTATCATAACTTTGGCATTATGTATGGTCTTTTAGTGTAGATTAATTCTAATATATTTTTGCCTATGTACAAATTCACATATGCGAAATTATATATGTCTTAGGGGATTTTTTGTGGTTTATGGTCATGAGATACCAAATGACATTTATCGAATCAGACCATGACCTGGCCAAGTTTATTGATAAAGATAGTTGTTCAAAAATTGGTTATTGAATTTTTTTTTTAGCAAAGAATGGAAAATTATGACACAAATCTCTGGCTTTTAAAGATTCCTGTTAAAATTTATGTAAATCCAGTCATCCATCCACGCAGATAATATAGATAAATGCCTTATATAATATTTGCACAAATTGTATCCTCAACAAAATTTTGTCTCCTGGACTGTAATCATCGATGGATACGAACAAAATAGGCTTGGTGAAAAGGCCTTCGGTGTTTTTCTTAAATGTTTTATTTTAATGTTAGCAAAGGCAATTGGTAGGTGTAAACGCAAATTCATCTAATTTTTCCAGCATGGTAAGTGCCAAAATGGGAACATTTAACCGCCCTGATATGTATGCAATAAGTGGCCTTCCGTGTTTTTTTTAATTAAAGTTTTAGTAAAGGCAATTGATAGGTGTAAGATACCAACCAGGATTTTACATCAAATCAGAGCATGACCTGCCAGGTTAATTGCTAAAGTTTATTGATTTTTTTTAAAAGAAGAATGGAAAATTACGACACAATAACTCTAGCCATTAGAGATTCCTTTTAAAATTTAAGTGAACTTGATTATCCATCCAAGCAGATAATATAGATAAATTCCTTCAAGTATATTTGCACAAATTGTTTGACAAATGGATCAACAAAATGTAATCTACCGGACTGCAATCATTGATGGATATGAACAAAATAGACTTGGTGAAAAGGCCTTCGGTGTTTTTTGTTATATTTTATCTTAAGGTTTTTGGCAAAGGTAATTGGCAGGTGTAAACCGAAACCCATCTAATTTTCGCAGCATTGTGAGTGCCAAAACGGGAACATTGTAACGTCTCTGATATCTATGCAACAACTGGAATCGCGCAGAAGGTACACTAATGGTTTGACAGTATGCATAATAATACATATATAAGCATTCAATGCTCCTCCCGTTAGAGATTAATATCTATTATGCCCCTAAGAAAACACTCAGATTTGGATGTAAGCCGATCATTGGCAAGTTAGTGAAAAGGAAAATACTGACTTTGCTGTTGCAGAAGACACCGGTAATGGATGAGAGATACTGACTGTAAATAAAACTGGAGAAATATGGAAATACAACATTCTTTATTGGTGAAAGCACAATAAAATGACTGGAATAGACATTTTAATAGAGCAAATGAAGAGTTTTGAATAGTTTAAAAATAAAAAGGATGTATCAGAAGTTAAATATGTACATCAGTCTTGAATAACTTGGAGAACTACGTATGTTGTGCTTTTGGTAGGTGAAGCGCGAATCAATTTTGATTTTGAGGATTTTTTAAGTTTTGCTTGTTCAATGTAATGTCGAATCGCTCATAAAAAAGAAGGGCCGCAATTACTTTTTAACTAAGTAAAACAAAATCCTCATTACATTATTTGAATAGAAAGAAGAGACTTCGCTGATCCACTAAAACCAAAACAACTCATTTTCATTTTTGAAGTTATTGAGACTAATTGGGAGGAATGCAGCTAGAGGATCTCTCATGAGATCTCTCATGAGTTTTTATTTTTAAATATTGAGTTGTATGTAATCAAATATTGATAATCTCAAAATAAATAAATTAATTAAAATCAGCATTTTTCTTTAAAAGGGCTAGTGTTCAATAGGGTTTCCCTTGTTAGAATCATACTCATCAATCTAGACTAGTTAGAAATTAACACAAGATAGACCATATGCCTCAAGATAAATAGGAGGAAACAACTGTATTTTCCTCCAGACTTGTTAGAAATTAACAAAAGTTGGAGCTTTTCCATGTGTCAGCAAATATATTGTCTGATAGGTTCTTCAAAAACAAGGTTCAGAATGTCAACAATTATATGACGAGTTTAACCATTACACATAGAAGTTACATATTGCAGAGGACGAGAGAAATCTTGTTCTTATATAAATTGTTATTTTGTATGAACTGATCCAGAATGTGTTGGAATTGTTAATTATATATACCTTGCAAGAGATGTTCTTAAAGGCCACGATGGCAGATCAAAATCATCAATAGACAACACACCCAAATCCACATCATCTTTTTGGGATAAAAACTCAAGCAATATTGTTGGCATTGGACGAGGATAAATTATCTTCTTTGTCCAAACCTATCCAAAATAATAAGTAGATTGCGGACAAGAAATTATTACCCCACAAAAAAATTGAGATAAAGCTAACGCACAATCTTGTAGGGCAAAGCCTTCTTGTTAGGCGTGCTGCTAAAAGAGTATCTCCTCCACTTGGCCCTTGTTCTTAGTAACAGAGGATTTTGTTGTGAGTCATTAATATGGCTGAGTGGAGATCAATGGTTTCCACTAAGAGAATTCCTTTGGAGATTCTAACCTTAAGTGGTGCAATCGGTATCGCTGGAGCTATTTCTAGCTAGTTTATGATGCTCGGTATCCTTAGTGAGGAGGATTTTCAGAGGCCAAGTCCTGCTAGTGGTCATCCTATCAGGATTGAACCTAGAGTCAAGGGGTGATTCCCGAAGACAGTGCTTACCCCTGAGCCGACTTGAATTATAGGACTCCTCCAATTGAGGAAAATCAAAAAAATCAAAGCCCCATTACTTGTTTCAAAAAATATTTTAGGTCCATCTTGATAAAGTGCAGAAATCACCATTTATATGGGGAATTTGCTTGCCATCAGCCTCCACATATCCTCGAACACAAAATTTGTCTTCTTTTGCAGTCAATAGTCACTCGGTGTTGTTGGGCAGAAGGAAGAAATTTTAATTAATTAATATACAAGTCAAGAGGCTCTTCCTGACTATAATCTCACAAAGATAACACAACTTGATCTTGAAAGTCTTGATCAAGTAAAAAGAGTTGGTAACATCCACATCCAACGTCTTATAGACTTGTTTGATTGTCAAATGGCACATTGATAATCAGGCGAGGATGAAGCTGAATCAGTTGTTATCATGTTGGATGTATGTGATGATATGCTTTGTTATCCATACCTATCAAACTGGGACACAAAGTTTTGTATTTGTGACACACATTACAGGTTGGTTGAAAGATCATGCATACAATATGTTTTTGTTGTCCGTCATTTCCAAAATACATGGATTACTAGTTCTTCATTCCGATAGAGCACAAAAGCATCATTCTAACCCCATATTTTTTATACTTAAAAAAGACAAATTCTGATGATTAAACTAGCCAACAAAGAGCTCTCTATTTTACCCACCAATCTTCAATGTACATTAATCCCCACCTTATGTTCTGCCACAGTGTAATAACAATGTTAACCTAGAGTCTATTATGAGGCTTTGGCTTTATAGCCAAAAGTGGAGACTTCACAAATTTGAAATGCAACCTAACTAACCTCAAGAGGGGAAATGCTCACATGGGCCTTGCAGCCCAGTCTCATCCACAGTAGAATGTCCTGTATTTCTAATACGGTTCATGTAATGTTATTTGTCGTGCATCCCCAATTCTTTGAGATCGGAAAAATCTGAAATTCTAAAAGACTGGTTTACACCTGACCTCTCACATAAGCAAAAAGCACTTAGATACATGCAACGTGGGAGATTTAACAAGCCTTGCCTGCCACACCTTCCAAGGAGCTTTCCATTAACTATGGAGGGGCGCAAGGGTGTGGCTTGATGGTGGGGCTTGAGTGCTCGCCAGCCAACCACCCAGGTTCTAATCCCCCAAGCCCCAGGGGATCAGTTACCCTTGCATTTACACAGTCGGTTGGGAGCACTTGCCATGCAATAGTGTGCCACAAAGTGTGCCAAGACGTTAAGTCTTTAACTCCTATAGTATTAAAAAAACTATGCTGGCCTTCACTTCTTGAGTTCAAATAAGCACATCATTCCATTCAATTATTACTATTACAAATCATGTTTTCTTTTTCTTTTGGCAAAGTGCAGAAACCCCAAACAATATTTCCCCCAGTTTCATACCCAAGAATCGATAAAATAGCATTCACATTTTTTTTCAGATCATGCATGAGAGAGCAAGAGATAAATAAGAGATGTATTCAGCTACACACCTTTGTTTGATCACAATAATCATTTGAGAATTGAGTGATTTTATTGAAAACATCATGCTTTTAACCCAAGTAACCGCATTTGGTGAATATGATGTAAAAAATTGTAAATTTGTAGAGTTGTTGAAATTCATTAAAATTTGCTAATATTCATCAAAGTCATTAAAATTTGTTGAAACTCATTAGAATCAACTTTAGTTCATTCTTTTTTTTTGAATATTTAATCTAAAATACAAGCGCAATACTCCTTGTAGTCGAATTTAATCATGAATTTAATAGTTGATGTTTCTAGTAATGATTTTTCAAAAAAAAAATATCCTCCACGATTTAAAATGTGGCAACTTAGTTTTTAACATCTGAAATTTGTAGTGCTAATAATAATAATAATGTTTGTTTTATAAGTTAACAAAATTGACGAGGAGGGAATCATGTTATTATTAGATATTTTGTGTAAGTTTTGGGTCAGCTACTTGAATCTGTCACACAAAAATCATTTTTGTCTTTTCGGATTATAGCCCTGCTTCTATAGGCAAGGACTTAGCATTTCCCTCACCTTTTCTTCACCTCATTTTCTAGGCAAGAATCTTCCGCTAAACTCTATGGAAGACATCTTTCAAAGGACTTTGCAAAGCACTTGAAAGAATTGTAGAAGCTAATTGAACTTTTATGATACTTTCGTGATTATGATTCTAAAGTTTATAGCTGCCATCAAACCACTTAAAAGAAGAGTAGGAGCTAATTGAATTAATCCAATTTTATTGTGATTATTATTTCCAATATTGCCTTCTAAGGTTGCAAAGTTCCAATGAAACATATTGAAAATGGATTGAATTTAACATCTAGGGTGAATCCAATTTTGATTATTATTCATTTTACTTGTCTTTCATCTTGTATCATTTGAGTGAAACCACCTCCCATTGATTTTCACTTAGGAAATAGTGAAGGGGATAGATGAAGGATTAATAAGATCTTTGGAGAGAAGTTCCCAAAGCCCATGCCATGGAGAAGTTGTGTTATGCGTTACAATTTTATTTTTTTGTTCCACCCTGAAGTTGGCAAATAAATAAGCAACTTTATTAGCCTCCCGTCAACAATGTTGAATCTTCTAATCTAAGAAGTTACTTAAAATGTGCTCTTGTCAGGAGTCAAAACCCTTGACCCATTAACAAGTGAGGAAATTGCCAATTATTACAATAGTTAGTTCTATTTTTTCATGAAGGATAAGGTGTAAGGAAAAAAATAACGAGTCTCAATGTAGCCAACATTTGAAGACATGATTCAATTATAGAAATTTCTCCAACTATAACTTTATATATGAAGACATTATGCATGATTTTGTAATTATATTCATTAGCTTTGGAAAGTAAAATTTTCCCTCAACACCCCATTCTGCATTCCTTTTAAGTCGAAAGATACACATATATGATTTATAACTGATTAACATGACCACATACTCTTGTTGCCATTACCAAAATAGAAGTTGTAATGAAACTATGCAAAGTGGCTATGGGGTTGAACATAAAGATGATTAATCATAGCTATTTTATGCATTTTTAGCTAATCGATCAAATGATCCACTTATTAACATAATCCATTATTTTCAATAAGGGAACAAAGATTGATTTTTAATTGAGTTGACTATTCCAATGTGTAATTTATCAACATGGATTTAAATTTTACCTCGGTTGATCCAATGTAATATGCTACTAAAATCAACATGGATTTAAATTTATAACCATTTGTTGCCTTATTACATCTTTCATTCCAGAACATGGTATAAGATATGTTTCTCACAATTTTTATGCTACCATCATTATGTGGCTCTAAAACTACAAAACCAATGGTGTAACAAAATAGTATGCTTATTCTAAGTTGTATTTGGTTGAAAGTGACTTCTACTTACTCTTATAAATAAAAACTAAATAAAAACTATCATTGCAATTACAAATGAATATATAGTTTTTATGTTTGTTCAAGGGTCTTTAATCTATATAGTAGTTGCATATAATGAAATTAAGATCGAAATAAATATAAAAAATGTCTAAGGACGTATTTCTTTGAAGAAATTCATTGTGTGAGCACTACTAAAGAGTGGCACCATACCACCTTATTTTCATTATCAATAAGCAAGATTTGTAAGCCACACACGAGATTTGAGCCTTAAAGAGCATTGTGAGTCATTTGCATTATGTCTACAACCTAACCTTGCTATGAACAAAAAAACATTTCATTACCATGCTCAATTCATTTACATGACTTGAAGGGGTTTGTTTCTACAATCATTTGAGTCGTCGAACATATAGAGAACTATAAATGTCCCTTACATTGAGGCACATGAGAGGAAACATTATAGTCCTTTACTCTAAGTAGCTTAATTTTTATTTAGCATGAGCCAAATATTTACAAGATGATGATTTTCTTGGTTGTAGTCCTCTGGATGTGGCAGGGTTGAAAGTATTTCATTAAGTATACAATTTATGAAATGTAAGTAATTATTTCAACCAACTGAATTTGATTTTTTTTCTATGAATGTTTTTTAGATCAGTCCTCTGGATGTGGCAGGGTTGAAAGTATTTCCCCTTATCTTAATATCATTCATTTATGATTTATACTTAGGAGGTTTATTGGCCATATGTTAGAATGGTATATATAGGGGTAATTGTAGTTGATTTATTGAGTATTGGAGTGTTAGTGTGTGGTTTGGAGGTTACCCCCTCGAAGTGGTATTGGAGGTTGCCCCCTCGAAGTGGCAAAGCTATTATATGAGCATATTGTCATCATTTTGGTGTTCTTTCATGTTATTCTTCTGTATATGTTCCTTTTATACAAGAATATCCTTATAAGTGGTATCATGAAAATTTTAATTTTTTGTTTCAAATATTCTTGAAGATGGTATCTTTTTTTCCAAATTTTTTCATCATAATTTGGAAATACTCTATTGCCATTATCTTATTCAGTTCTATTGGATCGAAGTTATTGGTGTTTTAGGTTTTTTCATAAATTCACTTTTCAAGAAGCTTTTGTGGTATTTTTTAGAAAAATTTAATTTTCAGAAAGCTCTTGATGATGGTTTGTTCTTTTTGTTTTTACCCATATGCCGAGATATTTTCAGAATTCCTAAACCCTAATCATGCACGGGGATTGCCTAAAGAATTGGATAAAATTTAAGAATATATATTTCTCTATTTCATGACAAGGAATAGGTTTTCACATTATCTTGGTGGTCCTGCATGGATTTGGTTTTCTGAGATTAAAAATGACAGGAAGGCATTGGTCTTGGGAGGAAATGGAACAACTTTTTATGGATAGATGGGACCACAAAGAGGAAGAAGAGTCACAAGCAAGATGATGGGGATGAAGAATCAAGAGAGAAAGAAGATGAAGAGGAAGGTGAAGAAGATTCAAGGGAAGATGTTGGGGCAGCATATATTGAAGAATCAAACGCAGAAGAAGTTGAAGAAGACTATGAAGAAGAGGAAGAAAAAAGATATTGATGCAGAAGAAGATACTTATAGGAAGGGCCCGTTTGTTTCATTGTTCAAAGGAATAAGATAATTGTTTCCATAAACCCTAACAGCAAGTATAACTTCATCAACAAGATATGGCTCACATCTACATATTCAAGAAAGTAATATCAAAGAAGCTCAAGTGAATGGTAAGAATATTCAAGTTTTTGAAGATTTAAAACTTACTATGGACAAATGACATTCATATTTTTTTGCCTTATATATGGATGGTTTGGATATTTTTCTTGGGTATCCTTGGTTAGAGACATGTTTAATATGAAAAATAAGTTTATGAAGATTTGGTACAAAAAGAAGAAGGTCCAGGATAGGGTTAATGGAAATCAAAGAAAATTCAATATGGATGATTTAGAATATGGAGAAGAAGGGTTGTTTGAAGGAAATTGATTCATCTACTCAAGAGAAAAATAAAATATCAAATGCAAAGGTGGATTTTAGAAACAGGTTGATAAGGTTGAGGATACTACAACTGCAGCATATGGAAATCAACGTCAACATGAGAGAAAAAAATCATGGAGATATCCCAGGGCACATCATATTTCCAACCAATATATATATATACAGGTAATTGGAGGAATAATGCACTTTATTTACTACATGGGATCAATGGAAGAACAAAATATGTGAGACATGGATGTGTATATAAGTTGGATGAATGTGATATAGTTTTGAGATGAGTTTCTTAAAGAATAAACTTATTAGTATGACATAAATTTCATTCACAAACATTTTTTTGAATGGATGCAACATATTTTACCAAGCAAATCATAGTACGAAGCATTAGGATTGGGGGTTCCTTAAATTGATAATTTTTAGTAGCTCTTGTTTTCTTTTCACCATCCCATGTAGATCCATAATTGATTGTTTTCTTACCAGTTTGTGTTAAAATGCCATGACACCATCTCACTTCCTCATCTCTATATCTATCTTTCAAGACAAATGACTCCCTTGAAATTGAGGGTCCAAGTTTGTTATCAACATAGCTAAATTATGGGATACAGAATTCTAAATTTTGAGATACATGTGTTAATGGGAATGGATGAAACAACACGCTCAAATAAATTGCAATGGCCACAATAACAAACATAATAGTGGAATTGTTGACTTTGGGTGGAGGAACCATTTATTGTTTTTATTTTTATTTTTATTTATTTACTAATTATCTTGTATAATAATATAGCAATAAGTTTACAAAATATATATGACCCAAAGGTCTATAAAGTATGAAAATTGAGAATAAAAAATATAGTTGTCTAGGGAAATTGTTTAGTTTCTTCTACCATAGGCTCAACCCACACATAAAATTCATTTCAAAACATTTAAATCAATCACTTACAATATAAAAAAGTATTTTGTACACAAAGCCAACAACACTCACAATTAAAGTCATATTTAAACATCCCTAAAAAGGTCATTATTATCTTATTCATTGATTTTCTCATGCATAATTCCTTGCTTATTATCCTTAAGTCCCATCGACATCAATTAAGTCAATGAAAACATGTTCATTCCTGTTATGCGCAGGTCCCTCCAACCTAGTTAAAAGAACAACACTATTAGTAGTAGGACATAAATTGTCAGTAACATTCAAGTTTATTATGCCAAACATATGAACACCCTCAAAGTGTTGTATCTCACCAAAAATTCCATTCACATCTTTTCAGAAGTTTTGCAATTGGATAATATTGAGAGGTGATGAAGTATAAGGGAGAGGAGCCATTCGTTGTGCATTACCCAATAGTTGTGAGGGTATTTGCACTTTTGGACTTTATTTATAAAATATAAAAATACTAAAGTTTGAATGAAAAATATCTATTACATGCACATAAAATATTGAAATAAGTACAACCATTATCCTATCAATAATAGAGCACATTACATAATTTTTAAAAGTAAATTATGAATAAATAAGACTTCCATCATATCATAAATTAAAAATTAATTGTATTACATCAACACATATGTGTTTGTATTCCATCTAGATATAAAATTCAAACAAACCCATCATATCAAGTATATAAAACTTTTAATATGTTTAGTAGGACCACTGCATCAGAGTAGGACTCGTGAAATTCACTTCAAGACAATGATTTAGGCATCCGAGAGGGTTTTTTTCCTTGTTTGAGCCATGACCCCACTCTCACTCCCTACATGTATGAATTTGTTTGTGTCCATTCCTGAGAGGAAAATTCTCAAGTGATGATAACCATGTTGTTGAAAGTGAGAATCTATAAACATTGTGAAATGCCCTTCGGAGTGAGAACTGCCATAATTGAGTTGTCATCTGCAAGAACTGTTCTTAAATCAAGGTCATAATGTTGGGCACAAGCTAGAACTAGCTATGTGCTTTGAATTGACAATGGATGACCACCTACCCAAAAAAGGCCACTTAAGAAACTCTTGTCCTCCACAGGTTCTTGAGGTTCATTCAACATTCTTAATTTGAGATTTTCCAAATCCACGTGAGAAACATCACTATCTCCTACATTAGGGTATTCAGTGGATAATGTGGTTATTGGCTCAAATATTATGTACTTGATCTTCATGGTGACTAGAGATGGTGAAATGGGAGTGAGATGGAGGAGTGTGACAAATTTGAACACAATCTGAGTACTTACTAAATTTAGTAAGTCACAATTGGATGTTTAGTTTTAGATATTTTCACAATTGTCACCTTTTGCCAATTTTTGGATTTGAGAGAGAGAATAGCACTAAAAACCACCAATTTCTTAGACTTACTATTTATGGAAGATCATCTTAATACTAACTTACTATATTTAGAAATGTGTCTTCTGGGTGTCAGATTTGAATGAAATTAGTTTCAAAATTTTCTATTTTTCACTGGGATGTTCTGCTCCAAAATTTAAGATTTTTCAATCGTTGAGTTTTTGTAGATCTAAAAAGGTAAGTTTTCAGGCCTTAAATTTCATATGGTTGTACAAAATAGATCAGAGCATCAATGGAACAATGTTATACTCTTCTTAAAGGATTTTTTGAGAGGAACTTATGGTCCAAGTTTCATGGCAAACGAGCATGGGGTTAACAACATGATGAGCAAAACTCCAATTTTGGGCATGGACAATGTCTAAATAACTTTAGCAGTCCTATAAGTTAATAGTACCAACATTAGAAGGAATGAGAGGATCAATACATTTTTTTTGTTTCAGAAATTTGGCTAAGTGATGCATGTTGAGTGCCTTCAATCTCCCTAATGGAATATATGTTGATTTACCTCCCATTTCCAATATTTGTAATCCATGGTAATATCTAAAATAAAATTCACAATGCCTATGGTAGAGGTTAGAGGTATAACAATACAATGCTATAAAATAGGTGAAATAGGGATAAGAAGGTGGACTATCAAATTGCTCAACATTTTGCCATGTAGTGAGGATGCTCATGAGGATTGGAGCTAAAATTGTGACTTTAAAATCTCTTGAAAATCTTTGGATTAAAGTAGTTATCTTCATGTTATCTCGTAAAATTGACTAGGGCAATTTTACTGATAACCATACCAAAATTTTGTTTCCTGATCCCTCGTCAGGGATCCCTCTGCGTTTGGAACGTTGCAAAATCCCTTTCCGAGAAATCTGGTTTTCCAAACTTAGTCATTTTTTGGTCTTTTTGGCCGGGCACATAGAATGACTATGCAACATCAACTTTTGATGCGCCCCCTTCCAAACCTTTAGCACATGCTTTCTTGTGTCAGCAGGAATTTTGGTGCGCCTCTTCTATATTGAAGCCTTCCCTACGTGCGCCAAGGTGCATACGCCTTCATGTCAACAGAACATTTGTTGCGCCTCTTTTTGGTGCACCAAAGGAACAAATTTTCCTCTGTCAACACCACTTCCGGTGCACCTTAGGCGCACATATCTTCATGTTGACAAGTCTTTCGGTGCACCGAAGGGCGCATGTTTTCTCATGTCGACAGTTCATTTGGTGCACCCCTTTAAAAAGTTTGGTGGTGCATTTTTTTGCTGCCTCACCTATATATAGGCGGGTCTGCGCTGTCATTGTCACCAGATGCGAAACACGTGACTATTTTCATTATTTTCTCTGAGCCTGTCAGCGCATCATTCCTTGTCGCTTTCAAATTGACGTTGTGGACCCGTTCTCATGCTTTTTCATCGTTTATATCCGGGGTAAGTGGCCTTCTTTCTTTCGTGCATTTTGTTTTTGTGGTCTTTTGACTGTTTGGTGGGTTCAGTATGGATTGAATTTAAGAATAGAATTAATGAGTTTTCTTCCCCCCCCCCTTGCTGCCTTTCCACATTTTCCTCCTCCTCTTTCCAGATCTGCTGGAAGAGGAAGCTCTGTCCTAAAAAATGATAGCTTGAAAACCCCTTTTGGTTATAATCACCTCTTCATATCCTACAATGAACCTTGTTATAAGAGAGCTTTACGTCATATGTGGAAACCCCTCAGGGAGAAAGATCAAACCTTAAAAAGAAAAACTGTATTTTCCTTCGGCGCATTGGCACACCATGTAACATCAAAAACAGTTACGCCCTTGGCACATCTGTCGCCCCTGTTACACAAAGAGTAGTCACGCAAATGGCGCACTTTCCCCACCTGCTACATCATACAAAAGTTGCGCCCTCATGGCGCACTTCCCTCGCATGCTACAAATGCTTCCCATGCGCCCCTTGGTGCATCAAACTAGGATGCAACATAAAGAATTCCTGCACCCTTTGGCGCACCCTGCGCCCATGTAACAGCCCTTTCATATGCGCCAAGTGTTATAGCTATAAAGGCACAGGTGCTTTCCTCATCACAGCAACATCATGTTGTGCAAACCCTCCATGCGCCGCGCCTAATTTCCCTTAAATGCACCAAAAGCATATGTTACAAAAACCATATATGCACCTTTGGCACATCGAAGTTCCATGTAACATGAAAGAGTCCATGAGCCACAGGCGCACCTTGTTCCCGCGTAACATAAAGATTCTGTGCGCCCTTTACAAAATGCATCCACATGGTGCTGGTGCACTTGTCCTTACAGCAACACAAAATGCACCCTGTAGTGTCTATGCTCCATGCGCCTTTTGGCACTGATTTATCTCCTCCAACACCCTTTTCCTGTGCACCTTACCTATTTAGCTCTGTAATCTGCAATATCTGTGCGCAATGCGCCCCGAGGCCTTTAAATTGCTAACTCTTTCTTCTGTCAAGCATTTCGATGGAAAATCAAGCAGTTGACATGGCTTTCTTCAATTGGGTTTCACGTCTTATTCTTGCAGATCAGCAATTTAAGCTCAGAAGAACATATGTCAACATCAAGCAAGATACCTACCAAATCCAAAGGCAAGGCCAAGCTTATAGAAGAAGAAATGAAATATAAGTATTAGAGGGTCAGAATGCCTGATTCCCAGGCCGAGTGTGACCTGGACATCAGAGACTCAGAGTTGGGTCATATTGATATGGAAGAGTTCTAGGTCAGAACTCAAAAAGTCACAAGAAGTCCATGGATGGACAAGCTGATAGGCAGTGCCCTGCACTTCACTGGAGGAATCCTAGGTCAGCGCCGTTAACAATGAATTCATGATGGTGGTTTCTCAGTGCTACAACAAAGACACAAGATGTGTCGTAAATGAAAATGGTGAGGTTGTAATCAACCTCACTGCCCGCCACTTTGAGATAATACTCGGCATTCCTCATCACCGGCACTTTGTGGCCATCAGCCAAGGAGATTACATCAAGGCATGGGACGACAATGAAGATCAGTGCATGCAGCTGATGAATGAGGTCTATCTGAAGAATAAGAAAAGTAGTGACCTGTTGGCCACAAATCATTCACCGCAGTGATTTTTCAGAGGAGCTCAGTGAAACCATCACGTTCCTGAGCAGAGTCTTTGGGCTTCCTGACGCCCACTATTTCCACAAATGGATGCTGCGGGTACTTAGAAACAATGAACAAAAATGTGCCCGATCAATGCTTTTGCTGGGCAGAAATTATAAGCAGCACAATCTCTGAGCAGCTACAACAATTTACCACAACTGGGAGGTTCTACATGAATTCCTATGTTGTCTACACTATAGCTTCAGAAAGGGTTACCCAACCCTGATGCGGAGTGGGGTTTGGCCCCAGGTCAAAATTTATGAATATTATCCAGAATTGAAGCTGGAAAATAGCATCCCTCAATTTACAAAGATCAACGATGCATTTTTCTACTTCATCATCTACCTGTTGAGGCCAAATATGACTTACGGTCACAGTACCAAGAGCATAGTGACAGCCACTGAGAAATGGGGGGGCCTATTCACCCAAATACCCCACATTCACCTATCTGAGGGTAGCTAACTTCTTGGGAGAGCCAACTAGACTACCAAAGTATGTTGGACCCAATTTGATTCTACTAGAGCTGTCAAGACAGCTGATCACCTACCATGAGAAGTGCCTCAAAAGAAAGAAGGGTGGAACTCCTTTCCCCCTCACAGTGGGTAGATATACATGTCTTACTCATCATAAGGCAAAAGACATGTTTGCAAAGCTGGAGCTGCTCAATTTGAAACACAACTTCCCAGCAAGGCCTACCTTCGACCCGAGAAATTTTCTTCTTAGGGCCAAGCTTGATCCCATCCATATCCCTCAGATCGAGGATATTTACATTGACCTATATCATGAGGTGGAGTTCAGAAGGAAGGACCATTCTCAGTTGGCATTAGCATAAATCATCTAGTATGGGGTAGCCATTGTCCCCAAAGGCTACCAAACTACTGAGGAGGAAGTGGATCAAGTATATCTTAACACAGGTGGAGGACGATTGGCCATTTGTGGTAGTCGATAGGAACTAAAGCTCCTCAGAAAATTGAGGAAAGGGTCAAGGAAACTCTGCGTAGAACAGAGCATTGGTGCCAAATGAACGGGCTCATCTACCTCGGAGTCGATTTCATGACCTCTTCGTTGGGTAATGCACCTCCTAGATCAAAACAGCAGACTAAAGGCAAAGGAAAAATCAAAGAGGGTGAATCCAGCACCACTCAAGAGGAAGCTCCTGAAAGTCCTCCTTCCGCTGCACTCGAATAAGATCATAACTCTGGCTCCTCCAGAGAAAGAAGCAGAAGATGATGTTCCAATAGGCCCATCCACTCACGATGTTGTCACTGCTACAACAATTGAGGTTCATGCTATCCCTTCTTCCTCTCTTCCTTCCCCTCCTCGAGTGACTCAAGTGACCATTCCTTTGGTCGTGTCCTCTCCCCCTTATTCTACCGTTCCTCTCGCTTCTTCATCCATCTTCTCTTCTCTCGCAGACCTGTCCCCCTCCATTTCTTCCATCATCTCTGAGCTCCCTTCCCTTCCTATGTCTTCCTCTCCTATAGTATCTCTTCCTCCCATGAGCACTTCTTCGGCCTCCCTCTCGATGCCGCCTTCAAGTGTCTCCACATTTTTCCCTTCTACTACTGCAGCTGCCCCCTTCTCTGTTTCTGACCCTTCTCCCATAAGTCCAGCCTGGATCTCCCAGCACTTAAGTCAGCAGAAAAGGAAAGTTCCCATCGCACCGATGGACTTCTCCGTAATCCCGTCCAAAGGGGCAAAGAAGCAGAAACTCATCACACGCTTCTCTTAGAGTGCTTCGGGAGAGAGGGTAATGGAGATCGCATACCCCAATCCTCTGAAGGATAAAAAGGATCTATCTCTGACAGATTATACAGTGACTCAAGTCACAATGGGTACGTCTTCTGAAAGCCTTCAGGGAGAGGCCCTATCTACAGTCGATGCCCTCTGCAAGAAGCTTCGAGATACAAAAGCAGAGAAAAGGCTACTGAAAGAGCAAAACAAACATCTACTCCAAGCCTTACAGAAGATGGGCAGTGCACCTCCCACAACTACCGCCGAGACTCCTGAGCCTTTGAGCCAGGATAAAATTAATGAATATGCAAAGATCGGCGAGCAGGGTATGGCAGTTTCCGCTTGGAGGAGCCAGATCCTCAAAGACAGTGAAAGAGTGATCGCCAAGTTCTCTGATTTATATCTAAACATCAAAAAGGTGAATAAAGAGCTCCAAGCGTTAGCAGGACCCATATCAGAAGAGCTGGACCATGCTAGGCTGCAGCATGAGACCTTTCAACAAATGTTCGACTGTTCAGTCGAAGATCTGGTTAAGTTCGGCGTATTCGGCCATCCCAGGGCCCTCAATAATGTCATTTCCACTCTGGACTACCAGATGGATCAACTGGAGTTTGTCCTTGAAAAAATCGATAAGGTAAAGGAAGAAGCCCTGGACACGATGCACCAAATGGAACAAATCGTTCTCAACATGTCTCCAGGGTTGCTTACTCCTTCCTTCGCCTTAAGAAAAGTTGAGGAAACCATCCAGATCTTCAAGGAGATTGTTTCACAAGGGCTGGGGCTAGAGGTCTCTTTTGACGCAGAGTCCATCAATAACCTGTTGGCCTGTCAGGACTTCATCGGGTTCCTCATAGAAGCGGAAAAAGAATATTCCAAACTCCTAAAGAAGCTCATAGACGAGCGGGAGACTTGCGAGGTGATCAGTGAGCGACACAAAGATCCTTCCCAAGATCAGCTAGGGCCCATGATCAGCAAGTTCATGGAATACCGCGCTCAATTCCACATCTCGTCACCTGAGCAGCAAAAGCAGGCTACTCCCTTTTGGCCGCAGGATGACGATGATGAATAGTGGCTTCTTCTTCTTCTCTCTCTTCTTCAACTTTCTTTTTGTAAATATCTGAAGTATGTTGGCACAAATGATGACATCATCCATGTTTCACCATGAGATGATGTCATCCATCAAGTTGTCAAAAGTCAACATGACTTTAGGATATTTTGTATCTCCTTGTAGATATTTTGTAAATATCTTTGTAAATAGGTGGTTGGCTCCTTTTTGCCTTCTTTTCTCTCCTTCTTCTATAAATACCCCAATATTTGTTGTGGTGTGGGGTGGTGGATATCTTTCAGATGACAAATAGAAGTGAGGAGAAAAGACTTTGAGCTTTTTGTAACAGAAAGAATTATTAATACAATATTTAGACTTTGTGCTGAATACGTGTGTTATTTGCATTGGATCTCTCTTACGTTAGATCTGTCTGCTTGTTCTGTTGGATCCACTTCTATTTTATTGTCATTTATTCATCAGTATTGCTTTGCTCGTTTATGCAAGTAGGTTTGGCTCTGTTTACTACCAATCCCAAAACATAAACCCTCTGACCTTTCTGCTTTGGAATTCATTTCTTTTCTCCCTTCGGACCTGCTCTTCCTTCATCCTCTCTTTCATTCCTTTCTTTTCGCAGTTGGAAACACCCTATTGGGATGAGATCCCAAACCCCCGAAGGCGGAATATTGTGAGACTTGCACAGATTCCTGCTGGTAGAATAGCAATAAACCAGTTTCGCTTTGCTGACTCAAAGAGGGGCTATGCCCTGCACATTGTTGGCTTGTCTATCCATAGATCTGCCCAGGCGACAGATTTTCGGACCAACAAAGTGTCGAAAATGAGCCAAGGATGGGGATGCACATTTGTGTGTCACCCATGTCCCCTTGGCTATTGGGACATGGGGATATTAGACCTCCAAATGTCTTTCAAGGGTCTATCTCTCATGGAAAAGGGGGCATAAGTCAAGTTGTGTGAGTTTATAATTTTTTCCTAACACCTCAAGTAATAACTTAAGTGACACAAACCACTCCTCCATAGGGGGATTTCCCTTTGGTGTCCCCTTGCATGTTGGGACAAAGGGAATCGGGGCATCAAACCTCCAAAAGGCTACCATGGGTCCATTCATCATGAAAAAGTGGTCAAAATGAGTTACCATGAGTTGAAAACATGTTTCTAACACCTCAAGTGATGACTTAAGTGATGCAACCAACTCCTCCATAGGGGGAGCACACTTTGGTGTCTCCCATGTCTCCTTGCACGTTGGGAGAAAGGGAAAAAGATAAATCAGGCCTCCAAAACCCCTCCTAAGCTTCTTGGAATGTTGATGTCATCAATCTCAACATGAAAATAGACTAAGGAGCGAATTCTTGAGCCCAGGAGAAATATATGGAGTTTACAGGGTAACCTTATATTATTTTGACTCCAAATGACCCAATGAATCCATTACCACAATTTTCAAGACCTAATTCAACTTGAAAGTTTCCTTTTCAGTCCTTTTTCCACTTTGGCCCTTACATGTGCACGTGCACCGATAAGTCGAGTTTCCACTGGAGTCCATAACATTTGAGTATGAACCAATCTAACGCATGGGCCATTATGAGGGTCCAATTTACTCCAATTTTTACTTTCATTAGGCTCCTAATTCTTCCTGAGGTATTTGAAACCCTTCGGGCAAGTTCCACCTTGTAAAAAGACCCTTTTACTGCACTAGTAGATAGTTTTCCGCATTTCACAATCCCGAAATTCTTCCTTGATTATTTTACCATGAAGTATCTTGGTAATCAAGAAGCATACACAACAAACAAATAATCTTCTCTCTATATCTCATACAGAATGTTGGATACATTTTAAAGTTTAAGCTTCTCTTATAAACAAGGAGGTAGCTCTAACTATTTTTCTATACACGTAAGTTGTTAAAATAACTCATAACAATATAATTGTCTACCCGTAATAAAACTTAACAAAGCACTAATATAGTGATTTCCTAACATTCCCCGCCTAGTGTGAACATGGGGAAAACATGTCTTTGTACTTGCACCTGCTTTCATGATTAGGTGATTTTTATTGCAGGATGATCACAAACCCATTGTATGGTTTTCAAATGGTTAACCGTGAACCAAAAATGGTGGTTTTCAATTGGAGTACCACAAACCAAAAATGAATATTTTCAAGTGGTTTACCTACAACCACATCATGATGTGCCAAGTACTATTTTCAACCCTCATCACATTTCATTGCAGGGAATAACATAGGAAATTTTGTTGAATTTTGTTGCTTGTACACACAAACTAAAAACTGGAAATGGAACATTGGATTATGTTTCCCCCTCTCAATATGAAATTTCCACTTATTGAAAATAGGAACACTATAAATTGCAACACACCGCACACAACAAGAAGAAAACACACAACTAAAATAAAATGTGCCACCAAACCTTAATGTGGCCTCGTTGTTGGTGACTGACGAGAGGTCGTTGATTGACCTCTAACCTTCGTTTGCCTCCATCCTCCAGTGATGCTGCTAACTCGACTTAATATGGATTTGAGGCTCTTTGTAAAATTCACACCCATAAAGCGGACATCGCGTACAAGGAAAAATGCGTCCAATTATTGAAAAGTGAGACAATTTTTATTTTTATTTTTTAGACTTATTACAATGACATAATTGACGACTCTTGACGCAACATACGCTTTGACAATTTTTAATATGGCAAAACAACTATAAAATATGACTCTTTTAACTACAGATGTTAATAAAATGACTCTTAGACTTATAGACTTGACATTGTTGACCGAGATACTAACTCTAGAAGGATGACTATGAATGAATACTATCCCCTAATAATATATTTATTTGACATTGTGAACAATATAAACTTTTAACTCTTATTGACCTTTACATAATTATCAAGTGACTACTCAACAAGTGCCCAAACCGACTTACACAATAATAAGCTAAATCGACTCAACATTAAATTTTAATACTAATCTCAAAACAAACTCTATACACAACTAAATCTTGCCAAATTCCAATCGGATCTTCCTCGAGCCACAAGTATGCATACGGGTGAGTGCAGCATTACTTGCCTCTCGTCAAGCTGCGTGTAGTGTTGTTGGCCTCCCATCGAGTCCGTAGATCTTCATTGAAATTTACAGCGTTGTCCTTACCCCTGTCTACTGATGAAGCAAGGCTAGTGCATGGATATGACAGATGGAACAACGTTGTTGGAAGCCTACGGCCAAGTGGTTGTCGTCTAGGTCTTCGTGATTGAATGTGTAACGAGCTTAAAAGGGGATTTGTGTTCGCTGAGAATGCAAGAAGATGCCAAACAATACGAAATTAAGTGTGAGCCAAACCGAATCAAGATCTGAGGTCGATTCTGGCGAAGGAGATGTTAATATGTAATTTTGATCATTATTCAAGTTTGAACAATGCTATGCAGATCTGTAGCAAGCTGATTAAAGGATTTTAACTACCAGGAAGACGTGGACATGGATGGAATTGGATACTCAATGAGATAGCTGAACCTCCAATTTCCAGTTCCACATATGCACGAATTAGGCTGAGAGGTTCTGAGTTGGCGAGGAGAGCTACCGAGAGAAAACACAAAATAGGACTTCCTGATTTATAACCACAAATGCATTTTGGATCACGTTTTCCCTCGTAGATCTGACAGCGAGGCGTGTTGAATGAAGAAAAACTTTGAATAGAAAGCAAAGCGAGATTTGAGAAATGCACGATCGGGAAGAGTTGATAAGTGGGTCACAAACGTGAACCGAGAATATGAGCCCGGAATACGTAGATGAATTGGTCTTCCTAAATCAAAGCTTTACAAACCCTGGGCCAAGGAAAGGTTTACATTGACGAGGAAAGAGAATTTCAAGTGTGGGTTTGGTTGTCATGACCAAAATTTTAAATTTTGTATGCTAGACATTTAACATGACAACAAGGTGACATTGAAGTATCATTGATCCATTGCCTCCACTCAATGGAAATAAATTTTAGGATGTGTACTAAAGTTGTTAATCGGTCTTGAATATGGAAAAACCCCAGGTAGACGCTTCGAGCTTGTTATCCCACGGCATTCTTCATTGAGTGTGCTCAGGATGCATGTACAACTTTATTTTGTAGCAAAATTATAGAGAATTAAAAAAAGAAGAAAAAAGCCAAAAAAATTAATCAAGAGGAAGTTGCGTGGTGTGAAAAAGGAATTAGGCAGTTGGTGGGAGTAATGGCGGTTGGTGAAAGTAGTGTGTTAAAGGCACTTTTTCTTTTAAGTCAATCTACTTTTAACAAAATGTGAAGGACAAAATTGTTTTTGTAGGTGAGACATATGGTGTGATGTGGAAAGGATATTGGAAAACCCAAGCAAACATAGTCTACAGGTGTTAAACTTGGTCCTGCAGCCTGCTACATTCCTTACAGCCCTACCAGTTCCTCTAGTTGTGTCATTTGCTCAACCATTCATCTGCAAAAATTCTCAAGTCATGCCAATGGGGGACATCCACCAAAGTTTGATGGGAGGTATATTTTTGTGTTTTTGTAGTAGCAAAATCATGTGGTAGACATTTATGAAAAATGCCAAAGCATTGACAAGGTACGTGAGAGGTTTGACAAAATGTATTTAAAAAAATTGTATTCTCATGGATAGATAGGGTTGTTGGATATACACAAAACGGGTCTTATAGAACGTGATGATAGTAAGAAATGCATTGGATGGGTTTATTGAAAAGGTCTTTCAAACTTTCAAGTAAATGTGATTGGCATATTTAAAGCTAAATTCCACAACCTGTGTGAGCATCCTACCTTCCTGTGTAAAAATGGGAGCTTTAGAACAAGGTATGGACATCCATCAAACCAGAAAATATAGAGGTAAATGTGCTTTGAATTAAATGTGGAACATATGGTGCGTTTAGATTAAATATATGGCGAGTAAGTAAATGACACTTAATTGCTTGGAATGTAATGTGTTTGGCTTTATTTTGTAATGTGACACGGTCCTGGGTAAGTTGCACATGTGTTGGGCTAGGACTGGTTTTGCATACCCTCTACATAGATTTCTTGGCAACATAGGTTTTAATGGTTGAAAAGAGTGCATGGATGCTGACTTTGTTTGGTTACTCATAACATTGGAAAGTCGAACCTCCCTTCATAACGTGAAAAAATAGAGATTTAGTATGGTGTTGGATGGAGTGGGATTTGTATGAATTAGTAGAAGCACACAAAAATGCAAGCAATTGTTGTCCAATCCAATCCATTTATATTTTCCAACGTACTCTCTTACCTTCTGTCAAGGTAAGAGTTTTGGAACATGCATGGACACCCATTAAAGCATAATGGACATGACATTTTTTTGGTAGATTTCATTGTTTTAAGTGCTATGGTAGACATTATGCAACTTCTAGACAAGACATGTGAACTGCTTGAAAAAATGCCTTAGCGAAATGTGATATCTTGGATAACGAGTATGTCCCCAGCCTGCTTGAGATCTAGAGCACCTTGTCCACCACTTCCTCATTGAACATGCATGGATTTCTCTCTTTTTGCATATTTCTCTTTTTAGTTTTCCCTTTCTAATTGCATCGAAATTAAAACCAAATGATGAGTATGTTTTGGTTAAATAAAACGACTTTTGTTGCTCAAAATGTTAAAAATTACTTTGATTCTGCGCAACTCGAAATGAATTTTTTTGAGTGTTAACCTTGCTCGCAAATCATGAATCAAGATGAAATGAAAACTTAGGTGAGTTAACTTGGAAAATATAACCTTGATTTACGATTTGAACATTGGGTTTTATTCAAACACTCCTCCTTCTAGCACCTTGCAAAGTTAATAGAGACGTTTTGAAATGACATGTAGAGTACCTTTCTAACTCTCGTAGTGGAGAAGTCAAGGTTTAACCTTGTTCCCTGGTGATAGGGAATGTCACATCAACCTTTAAAACAACTTAATATGATCACTTGATCAATTAATGGCACACAATTAGGATCCCATGTGGCTATTTTCGTAGTTTGGGACAACTACAAAAAGTTGGGAATTTGTTTTGGTTTTGTCTCGGGGTTTAGGGATTTGTGTTGGGAAACAAATTTCTATGCACACATACCTCTATAGTTTCACTATGACAATCGTAATAAACTTTAGTTTTTATAAAACCACTTTGGGAACTAGTTTTGCAAGTGGGTTTTGTAGACTACTTGTCGTGTTGCAACGAGAACGAACTGGTATATTTACAATAATCAACTTTGAAAAGGTAGGCATAGATTGAACCTTGGTTTCCATAAATGAGTTCCATTGAATCTGGGGGTTTCTTTGTATATATGGGAGTGGATGGGAACTAACATAATGTGTGTTTGAGTCTTGGACATTGGTTTTTGAATGCAGTTTTGTATGATATGAAAGAACATTTGTATGCGGTAACATATATTAATATCATCATAGCAAAGCATGTATCTAATCATGCAAGATGCCTTTATGCTAGCCATAATATAATCAATGTAAGTAAAATAACTAATTCATGCCCTAAGTGAGAAGATATAAATCATGTAATTTAATTAAGATAATGCACCAAAATAGGAAAGATAAAACATTATAAGATCATAATAGGGTGATTCCCTTGTCCATAAAAGATGTAAGTAATGTAGGAATTTAAAGGATATTCCCCAAAATAAACAATGTGGTTAATATGATGTCCAATATGTTAATGTCATGTATAAGTTATGTGTCTTGAAGAGGCGCACCATGTAGATCATAACAACACGGGCAAGTAGTAATAAAGAATTGAGCATGATACAAATCATGACACCATTATCCCATCATATGCATTATCAATCTAGCCATAGTATGACTATATCAAGTATATAAAGGAAATTATATGGACAATGATCTTGTGGTAAGAATACATGCTAATCATGGAAAGTATATATAATAGCAACGACACATTAAGAAGAAATAAATCAAAAGAAGCACACTAAATCATATCAATCACATGATAAATCTAAGCAACACATAAATAATGTCACATAGATAAGCAATCATTTGTAGAAAGAAATTTAGGAACAACAATCATGAAGTAAAAAAAAAATCCATATTGATCATACAAAAATACATAAAATAATGAATATGCTTTGATCCCGAAACAAGCAAAGAAAACACATTGAAGCACATCAAAGAGAAGTTTGCAATCCAAATAAGATTCCCCACACCAAACAATAGTACACATCGAACAAGAGTATGCATGAAAAATAGGATTACACACACCCAATTTACATCAAATAAGAGTACACATGTGATTCATGAATATAGGATGTAGACCAAGCATAGTTAAGGCGTAAAATATAGTGTCACACACACTATAAACATAGAATATACAATAAAATAAATACATATGAAGAACATGATATCAATAGGTGTAAGATATCACATGGATGGGTCATACTAGATCATAGAGAATACAAATAATTTATTTTGGTAGATAATTTGTCTAATATGGCACACTTCATAGCTTGTAAAAAGACAATTGATATCACTAATGTTGTTAATTTTTTCTTTAAAGAAGTAGTAAGGTTACACCGATTGCTAAAGATGATTGTCATATATAGGGACATGGAAATTTTGGGCCAATTTTAGCACACTTTGTGGAAGAAAAACATATGGAAAAGATAAGCTTCTCAATGAGGTGCTTGGTTGGAAACAAGCCAAGACTATGGGGTTCTACACTGACACGTGATTTAACATAAAACTACTTGGTGAATTGAAGTGCATCAAATAGCCCTTTCAAATTGTGTTTTGGTACAATCCCAAAGGCATTGATGAGTTGAGAAGTTCTATGGTTTTGGGTATAAAAAATGTTGTAGAGGATTTTTGAGGCTATATGCATGAGGTACACCAACGAGTGAAGGAAATCTTAGAGAAGAACACATCAAGATATAAGCATCATGTTGATCCCAATAGAAGGAAATAAGAATTTGAAGCTAAAGAGATGGTCTTTGATAAATTAAGGAAATAATCCCAAGAGGAACTTATGACAAGTTGAAATGGAAAAATATTAAGCCTTATAATGTCTTGACTAAGTATGCATCAATTTCATGTGAGATTGAGCTCCCATAAGGGATTGGTATCTTGGTTATTTTCAATGTTTTTTATTTGTTCTCTTACTACGAGGGACAAATAAGAGGAGGAAGCACAATTTTATATTTTTCATTGATAGATTAGGTATAATAATTTCCTAAGAAGGTAAGAGATGAGGTAGAATCAATTATTGACTCATGAGTCACCAAAAAGACAAGAGGGAAGGAGTACAAAATGTATTTGGTGATGTGAACTAATAATAAAAAGAAATAGACAATGTGGATGAATGAATGAAAGTTTCTAGACTGAATATCTTAGTTCTTAAGCATAATAAATCATAAATGAATGATATAATAAGATAAGGGGATGTGTGCCACATGTCGATCTCCATCAATACATATACATCATAACATCCTTTCCCTAGTCAAAGAATGTTCATGAACAAGATTTCACATTTCATTTCATTCACCTAGCATGTATGATTCAAGAACATTTGGGTCCACAAGTAATCTTGCATCACCCAAAAAAACTACATATGTGTTGTGTGTGTATTGATGATGAATTGGTATCACGTGACTTCTTCATTCATGTGGAAGTTGATAAAAATAATTACTTATTGTTCTCGAAGTTCACTTGTATAGGAAAAGTCTTGTGAGAGGGGTTTTAAATGGTTTCTTGTGTCCTAGGGACCTTTTCCTTAGTGAAAAATGAAACTACTGGTTTATGTAGGTGGTAGTTGTAAAAGGGTCGATCATCATGATTAGAAACTAATATTTATGAACCTATGCAATGGTTAAAAACTATTGGTATGCACAAATATGTGATTATATGTAACATTGTGGTAGTTTTTCTCACACTCTTTGTGCACACAAATAACAACCTAGAAGTCCAAATTTGTAATAATGGGTATGCTTCCAATCATCTTGGGAATGCTTAGAGTTGCTGAAAATGTCAAAAAATTCATAAGGACTGTTAGGGATCAAAGAAGCATCTATTTTAGTTCTCCAAGGGGGTTGGATCAAGAAGCAAGGAAATAAGGATGGGGCGATTTAGCAGATAAATAATAGAAAGTAAGAAAATATAGAGCTTACTGAGGGGATAATTGTCTGTAGTCTAGTAGGAGAGTTTGATAGTGCAAAGTCCATCAAATAGAATGTCATAGTCATCTTCATATTTATGTGTTTAGTTTAATAAAGGAGGGTGTGTCTGTGTTTTATAAAATGTCTGTAGTTGGTCTTTGAATAAATAAAAAATGATTGTTATAAGAATTATCACGGGGTCTATGTGATACGTAAATAGTTAGTGTAGCTTTAGGAGTTTGGGTTGGGAAGTAAGGTAACCATTATATTTCCACCTCATATTTTCATCATCATGTACTTGATTCCCTTGATGTGCATTATATGCTTATATATCCAGCTTATTTATATGTTTATTAACCCTACATGCATGTTATATTGGGTGTCATGTTTGATGTGCCTATGTTTTAATATGATTGCATGTTTGACTTCCTATGTGCCTTTGATGTGTATGTATACCCAGTTTGATTTCCATGTGTCCTCCATGTTCTACAATATAACTACATTTCTTATGTTTTTAATGTGCTCTCCTTGGGCTTGGTATGTTTCCTCACGTTAAATATGCTTCCATGTGTCTGATGTGATTTCACTTCCTAATTTACTTCATTATGTTTAATGTGCTTCCATGTGCTCTACATTATTTCATTGCATTATGTGTTTTCCATGTGCTTGAGACTATTCCAATGCCTAATTTGATTTCATATTCATTTCCATATTTGTGATTACATGAAGTGTCTTTTGTGTGCCTTATCACATGTATAGTTTGTTTTCTATGTTCCTTGTTATGTTTACTTATGTTTTTAGTATGTTCCTTACTTTCCTGATGTTTATGTCATTGTTGTATAACATGCATTGGGTATCTATTAATCATTTCCATATTTTGAGTAGTATGAACTCAATACTTTGACTTTGTATATTACTATGTTACAATTTGATCTAGATATCTTCGAGGAAAATGGGGCAATATATCTTTAATGTATATTACTAATCACCATATCTTTGCCAAAATTATTATATATTTTCCTATCCTAATACTATACCTAATATCTTTCTCTTTGATATATGTGTTTGAATCATTGACCTCATATCTAATAAGGGGGTATACACCTTACTAATTATAATAAGGTACATGTTTATGTTGCATATGCATAATCACATCCAACATGGTGAATTTGAAGGTTTGTGTTTGATATGTTGTTGAACTCCAATTTCTAGTTATTCCTATTTTGTTCATATTTGGAGGCTTATGTCTAATATGGTATTTTAACTATGATTTCCAATGAATTTGATTTTTTCAAAATTTAGATTCATGTGTCTAATAATGTGTCTGACTCTATTTTTTAGTGATTCAGATGTGGATATGTGTGTCTAATAAAGTTTATAACTACACTCCATCTTCATGTAATTTTCAATGAAGTATTATTATTCCAATGTTCAATATTTCAACATTATTTTGTTTTCCCTTATCCATGTGTGTGAAAAAAAAAGGAGTTTTAGAAATTTTCAACTACATTTGTGTTAGTTGTGGAAATTTGAATGTGCGGTTGTGTCCTTTATATATCTTTCTTGACTTTGAAGTGCATGTTTACACAAACACATCTCAAAGTGGGGGTAAATGTAGACACCAAAAAGGGCCCTGGGGCATTTTTTAAGTGCAACTTCATAAGTTTTTTGCATACTTGTTTATCTGTCAACTATTGGTACAAATTAAGCATTATTAGTGCATTTGCCATCTTAAACTAGTCCTCTTCCTTTCTTATTAATTCCCAAACATTTATTGTGCATCGTATGCGCGTCTTCAACTTTATGCCACAATTGCCCAAACACACCTGATATTTTTCAAAAGTGTCGTCGGTGCCTCTATCTCCTTTTGTTGGTCCTTGTTAAGTTGGGGTACACTCTTCCCCTTCATTTGATATTTTTAAGTTATAACTATTGAAGGTTAGTTTACGCGCCAATATGGTCCTAATTTGAATTTAATTATCTATAAATGTATATATGTGTTGTATTTCATTTGAACCACAAGGATTCACAAATTATCTATTTGTCACTCACATATAAATCATAAACACATAAGGGTGATCAAACAATCATAGAGCATTTATCATTTTTTTAAAAGTAGCACTTTAATATAGAGCAATTTTGGTGCAAAAACTAAGGTTTTATCTATGGTGTTCAATTTCTATATTTTAAGTTTTTTTCATTTAAGCATTGTATTATTATCTTTCAGCTTAGTTCCTACCTCATTGATCTTATGAGAAAACAACTAGTTAATTTTACGATAGTCACTCACTTGTTTTGACTAGTTTATGCACAACCACATAAATAAATCAAATGATGTCCTAATTCAAATAGTTATTTTGCTAAGGGTACTTGGGGACATTGTTGAGCCCTAACTTCGACATTACACCATACCAAGGATGTGAGATTTAAACATTGTATTTGTCCCCACAATTTCAACTGCATTATCACAGCTCCCCACTAATGTGGTGTCCATTGAGGGTGGGTTGCATTATCACAAAGGATTTGATCTTAGGTCTTCTAATTTAGGTTATTAAACATAGACAATAAATTATAATAATATGAACATGAATTAGATTTTAATTGAATATTTATAAAGACAATGTAGAGAGATAATGTTATAAAGTATGCAAAGGAAAGGTTAAACCTTTTTTTTCATGGAGTGATGTACAAAGAATGACAATGAGTGGAATCAACTTTGGAAGGTAATTTTAGGGGCTCAAGTGAAAAGTAGAGGTAAAAGAGTTACCTAAACACTGCCAACAAAGTTGGATGACTCCATCTAACAACATTTTTTAGGTTTATTGGTAGTGTTTAAAGGGGTCATAGGCCTGAAAATAGTTGGAACCCTTCACTTGCGTCTACAATCTAGTTTTTTATGTGTTCATCTCTTTGATTTGATGTGATGAAACTTGTACAATCTCTCTTTTTTCCAAACCTTAGAAACACATTTTTTATTTAAAAGAGGTTATAATTTTTTATTCGACTGATCTCAACACACCCATGTGGTTGTTGAGTGTTTCATTTATATTGCTACTCTAAAGAGAGCTCAAATGGCATGAATTTCTCCCACCTTTATGAATGCGTGCAAAATCACTTGCAATTTATATGTGATCATTTCTTTGAAAATCAACACTTGGCACTTGAAACTTTGACCTATTTGTATACAAATTTGGATAATTGAACAACTACATCGTTGATCTTTGAAGATTTGAAATGTGCTTATGAATTGTGTGTAATGATCTCTAAGAAATGCAAGGGTACCTTAGGTAATAGGATGCTCTAAGAGAGATAAAAGAAAAGGAATGACCTTAAGGGTCAATTTCATATATGGGTGACTCTTCCTTTATTTCCCACCATATCTAACTCACAAAAAATGTCTTGGGTGACCTAATGAATTTACCAAATTTGAAAATTAGTCATTAAAGACTCTTAGATGCTACTAGAAGAGTGGGACACATCTAACAATCAATGGTGTCTTAGGTTGTTGGTATTATAAAAAGAGCTTGGATATGATGATTGGAGAATGTGTGTTTAGGATTTTGAGAGTGTTCTTGTATAAAATGTGTTGATCCTGAGTAAGTATGACTAGAAAATGAAGATTGCCAAAATAGTATATGGGTAAATATATAGGAGGAAGTGTGCTAAAGAGTCAAATATATGCCAATTGTCCACGTGTGCTAAAAATGTTATTAACAAGTGTCAAAGACAAAATTTAGGTGTTTATGTTACCCTATCATAACTTATTTTCTTACTACTCCAAGTAATATATAATTCAAGTATCGAGAGTACATTGAATCTGTTATAGGGAAATGAAGAAATCATATATTATAGGTACATAGGAGTTAGAGTGTGTAAATTAAAGTGAGGAAATTGAAGATCAGAAATAGGTGAACCCGATTGTCAAACTAAAATTTCAGTTGTTTTTCACGTGTCAAAAGTGACCTTAACACTCCTCACACGTGTTAGAAGCACCCCTAACACTCCTAAGACAATATCTCAATTAGACCAATATTTATAAGTGAAGTTGTAAGCATGTTCAATAATGAAAATTTTGTGATTGAGATTTATTTAAGTTACTTCTATAAAATATATGTTTTAGTCCTCGTACATGATTTGGATAATTAATTAGGAAGTGTTATCAATATTTACATTTCTTTGTTTTGTCCAATAAGATATCAATAATTTATTTGCAGTCCAATATCGTCGTTGAGTTTGTAACTCTCATTACTATGGAAACATGAAAATTAATTTGTAGACTAAAAAAAAATTGAAACTCAATCGTAGTCAAGTGTAGCTTATATTCAACGTTGTTCACCATTGGAGAACAATTTTCTATGATTGAATATTACTTCATTTTCAATCAATGTTTACACAAAACAAGAAACCTTTGAATATAAGTAACTACATACATGCGATTATAATGTGTATGTTTGACATATGGCGATTAGAACATAAGTACATTTTGTAATAAAAGATATTTTCAAATGAACTTTGCACTGTGAGTAAATTGTCATAAAGCAAAGATATTAGTAGTAGATCCTTCCCATTGAAAACTAGTCAGTAAACCACCATATAATAAATGGAAAACCATAAAATTTTGATTATCAAAACTATGTTATACTAAAATTATAATTTGAAGTTTATTATCTATGTTTTTTACAAAGCAATGCATGTTAATGAGACTCACAAAGAGTTGAGACTAATAAGGAATATGACAAGTTAAAAATATTTTATAGATGCTTGACATCTAATACTAACGCTATAGAAGTTGCAAATGCATATTCATTATATTAAAATAAATGCTTATGTTGTATATGTATTATCACATCCAACATGGTGAATTTGGGGTCCAATTTTGATAGGTTGTCTAATTGTAGACACAAAATCACATTCTTTGGGTCCTTTATAGCCGTTTGAGCATCTTATCTTTTTGGTAGTCGTCCTTTTCAGGGTTACTTACGAAATTCAAGTAAGGGAATCATATAAATAGAAAGTTATGTGATCATAATAAAGGACCAATCACTGAGCATTAACTATCACCACCTAAGGTTGCATCCATTGAGGCATTTAAAAGATCCATTGCATCCATCTAACTCCATCACAAGGGACATAAAGGTTGGTTTTCTGCATCACACTTCATAGGAGGGAAGTTCATTATATTCCATGCACACATTTACTACATTCTACATCTAGTTACTTGCTCGTCGTCCAAGTACGAATGGAAAAAGAGCAACTTAGGGCACAATTTTGCACACACAGAGAACTACATTGGGTCTGAGATGTAGTACAACGCTCAATCATAAGTTCACCATTTAGATAGCTGAGGACAGTCTAACCTCTCATTCTATATCTTTCTTTTTTGGGATTTGATGTCTATTTGAGGGTTATGCAGGTTCATTCTTCACTGCAGGTTTCCAAGGACCTCATAAATCTCAGTATGACCTCAAAGCGATCAAAGGTGACTAAAGGAGAACACCTTGTGACACCTCAGAGGAGGTTTTTTGAGCATTTCTGTGGACCCAAGCACCTAGAAACATGTCCAGGGAACCCGCGGGTGCCCATGTTCCTCTCTAGGCACCCCAATCTAGTATGTTCCTCTCGTTCTGCATTTTTCTGAGTTTCGGTGCGATGGTTAGTGCTTCATCTTTTTTCAGTTTTACAACTCTGTGCATTCTCCATAATTCTGTGAATTAGCTAAGTCTTTTTATCCTTCCTTTACACTTAGGGTTTTATAATTTATTGCTTAGTTTACTTGGGTAAATTGTTGTACTTAATTTTTATTCATTTACTGCAATATTGCTATTTATATTCATATTAGGCATATAAATTACATTTTAGCTTAATCACTATCTCCTATTTCTACCTACTCATATATATTTTTATATTTGGACACTTTTATTAAATATGACATCTAACTCCAATTTCTGATGATTTTTAATTTCGTTCAAAGTTGGAGGCATGTGTCTTATAGGATGTCTAACTCTAATTTTTAGCAATTCATATAATTGATAATGAAAAACTAAGGCATGTAATTGATTATTAATACAAAATTATAGGTGAAAACATAAACATAATACTTACCTACTTAAGGGATGAACCCTTCTCTACAAGAAAGAAAAAATCACTCATCCCATGAATGGTCTTGAGGGTGGGTACCCTTGGCTACAATATAAAAAAAAAGTGCCACATAGTGGCTTATTTTTATTATTTTGATAGGTAGATTAAGGAATTTATATTGGGGCCCTCACCCATGAATTAAAATTGACAACACAATGCAAGAAAGGAAAGAGAAGGGAAAGAAGTAGGACATCAATATTGCTTGCGCAAACAATCACAACTACAATACCAAATACACTAAAAGGAGACTACATTTCTGAAGAGAGGAGAAAAAAACAAGAACAACCCGACCAAATACTCTAGTCCAAAGGAAACTAATCCTAAGAATAGACCAACTGAGATCTAGAAAGAACTAACTAAGCATACATCCAAAAAAGCCAAAAATATCCCAATAAAGCAAACAGAAAAGGTAAATTGACAATGACTACATCTTAAAAAAAAGAGCTAATGGAATTTTGGGAACTATCTCCTCCCACTTTGGGAGAAAAGACCTGCTGAATAATCATGCGAGCCAATTTCAAACCTACCCTTTGTATCCAACCATAATCTCTCTCTCTCTCCATCTGATGATTTTTGCACTTAACTAGAGACTTGCAAGGAGTCAAGCCTATCTTGTAAGTTGGATGAGGAGAGGCAGGTTGTGGAGGGATGTTAGGGTCAACCTTCACTTTAACACCCATAATTATCTGGTCCTACATCCTCAAGGCTACTTCCATTATTGGGGAAATGTGCACTAAAGGTATAGTTAGAGGCATAACTAGTTGAGAGGGAGTTTGAGCGTGCCCTACATAGAATTGACCTTCGTTCCTCCACATAACATCTATGTCAACGACATCGTTCTTCAAGTACCATGTTAGATGAGGATCTAGTTTATGAGGGTCATAATTTTGAGGGACAAATTGCCACTTTGTGCCTAGATCTGTTGTAATGAAAGCATCTCCGAGGAAGGCCTTCAAAATTCAAGTATCATGTCCACAAGCCTTGAGAGGATACTCGTTTGATGGATTAAACCAAAGGATTAGATAGGGGCACTAGAGTACAATCCCTCATAAATTTACCATTCCAGAAGGCTTTGTCAAATATAACAAGTGGACCCACATTTTCCACCATTGTTTTGAGGAGCCTTGTATTCTTCATGATCAGGGGAAGGTTGTATAATCTAATCCATAGATGCAACTTGGTAATTGGGGTAGTAGATGTGTCGAAGAAAAGAGACCAAGGATAGAGAAAGACCCCATTACAACCATAAAACCACGACCTTTTTGTACAAACACAAGCCTTGTCTTTAGGAAATTTGGAGATCACATGGAAGAAGCCATTCTTCAAATGATGGAAGGAAGGTTCTACAATATTCCCCAAGTTGTTCTTGACCAAGAGGAAAGGTTTGTAAGGGATGTTTTGGAACCCAAGCATTTGCAAATAAAAAATTTTTCCGCCCCATCTCCCTTTCTACTGAGACTAAATCATCATTTGGAATTTCAAGAACTGGTTCAATCGAGGAGAAAGAAATGTGAACATCTTCGATAAAGAAAGCTTCATTTCTAGGGAGGTAGGTAACTCCTTTCAGGGAGATTGATTCAACTAGCTTAGAGGGTTTTCCCTTCTCTCTTGCAACCTTTTTTATACGTAGTGACTTATTATTGTTGAAGATATTGGAATTGAAATGGAACATGTTGAATTGTATTGAGTGGATGTTTATAGTCCCAAATTATTATTTTTTATCTTTATTATTTGGAAGCATATTTAGAAATTAAGTTTGTGCAAATATTCCATTTAGTCCATATATATATATATATGGTATGGGTTCAGGTAATTGCTATAATATTAGTGTATTTGTGTTTTTATTAATTATTGGTATGAGAATAAATTGCTATAGTATTTGTGTATTTTGTGTTTAATTTTTTTTGTGAGACTAGGCTCAATTAATTTACATGATATTATTTTTTAGTATTATTGTACTTCTTGTGTTTATTAATAATTATTATGGAACTAAGACTAATTAATTTATGTGTGTTTATAATATAAAATTATGTACTAGTGCGTATGTGTATATTAATTATTGGAGTGGGTTTAGTTAATTAATAATTGTTATGTTATTGATTGTTTTATGAATTTATATTGTTAAGTTTTGACATGACTCAAAATGGAATATGCTAGAATAAGACCCTAAAAATATCTTCTTTATTTTCTAATGTCAAACGTTACGATTTCTAAATAATATGTTACCACTAACATTGAATAAGATGACATGTTAAAATTATTTGATCGATTTAATGCCTTCGACTGTAATAATAATAAAAATAACATCCAAAATATCCCACTAGTTGAGAATTTCATTCCATTAGAACATGCTAATGATAAAACACTTTTATGTGATTAAACAAGTGCCACGTTGTGGCTTATTCCTTCAAAAAAAATTTAGTTCCAAGTTTGTAGCTAATCAAGTTTAATAGTTCCATAAAAATGTGTTAATGTATCTATATTCAATGGATGTTATATTAACCATTGCCCTCAAAATATTATATTAGTTGTTTGGAAGCATCTTTAGAATATAAATACGGTCAAATATTTTATTTAGTCCATACACATTTAATATCTATATGGGGTGAGGTAATTGTAGCAATGTTAATGCATTTATGTACTTATTAAATATTGGTTCAAGAGTAGTTAATTGTTATATTATTAATGTATTTGTGTGTTTATTAATTATAAAAATTTAACGTGACATATTAAATTACTAGATACTCATGTATTTTCGTGTTTATTTATTTTTGATAAGGGTGAATGCTTTTGACCGTAACTATGAATTGGAAACAACTTTTAGCAAGAGTTGAGAACTGGTACCGGGACACAGTAGGTGGCTTGGTCCCCTAAAACTCAAAACCAAAAATAAGGAACCAAAAAAAGAAACCTAAACAATTATCCATAACTAAACCACTCCAAATAATAATAGTTATAAATAGATTAAGATCGAGAGATAAGAGTGTTGAAACGAAGCATCAGATTGTAAGTAAAAGGACACCAAATTGTCAACAAGCAAAGGAATGGACTAAAAGGACTACCGGCTCTCCAACGAGCCTATCTCTGGAAGGAGGAGGTCCAAAGCGCTAACCATAGGTGGTGATTAATCTTCTCCCTTGATGGGAGAGTAGGTCCTCCACAGTCCATTAAAAACCATCTTTCACTAATTCCTTTACTTCAAACCTCAGTCTACCAGCTTATGATCTACACTCTTTTTCGTTTTGACCTAGAGCCCACATCATCTTTTGGCCTCGAGCCATTGGATAAAGA
Organism: Taxus chinensis; assembly: GCA_019776745.2. Taxonomy (NCBI): domain Eukaryota; kingdom Viridiplantae; phylum Streptophyta; class Pinopsida; order Cupressales; family Taxaceae; genus Taxus; species Taxus chinensis. Next base: position 60,318,584 of record CM034150.1, on the reverse strand, counting down.
GGGGGAAGAATAAACTCCCCCACAATCCATATTACCCACACCAGGAGGGATGAGGCTTGAAATAACACCTTGAGATTAAATCACCTTCTCTTGAGCTATGAGCCAAGGAGAGACCAAAGGATCTATAGATCGAGGAGAAAAGGGGGAAGGAGTTTCCTGACCAACAAAAAACTTACCATAGTCACGCCAAATGAAATCCGTGTTAGGGGTTCCATCCTTCTTCCTCCACCTCAACTTAAAGGTGGAATATGGAGCATAGGAAGAGAAAATGGTTGCACTATTCCTGAGAAGATTGCATCGACATCATTTGAAAGGGAGGCCTTCAAAGCTAAGAAATTGTGTTTAGATTCTCTGTGAAGAGATCAATTTGACCAAATGAAAGAGAGGTTTGTAAATATTTATTAAAGCACAAGTCCTCACAAATCTTTTACGTAAGGAGATTTCATCAATTTTACCAAAATATCCAACCATGTTAACCAACATTTTGACTTCATTTTACCCTGGTAAAAAAGGGGCCCAATATCAGGAAAAAAAATCAAAGTTACGAAATAACCAAGGACCATAAGACTAAACAAAATCTCTATCAACGGATCTATGGAAGACAACTTGGAAAAAACCAAAATCAAGTAGTGAGAAGGATGGAGCTTTAAACGAACTCCACACAAACGATTTCATGTTGGGAAGTTTGGAAGTTGATAGATGGAATCCCATACACTTGTCAACCAATGATTAGTTTGGTTTATGTTAATTAATTGTTAATACGAGACTAGTTAATTATTCATTAATCTTAAATGTAATATAATATTTTTTTAATTGAAATTGATAAAATTGGAGTGAATGAAGTTTTTTTGAAATATTATGATTATAAAAAATTAGAATTTAACTATGGTAATTTGGTTTAGATTTCAAGTTACATTATTTTATAATAAACAAATACTATCAAGAGGTGTGCGAAAATACTTAGCTACATGTATTTTAAAGTAAATTTAAATTTATTAAAATATGATAAGAATAAGACTTTAAGTTAATCATATCAAACAAAAATAACCAATAAACAAAAAAATGAATAATTTTAGTTTTTGATGAAATAGATCCTATATTACTAATAAATAAGATAATACAACTATTCACAAAAAAACACATGTGGTATGGAAGCTACAACATTAATGCTCAAACATACTTTTGAAGGCATGGGAAACCAAAAAAATGGAGCCTGCGGGTAAAAAAACCAACTATAAAATCATATAAATTAGGCCGCAACTACAAAAGAGCTAAAGGTGGAGGAGCTCTATCATCACACTTGCCCCACTTGCTACATATAAAGTCCATTCCCATCAAGAATGGGATCCCAACTAGTGGCAGTAGTGGCATCAATGCCCTCCTTTTATTCTTCACCTTGACTTTACTCCATACTCGAGGATGGTGAAATGGAAATGGCCAATGCTATCCAAGGGAAATTGCTAGTATCCGATGGCAGTAATGAGATATGATGAAGAGAAGTCAGTGAACCCCACCCTCCTTATTGATTTAGAAGGAGAAGAGTGGTAGCAAGAAGGTGATTTCCACCCATAGGATGGTTGTGCAAGAAGTGGCAATAAATGTGACTTTACGCCAAAGGCCTTGGCCCCTTTAGAGAAGGATCTCGACCAAAACAGGGGCGGTGGAGACTCGAGAAACAATGTAAGGTGCATCGTTTTCCAATGGTATTCCAAAATATTTTGGAGGTGGGCCACTTCTAGCGCCACCTTCCGTGCTTGCACTTAATCTGTAAAAAAATGTTAAACACAATCATCACTTTGTTAAAAGCCCGAAAGATTGCAATCTACAATTGAATGATTAAAAAAAGTTAAATTTCACTCTTTTTAGATGAAGAGAAGGATTTATACTTTGAAATCATGTTATACTTGGGTGAAGGCCATGTGAAAACCTAGCCAATCCCTTAATAAGATGTGTTTCTAGAAGAAGGGTTATGGCTGAAACGATTGAAAGAAGTCATGAATCCAAGCCAAGATGGTTTAAACTTTTTGACAAAACTAGAAAAGGTGCACAAGGGTTTCAATTCACCCATAGAAATGGGCAAATGGGATTGGGAACAACCTAAGTGAATGAGCTTGCAACCAATGGGTAATCCCTAATAAATAATACACCATGCAAAATTAACAAGCTTGGGCTCAATAATGGTATACCATATAATAAAGCATCTGTGCTACCAACACCAAGTACAAGAATGTAGTGACCAGTGAAAGTTGAGTTTATCAACCATTGGAATTTTGGGAGATAAAAATCATAACCTTTGTTGGGTGAATAATTGAGAAAAGGTGTATTTGGAAACCATTTCCATCCCTTCCACCAAGGCCTAGAAGACAAAATCCCAATTTTATGTGCAACATATCATTGGGAATAACTTCAAGAATGGTCTAATATGAGTCATGGTCACCGTTGGCTAATGAGAATTTAACCTTATCTTTTGGCCAGGTTAGAAGCCATCGACAACGTGGATGGCTAAAGATGTCGTTGCAATGTGTGAATCCCTCATTTAAAAAGCTTGAGGGTGTGAACCTAGGGAACCTCTGCAAGAGGCACATTGTTAGAAGGTAATGACAAGGTGACCACCACATCAAGTGGGAATTGATGGATATTCCCAGTTCTAAACTCATCTCCATTCCAAATTAACTAGGGTTTGATTTTCTCCCAAGATTTCCAAATACTTTGGATAACAAATGAGACTGAACCACTTTCATAAGAGCTTTTATAAAAAGTAAATTTGGGAAATCCAAACCCTTTCAGGGTCTTGCGACCTTGAGGTGAACCCTTAGAAATTCAATTGTGCAAAAGAATTTTTCCATTTCTCAAGACCATCAATGACATGAACAATCCATTTGGTACAAAGGGCAACTCCCTGACGACCAACATCTAACAATCCTAGATCCCTTGAATTTTTGGGTAGGCAACAATATTCTCAAGCAACCTGACAAAAACCCTTTTCGTGCTCTAAGCTAGCCCATAAAAATCTCTTAGCAGTTTCTAAAATTTTTTGTAAGAAGTCTTGAGAAGGGGCTCAACATGAAGAATAGTAAACATGTGTGGTTGTAAGCATTTTTGAACAAATTTGAAATTTACCTGCTAATGAGAGAGGCTTCGTTATCTAGTATGACAACTTCTTCTCAACTTGATCCATGACATACTACTAGAAACAAGATGGAATTACTTGGAATGCAAAGGGGATGCCCATAAATCAGAATATTTATCCATGTTGAATTCACTTCCATTGGAATATAGGTAACCATGGGGGTAGAGGCAGAACAAACTATTTATAACACTTTATCTTTCGTCATTGAATGCTCTAACCTAAGGCGAGGAAATACACATCAAGGACAGGAAAAATCATTTTCAAACATTAGCCTCATCTTCAATTAAGGTGAGAAAGGAATCATTCGCAAAATGCCCATTGACAAGATGAGTACGAGGTAATCATTGATAGTGTAATACCTTTTCACCAAGCCATGTTGAGTGACATTGGAAAGAAGATAAGAAAATCCTTCATCCCCTAACACATACATAGTACCAGCCAGAGGGCAACCTTGATGAATAGAGCGAAAAAAGCCCAAAAGGTTCGAAGTGAATGTCATTGATGAAAGATATAAAAAGAGGCATAAAAAGAAGCATGGATACAGTGCTGATAAATGTAGGCCCAAAACCAATAGCTTTGAGTATGGCCAAAATGAAGTACCATTTAATCCTGTCATAAGCTTTCTCAAAATCAAGTTTAATAAATATGAGCATTTATTTTGAGATTGTCGAGCCTATTCAATACCTTCCCATAACGTAATAATATTATCCAAAAGATATCTACATCAAATAAGCCATATTTTCTTTGGAGTAGCAATTGTAGGGTAACATGTTGTGGATGTGCACAAAGCTAGAGGCTTTGGCAATGATTTTGTATGCAAGACATTGAGTAGAGTAATCAAGGCAACCAATTATAAATGAGCTCAAGATCCCCCATCTTGGGAATGAATTTGATGTGCCCTTGGTTGATGAACTGAAAAAGTGAATTGGAATGAAAGGATTCCAAATAGATCTGAAAAGGTCATTACCAACCACATCCTAAACGGTTTTATATAATTCACAAGGGAAGCCATCATGCCTTATGCCTTGTCATTAGCCATTTGGGAAACTGCCTCGTAAATATCTATGACGAGTTGACATTCTATCACAAACAATCCTTTGTGATCGAGAGAGCTTATAAGGGACAACAACTATGCATTGATCAAGATTTTTTTATCACCTAAGAGAAAGATCCTGAGCTTTAAAAATTTGTTGATAATGGCACACAAAATCCTACACTATCTCTGAAAGTTAAGACAAATGATGGGAGCCTTCCTGGATAGATTTGATTTGTTGGTGTGCATGTTTGGCTTTGAGGAGAGTGAAATAATTCCTTTGGAAACCCAATCACCCACTTTGAGCCAATGTAATCTAGCTTTGATTTGAGCTCCTATGGCATTGTAGGCATCAACGTAATTTGGATATATGTATGCCAAAGATTTGCCACCTGTCTCTGCAAAGGTTTATCAAAGGGAGTTTTCTCCAGAGTGGCTAAGGAGTCGGCTCAACTCAAAGGTGGTGGTGGAGTAATAGTTGTGCACTGAATTTGGGCCAGTTGTCACTCGAAGGTGTGCACAAAAAACATCGAGTCTGCTGAATGACATAAATCCACCATATAATCCATCCTTTCCTGCCATATTGGTCGTAGCCACTACGCCCCAGACCCGCTATAATATGGTGAAGGGTGGGCCCGTGATGTAAAAGATAATGTATTGAGATAAAACTATGTGGTGTGAACATGCGATTTTCAGCTAAAGTTCCATTCGATCCTAAAGAAAATAAGGAAATGGTTGGAAAAGGACCATATCCAACATGACCTTATTGCCGATAACTGTAAACCCACTAGTGAAGGAAAAAAGGTTGTGTTGACATTATGACATGATCGAGGCACTTGAAATATGTGATTAGTATCCTTGGTGGCATTAATTAGACCAAGTGTGCCAAATGATGGAGTTAGAATGACAGAAAACATTGGGGTCATAAAATTGAAATTTATTGCGCATATACTTCCAAGCTGCCCTTTTGCCAACAATCCATTGCATATGTAGATGACCAATCTTGTCAATAGCTAGCTCAACCATATTGAAGTCACCACACAACACCCAATGGGCATCAGGGAGTTTGTCGGACACTTGTCGGTAATCCATCGCTAGAGTGTTGTTCGTTTAGCTGTGTCATTAGATGCATAAACATTAATTACTCCAAAAGAGCGATTATCAATGATGAATAACACCCATAAGACATGATTTATTGGGTCACATCCATGAATAACATAACGAGGCCATCATTTATGGGTGATAAAAGGTCGTGATTCCTCCACAAATAGGCTCATGATTACTAGTCAGAGCTAAACTATTTGGCCAAATAACTTTAGTGATTATGGATAGTAGAAAGCCTACCACCTTAATTTCTTGTAGACAAAAAATGTCCATCTCTAGAAACTCACTTCCTAAAGTCTCACACAATGTATTTGTGAAGTGGAGTCTGTTAGACCCTTCGACATTCTAGGAGAAGTAATTTATTGAAAATGAACATCTAGAAACATATCCTCTAAATTTAGGCCTGAAAGGGCGTAAAACTTTTTCTGCCAAAACCGTTGCTAGTAAGAAAGAAAAATTCACTAGATTATGCTTTGTCTGGTTGGAGGTGCAAACTCGCCTTCCTTAAGTTGGCGAGGAGGGCTTTGAGAGTGCCTTGTTTCTATTTTATGAGGAGAACTTGGAACAAGAGACATATAAGGAAAACACCCTTATCCTATAAAACAGTTTGAAAACCCGTTAACTCCATGAATGCCCCAAAAGGAGGAGAAAGTTATGGTGTAGCAGTGGATGTCATCTCTTTTGATGGCGAGACGAGAGCCATAAAAAGGCTTGGAGATAGAATTATCTCCAACAAGCTTTGGAATTGTCTGTGCACAATTGTACTTTTGACTAGCTTGTGGTTTATTGGCCTTAGAATCTCCCGTAAGTAGGGTGAAGAATCGGGGGATTTGCTACGATTATTATTGTGACCCATAGTTGGTCCAACCAGTCTTTCGCCAAAGGCCTGAGAAGGTGCACCACATTGGACTCTGAAATGTTTTCGTTACGCTTCGGCTGACAAAGGAAAATCTCATGAATCTTATGGTTTATAGATATTGGGAACAAAAACAAGTGTTGGGAAGATTACATGTCGACCACTCTGTTGAGTGTATTGGGAGTCCCCCACTTGGATGTTAATGGTTTCTTTGAGCTTGCAATAAATGCCAAACTCAATACAGAACTTGTTTGTGTTCTGGTAGTATATAACCTACAGAGGTTCTTTGGTTATGACCTGTCCTATTAAGGAAGCAATGAGGTCCAAAAAGTGGTAACAGAACATGAGAAGGTCTATAATTCCACCCAAAGCGAGACTTTGAGGACCTTATTCTCAAAAACTACAACCTCAAGAGTGCACAGACACAATGAGGATGGAACTACGGACATACCAGGTGAAGGATTTATACATCACCATGACCACGTTTTCCAGGTTAGCAAAATAGAAGAGAAAAACCCTTTGGTCATAAAATGAATCATCTTCGTTAGAGGCCTGAGAGGGTGTTACATTAGGTTGTTACGTCTCTACCATCCAAGATAAACTTACTAATAACTATAATTGTAACAGCCACTCCCCAAATTCCTCAGCTAATTCTCTAACATATAATCTATCATAATCCTCCTTTAGTATATCTTTCCCAACTATTTTCTCTAAGTTCCATACACATTCACCTTTATTGATCTCTCCTACAAAAATAAATTACAAGACTTCAAAACAATACAAAGTATTAAAAATACAAAACAATGAATTAAATTTAACAACAAATGCACTTCCCTAAGGGCTAGCTAAATATCATAACCTTAATATAATTATGTTATTTTTAATAAAGATAATTAAATTGGTATGTAAGGGTGGCCATTAACTGCTAGTAGCATATATGGTTAATAAATTGATTTGCTCTTCATAAAGCCCATGATAAAATAAAATAAATTGAAGCCCCCTAAATGTTGGCGCCCTAGGCAGTTGCCTAGTCTACCTAGGCCTTAATTCCCCCTCTGCTTTGATCCCAAGAGTGAGAGGTTAATGTAGGTCACCCTTTGAGTTTACTAAGATTCCCCCATCTGGATGTCAATGGTTTCTTTGAGCTCATGAGAAAGGTATTGTTTTCACAATAACAATTACTCATTTACATTTTATCCAATTAAATTGTGCAATTTGCATTTAAGTGGGTTGAACTAAAGTTTTATGTTTTGCTTTTTTGCTTTTGGTAGGATTCTATTGGTCATTGCCTTTATTTGTCACTGTTGTTGAGGAGAAAATGTGATGTCCTCTATCATTTAATGTGTTTACTGTGTCTGGTACAAGTTTTAATGGTTTTGTGTGGCTCGAGGTCGAGTTTTCTTGGTTTAACAATGCCAAGTTCTTGCTGCCATTTTCATTTGACTGGAGCGAGGTCAAGCAATTTGAAGAACAACAGGTGGAGGGAGGTCAAGCAATTTGAAGAAGAACAGGTGCAGTTCTATTTCAATAGAATCTGCCAATAAAAATGTTTGCAATTTTTTTTTGTTTGCCAAGAAATCTATTTCTTGTCTTCCAAAATTTTGTGATGTGCTTGTATTTTTTAGCTGTGGTTTCCCTTTCATTGATGATATTGATTTTGGTTTTCTGTTGAGTTATAAGGACTTTGTTTTGCTACACCGCGGCATGAAAGAAAGAGAAATCAAAACTAGAGCCTTAGAACTATAAACAAAAATGAAAATATTCACATTCATAGCAATGGTTAGTGAATGCGATATGAATCTCTTGTAACAACGAAAAACCTATAATCTTCACAGAGAAGTCACAAAATGCCCAGTATTTAAAAAATGTATCCTAGAAATCTCTCCGGTTTTGTCCTCTCCACGGGAATGGACTGCAAACCAATCATAAATTGCAAGACTTCAAGACAAAGTTTCTCCTTTCCTGTTCTAACCTCACCTTGGGCATGCACTGCAAATTAAACAAAAATTTCAGGATTTCAGGACTCTGAAGTCTCTCCTCTCCTCTCCAAGGGGATGCACTACAAACCATACAAAAATTTTAGGACTTCAAGGCTCAAAAATCTCTCCTCTCTTCTCCACGAAAATGCACCGCAATAGAAATAGAAATTTCAGATTTCTGGACTTGGAAATCTCTCCTCTTCTGTCTTCTCCTACCACAAGGTTGCACTCTTATCCACATGGTTGCAATGTAAAGCAAACATAAATTTTAAAACTTTAGGACTTTATATCCTGGAAATTGATAGTGTATAGCCTGTATTTGGTGCTCTAGACCGGATTTTACATTGATTTTTGTTTACTAAAACAAACTTTTTTACAGTATTATATGTATTCCAACGTCATTATCAGATTTATCAACTAAATATGATCACTTTTTTTTTGCGGACAATGAAAATAATTAGTATTAAAACAATTAACATGTGGGTAAAAGGAGCTGCCCTCGCTAAATTCTCAATCGAATGTGATATGGTACTTTCCTCTTCCTTGGAAGAAAGAAGGGATTTTATGTTAAGTACTTAGGTAAGTATTATTTATCGGAAGGCATTTTATGAGATAGTTTATAATATGTTTCTAAAGATGTGTGGCAGTTTTTTTTTTCAAATAAGTTTCCACCCATGCGTTAATTGGCAAGAGCAAATGTTAGATTGTTGATGATAATAACAAAAACACAAAGTAATAGTTTTATTTAATGATGTTTAGCACAAATTGAAGATATTGCAGCGGGCCCATAAAGTTGCATACAAGTGAATTGCATGGTAGTTTTTTCAAAAGTAATTTTTACTACATTTAATAGTCTAGCCAATCCGCAGTTTTTATTTTAACCTTTGCCAATTTTGATAGCTATGAACCAGGGCTTTTTTGATTTCACGAATAGGTTTCTTTGTTTTAGGCTCCAAAAAACTGCTTCCATGCTTCAATTCTAAATGGATCTCTAGGAAATTTATTACCTTCCTTGGAACCTCAATGAAGCTACAAACGTCTCAAAAATCTGATATAAAAGTTGGGAGATGTTTTATGGGACCCATATTAGCTATCCATTGTTATGAAGTCAATTCTGCTTTTATACTTGTTGATTGTAAAATTGGGCTATACTAATCTGCAATAAAACTTTACTCTATATTTGATAGCGCATCTAGTCCTGGGCGAGGAGCCTAAAGATCGCATACATTTGCAACCTAGAATAAACTCCACGTCTGACAAAATCCAACATGAAAAACAACGCAGTGCAGTGGCTGGTTCAGTTTGTTGTGTCTGGGTGGTCGTGGGTTCAAGTTTTGTTGAGTGACCTGTAAACATCGTGACTTCTACGCTCTTCCGTCTGCAGGTTTCATTTGCATAAAAAATTGGTCAATAAAAATCAGCGATTTAGAGGAGGTTTGTAAAAAAATTAAACTTCTAACTTCTAACTTAGGCCCCGACTTTACATGAAATCTCCAACTGTAATGCACAAACCAGAAAGTGATTACAATCATAATCATTTGACTACATATGATTTTTGAAGATGTAAGTCTCCTCAAAGAGTTTGTGAGCTAGAATAGGATTTCTTTCACTACTCTATGCAATTGATATTTCCTTATGTGATATGTTTTAAGATATGAAGAAAGCTTCTTCTCGTAACATATTCTCTTTACACTCTTTTCTGAATGCATGGTGGCTTTTCTTTGCTTTGTTTTACTGCATGCTTTTATATAGTTCAAATGCATCATTATGTAGTGGTATTTTAGCTATTTTAGGGATTGTCCAACATTTGACTTCAACATCCAAATGATGTTTGTGTCATTTTTATTCATTTTCTATGTATCAAGTTGTAGTGTTGTTTAGCTTGTCTTTAATTCTTTTGCTGTCTATTTTTATGTACTTTGTATGTATCATATTGTTGTGGCATTTTAGTTATTTCAGGGATTGACCAACCTTTGACTTCAAGACCCAAACGGTGGTTGTGTCGCATTTATGGATTTCTATGTATCAAATTGTAGGACTGGTTTAACTATTTAGTAGAAAGACAAAGCCTTAAACTGTAGTAAAATGTCATTCTCTCAATTACTTTAATTGAAGTGAAGATGACAAGAAGATATCAAACATTTAAAACAATCAAAATTCATAAAACATTTGCTATATTTAGTTTATTAATTAAATTGTAAAGTTAAAGTTTCAACTTTTTTGAATTAAAAAAATAAAAAAACCATTTTTTTAACGCATAGGATCTTATATTAATTTAACAAGTAAAATGATACAAAATTATTTAAGTGACACATTAATCATTAGTTTTAGCTATTTCATGGATTGACCAATTATTTAACCACATAACCAAAATGCTAGTTTTAGTTGTTTCACTTCATGCTTTTAAGTATTTTGTATCCATCATGTTGTAGTGTCATTTAAAAATTTTAGGGTTTGATGGTAGTTTTAGTTGTTTCACTTTATTCTTGGACACATGTTATTATAATTATGTTTTAGCTATTTTAGGGGTTCAGTTAGCCTCAGACTGTATTAGCCAAATGGTGGTTTTAGCTATTTCACTTTTATATGTTATGTATGTATGATGTTTTTGTGGTGTTTTGGCTAGTTTAGGGTTTGACTCAATGTTGGATGGAAGTACCCAATTAGTGGTTCTAGATTTGATAAAGCTTTTATGTATCTTGCATGTATGATATTGTGATATTAGAGAGAATGGAAGTTTCTCCATTTTTTCCTCTTTTTGCATTAACTATTTTCTTTCCTTTTTCATATGCATCATCTTTGTTTTATTGAAGAGCCTTCTTGGACTATCATGGAAGATGATTCAATTGACCAATAAACATCGATGTCATCTAGTTAAGTTCATCTCACGTGGTACGTAATTCTCTATATGATCAAACACACTACACTACACTTGCAAATATTTTGAAAAATTTGCATAGTGGAATGATCACCCAACAATTTTTGCCCTCCTAAAAAACAAAAACATCAACAATGTGCAATAGTAAGTGTCTATAACTCAGTTCACTTCTTTCACACATGAAACAACTACTTTGTATTTTTTTGGTTTATTTTAATTGACATCCTCTAATAAGAAAACATGTACTTTCAATACATTGCAGATTTTCTCCACCACATACAAATGAAAAAATAGACTAAGAACAAGGAGCTTGCAAGCACCAATCTTTTATGGGAGCCTTCCAAATAGTATTATTTCCCTATTGCTTCTTTAATTTGGTCTTCCAATGCATTTTTTGCCACTACTTCTTTTCTATTAAAGGCTTCTAATACTTGTACATTTGTAGGCCCAAAGCAGGAACAAAAAAACCATGGACAATACTAGGCAATTATGCGGGCAAACCAACCTCTTTGTTTGAAGGTGACATCTTGGCTGTCTATTGGCAAACACATGCAACCACCATTTCCCCTCCTAAAAATGAAATCCTTCATGCCAATCTGGTTGACAAAAAGGACAGATGACCATTACTTTGAACATGAGCAACAAATTAGTTCACAAATTTTAAGAAAATGTCGTTGTGTCTTGCAGGGTGCGTATTATAGGATTCACTGTCAAAGAAAAATAAGGTATGAAAGAGGTGATGCAAGCTACTCCCTATTTGTAACTGCAACCACTATGATGGAGAACATTCCTATTGTTTCTCGATATCGAAAAATGACACCTGACATGGCAATACAAGACCTTGTGGATTCAACTGCGACATTCTCCGTCAGATTGTTTGCTATAATTGTGACAGGAATCCACCACACTAATGACCAATTTACCTTCTATGTCATCGAATTTGACACTGACAACGAAAAATCAATAGTAAACACACTTTCCCTGATATCTTTAACATATGATTCCTCATATATTGTTTGTTACAATTGTAATCAAATATAGTTCTTCTTTGTATTAGGTACATTTGGGTAATTTTCATGTTCTACTATGCCATAAACTAAGAGACAACATTGCAGTTGGAAACATGCCACTTTTACTTGTCAAGAACTTCTTTCGACAAAGATAAAAGGGTTCACATGCTACACGTGCAGGGATTTCATCCTTCATAGACCCTTTGAATAATGTGCCTACTAAAACATACCATATGAAGAATATCAAAATGACATTTCCAAAACTGTTTTTCTTCTCCGTCAACTCAAAATGAAGGTTATATTCACTTTCAGAATTGAAAACTCCATTGTCACTATCAAACACACCTAGTTATGTTCATTTCCTGGTGAGCATCTCACTCTATTAATTGTACTCAATATGATTTACTTTTTATCTTCTTTTTTTGTTTAACGTAGCCAACTTGTTGTTTTAGGTTGCTTGCTCAATTTTGCATGCTAGGCATCTAAATCCTTTAATATTTGTAGCTGCCTTCCCCAAAGAATGACTGCTTTTGAAATTTCAAAATAATTTTTTGTAATGATATTCCTTTTTTTCTGGTACTATTTTACACTTGTGCTTAAAACAATTCAAAGATTACTTATCTATGCTTTTCCTAACTTCATATTACGAAGTTGTCTAAAGCACAATTTTTTTGCCATGTTAGTATAGTTTGGATGTTTCAAATTTTAACACTCCTGATTAACATGGTTCAACACCCAACATGAAAAAGCAATCGACCCCATACAACATATGGTTTCCATCATCCCTGACAATACGTGCAATATGTAATCTGACGCGGCTAATAGTGTTCCACTTCGTATTGTGCCTGCCTGTGTACTTCAAAGGCACACAACAAATAATTTATGTTGTTTCTTATTGTTTAAGGATACCAATTTTTATTTCCATTCTTAAAATTAAATACTTGATTTCCTTTCAACAAAACACATGCTTGGGGATAACCTTGCCATTTTATCCACATTATGCTTTCTGTGCAAGAATGATCGACACCAAAAACCACACATTCTTTTATGTTGCAATATACAATCCAATAACTAGAAAAATAAAAAATGTTATCTTACTCGCATTTGTTTTCCCCATTAAGAAACTTCCAAGCTCACAACAACCATAAAAACTAAAAATGTTATCTTACCCGCACTTGTTTTCCCCATTAAGAAACTTTCAGGCTCACAATGACCGAACCTAAAATCAAGTAGACGGATTGAAACCCTACAAAAGATGATCATACACCATTTTTTCAGCATTATACACATACACTTAAAATTCAAATTGACTTCCACAACAAAACTTAAATTGATTACAAAAGCATGCCCCAGAGGCACTCCACTCACTCAAATTTCAAGTGCATGTTTTTAACATGTTTCTCTAATTTATTAAACAACACCACCACCAATAAATAAATAACAAAACCCTAGCAATAAATAAATAACAAAACCCTATCATGACCACCACAAACCTTCATCTTCGGCAGGATTTGCCATATCATGGCCATGTTTAACTAGGATACTTATGAAATTGAAAAATAAAATTTTAAAACATTAGGTAACATTTCAATTCAGCTGGCAAAAATTGATTGATTTCATTGGATGGTCACTAATGTGCATACGACTCATGAATAAAATATTACCCGTCTTCGGCATGATACTGCGAACCCAATAAAAACAATCTGCAAGTCGCCCCAGTCTTCGCCGAGACACGATTCGAGACGAGGTATGTGCCCTGCATCTGCATCGTCGATTACTACTATCTTTCCATGTCCTTTTCTACCATGTTGAAACCACCTGATTGTTTATTTTCTATACTCCTAACCCTAACCCTATTATTTGACGATTTCTTTACAGAAAACCAAAAGACGGAGCTGAGCAGAGCAAGGTTGGTATATTAATCGACTTTGAGAGTTTGCAACCCGGTTCGCTTCATTCCTCCTTTTTATTCTGGTAAATCGAAGCCACGTCGAACGATCGTTTAGTCTATTAGGGTTTCATACTGGCTTCAATTTCTGTAGATGTAGCAGTTTACTTTACACAGCTCATATGAGGGCCACTTTTTATAGATAGATTGTTCAGAGCTAATTTAGGGGGCATTAAACAGCCTTGACATCACAGAAGTGAAATTTGGCGATGAATGTGAGCAGGAACTAGTATAGTAGTTGTAGTTCCGGAAAGTAGGTTTCCTATTTTACTTTCTGTTTGTTATTTATTTAGTGAAAGTCACCCCGAGCTTGCACCTGTAACCTTACGTCAACATCAATTTAGGAGCCACAGTCATTCAAAGGCCCTTTGGACTTGAAAGGTAGAAATCAAAATGAACACACGTAGCACAATCCTCCGTTGTCTAAGTTTACGTTCTCAAATTAGAGTCAGGGGATATATATTTTGCCATTTGGTTAATTTTCAACAAAATTATCAAAAAATGTACTCAAAAGTTGTTAACCAATTTTGTGAAATTTGTTTGATATTAAAACTAGCAATTGCACATGAGTTGCGAAATACCCCGGAGAGGATAACAATCTTAAGTTTGTTGGAGTTACAATTTTCAATGAAATGTATGTTGGAGAGACCAATGTAGTATAACTACAACAGTCGATAGAAACTACCTCCTATTTTACCCTGAGAGATGTCTATATCCTGCTCCAAAACTCTTATCTTGCCACTGCTTAGAGATAAAGTAGAGTAGACTAAGACATCAAGTCATAAAATATTTTATGACTAAAATTACAAAAAAAAATCTAAACTACTGTCAAATAAATGATGCAATAAAAAAAGAGATGATACCACCGATGCTTACATGTGGGATCTGATCAACCGTACAAAGAAAATTCATAAAATTCTTGATAACAATAAACATCGGGGACACATACAACGATCACTTTTATGTTTTTTGTTTTTATTTCAATGGACAGACATAAATCACTTTGTATTGCTGAGATGGTACTTTTAATTCAATGTGGGATACATCTAATATTTGTGAACTATTAATGTTACAAATACCCCATTAATATTATGCCACAAACCCTTGGACAGAAATAAATATCTTTTAAAAATAATTACTGTTAGCTTAAAAATCTAGGAAAACTAAAAGGGTAGAATCCCTCATAAGCATTCGTTGCCTGAGTATAATTCTAAGGAAAAGATAACCCGAAAAGAAACAAGTTTGGCAGTTTGTAATCCTGCTTCTGAAATTCGAATCCCCCTCATAACTCAACACCGAAATAGACATGGGTGAGATTGTTGTTTACCAATCGGTTTAAGATTTACAGAGTAAGAAATTTACAAACACCACATTAAAAAATGAAAAACATTACTGCAATTGCTAGTATATATACTGTCATAGCTGGGATCACCAGATTCACCACCAAGATCCCCTCCGACTGCTATATCAAAGATCCCGCCACCGCCGCATCCGCCTTTGTTTTGCAGTTGCGAGGTTAGAATCCAATCGGGCCTGCACAAAACGTTCACGCTGCCATTACTGGTAAAGAAAAGCTACGATCCGCAAGCCGCTAGCTTGGAATAACATTTCTCTTCTACATTCGAAATCTCTCCGGGCCAATTCCGGTGACTCCACCTCACATATTACATTCCTCGAGGGTGATTGCATCTAAAACAACCATCTCGTCCAGCACTACAAATTACCTCTCAGAAGCTCGTTTTTTGTAATTGAAAAAAATGTGTATGGAACTCACAAATAGGCACTAAATTACCAGTCAAAAGCAAAAAAAAGGACCATGCAAACCTGCTATAGTTCTGATCTTTGGTGCGTATCAAGAGAACAAGTTGTTATAACTTCTCAATAGACAAACTGTGTGGAGGCATTGCAGGATAAAAGCAAGAATATGGCGCCTGGTATTTATAGAGGGAAGCAGATATTTGGAGCATTCATTTCTGAGGGAAAGGATGCCGCTGTTACAACTACTTACAGTTATGACAGGAGCAACGTAGATGTTGGTGAGTAGAAAACAACTTGAGCAATGAAGGCACCGGCTATGTGTCCCCTAGAAGATGTTGCACACACCAGCCATGTATAAAGAGGGGAAGTTTAAGAAAAGAGACATTCGGTGAGATCAAATAACATTACAACTATTGGAAACTGCACACTATGTACGCGTCAACAGAATAGGAACGGTATAATGTAAAAAACTGTACATGAAATATACATGGAATTTTGTAACAATGCACAGCGGATGTAAGAAACACTTAACAAACTGGCAATATATACAGTGAGTCATTGCTGCATATTCGGCCTTTATGGCACAACAAGTGGTGATGCCTTTGTAGGGAGGTGGCAAAGGAAGACGATGAAGGTCATTGTCAGAACTAAAGTCAAGGGACAGGTTTAGTGAGGATGTCAATTTTCCTGAATTAAAAGAGCAATAGTGCAGCTGGAAAAAATTAGCCGGAAAAAGTTGCTGGAATTTGACACATTCCAGCAAAGGCATCCTCAAAGGTGGAAGCCTCCGGCTAAATATATAAAACTGATAGATTTGTCATATCTTACAAATATTGGGCAGAGGTATCCCGCAGGGAGTGTCAGCTGCTATTATTTTTCTTGCTGCGATCCCATGCACCATTTGAACTCTAAAAGAGCTGGAAAAATATCTATAACTTAAAATCTGGAGCAGCTTTTGCTTAGGAAGAAGCTTTTCATGGGTAAGCAGCATTATGGGCTGAACATTTGCGGCAATGGCTCCTAATTTTTTGTTTCCAATTTGCTCTAGATCTTGAAATATATTTTTTTTACTAAAATACTGCTAATTTTTCTCAGTTTCGTGGATTGCACAAAATATAAAAAATCCTGGGACTGCCCATGAGGAGAAAGATTCCTAAGATATTTGAGGAGAATGCACAGTAATAATATAGGAACACAAAGTATATGTTTTATGCTCAAGTATTAGCCTATGATACTCATGTTAATTTTTTTTTTTTGAAACGGAGAGATTCACTTGTTATTCAGGCTTTTAATAGGCTCCATCTTTTAAAATTTTCCTTAAATAGGCTATAGTTGGCACATGTAGTAAAGCTTCGTTGGAAAGGTTCACAATTGTTTGTTAAATGATTGTTTCAAGTCTGTTAGAAAATCCCAAGAACACAAAACTACATAGACAAGAGGAAGCATGCATTTCTGCAAAGAGGAATATAGAAGAAACTCTGTTGCAAAATATAATGAGTATAATGCTTTGCTCTCATGACTATTAGATTAAAATTTGAGAGAGTTCTATATTCAATAAATGCACATGCAAGTATCAAATAGCTAATATTATAAATAGGCTAATACTAAGAACAACCTTAAAACTGAAACTAAGTTTTGTATTATTTTAATTTTTTTTGGATAACTTTATGCACAATTTAAACTGAGTGTATAATCAAAGATGGTGAAAAGTCTAAGCCATTAAGAACAATAGTACGACTACAATTATACCAATTGGGGTAGTTTAGAGAGATCCCAACACTCAAGAGAGACCTGTTACATAGTAGCAAGTGAAACATCTTATATGGTACCAGCGGTAACTCAGACATGTGATTCTTGAAGGATTGTTGGATCAAGATAGACACAAAGATTGGAAATTGGTCGAGGCCAGGCTCTTTGTATGCCAATATGATTTCAGTAAATCT
Organism: Taxus chinensis; assembly: GCA_019776745.2. Classification (NCBI taxonomy): domain Eukaryota; kingdom Viridiplantae; phylum Streptophyta; class Pinopsida; order Cupressales; family Taxaceae; genus Taxus; species Taxus chinensis. The sequence goes on along the minus strand of CM034150.1, from coordinate 60,300,945 downwards.
TGGCATCAACCAAAAAGATATTCTAGTGTGTTTGCACGCAATTGGGCCCAATTGGCATTTTGTATCATTTGGCCCTGTGCAGATGTTGTTTAAAATTAACACTAGGATCCAGGGAGGGTCAGAATTGTTTTTGTGGCAGTGTCAACTCGTCTCTCTGGAAGTATGGGAATCTTGACTCTATAATCTAGCAATCAATGTGCGATAACACTGAGTTGGCTTCTCCTTCATGACGAAACCACTTAGGACAACATAGGAAGATGGGTTGTTAAACTAAGCCATAATTGACCTCACACAACTCACTATATGAAACTGTATGCAATTAACAGTATTGCCCGTAGGCAGTTGCACAGGCTAGTTAGTTCTCCAAATAAGAGAATGTTTGAATGCTTCATTTTGACCTCCTATATGCTCAAGATGCAACTAGCTGAATCCAATATGCAACTTCATGATGGTCCTTCAATTGATAAGCGATACTTGAAAAGCATATGCAAGGATTCATTTTGGAGTGAGAGAACACTTCAAATTTAGAAATATGTTTTTGAACTACTCTAGGAACTCTACTTAGGAGCAGAGATTTGAGTGTACCTATCGCAAGTGTTGTCATGTGTAGTGAATTCATTTATTCTGTACTCTAACCTTAGAGAAGAGTCATTTGTATAGTATAGTATGAGATCTATGTAATTTCCTAATGCACAAGACAACCCAAGTAATTAACCCTGGAACAACTGTAAGAAAAGTGCCCAAATGTGTGAATGACTAACAATTGCCCAGTGTAAATGGCAGGGTCAGTAAGGGAAAAGGCATTCATTCATTTAGAAACCCTATCCTTGGGGGTGTACGATTTGTCTGAAAGGTCAAAATTCAAGGAACAATAAAAAAGAGAAATGTATTGAGAAAGTGTGAAGGCATCTTTCAGCAAAGAGTGTTGGGTAGAAGGTGTTGCAGCTGAGTGTTGTCCAATTTGGTTAGATGGCAGGTGATCAAGGCAGAGTGTTCTCAGATATTCATAGGTGGAAATATGTGTTACAAAGAGTTGAAATATTTGCCAATAGTCTAGGGAGGTGTATGACCTATGTAGCTTGCAGTAGAAACGTTGCAGCAATGGGTTTAGCCATGTGTCTCGTGACCAAAATCTAGGCTATTACACCCAGGAGTTGTTTTGGCGAGGGCAATAGTTTTGGTCGAGTTGATTATTGTCCTCGTATTGTCAATTTTATCCTGAGTGGAAGATAAGTGTACACCTGGAATTCGAATGGTGCATCACTTCTCGGGATCTAGCTATGGAAAAATGTCTATGATTTCGCGCAATCCAACGTAGATCTCTTAAATATGGTGATACTCCCTTGGTAATGTCAGCTCAAACAAACATAACTAAAAGATCATAGACTAGTTTTGATAACATACCCCTTCAATGGATTCCAAATTTGAGGCATTGCATTGACCATGTACATGAGAAAGGTTGTGAGCTGTATCCTACTTGAGAAAACATATAACCGTTGAGAATTTGACTTGTATGCTATCTTGGGTTTCTCTAAGAAGAAACCTCTCTATGATTTATGTGATTATGTGTAGGGCTTTGAATATACGAAGACTTGATCCTTTCGACGCAGTTAGTCAAAAAAACATGAGATAAAAGAACGTGGATTCTAGCATCCTTAGAGCTACCTGAGGAAGAAGGATGTCTGATTGAAGGAGGACCTTGCACTACATATCTAGTCCTGTGAATCATGTCTAAAGACTTACTTTCTAAGGTAGATCGATTTGACCATGTGAGTGAAGCTGTTGAGTCAGGCCCAATTTCTATATAGGCTAATCAGTGTAACAATATGGAGAAATCCTTTTCTTAAGCACAAGACTACTCATCAGACACCAAGGGCTGTATATAGGGATAGACTTCATATTTAGATGCACATGAAGCACAAGAGATAGAAGATCTGATTCTTGCAGTACTTTGTAGTGTATATGAGGAAGAGGTGTATAACTCTAAGTAGAACCTTGCAATTTCCAAGTGTTCCCTCTGTGTGTCGGACTGATAAGACTGACCTCTGAAAGGTTTTGTTTATATGTGAGTATTTGATTTAGCTTTGACAAGCCGAAGCTCAATTCAGAACATGAGCTCAGACCATGGAGAAGAAGTGACAAGTCGCATGACATAGGGGGTGCGATATTGGCCGCCAATACTATCTTGGGTCAACTACATGAGGTTGATTATCCATCATTTCTCTTTGTCAAAAATGCATGAAGAAGGGCTTAGGATAGAAAGACGTGGATTTTGTAGCAGGTGTGTTGGTGTCTTTGGAGAATTTGAATATGACTCTTGAGATTCCATCATATGGCAGAAAAATCATGGAGGAGATAGAAATTAGTGCGATCTTGACTAAAAGGGGGAAATGATAAGACAACAAAATCCTATTGTGTACCACTAGTCAAGAGATGTCCTAAAAAGTGAGTGGGGAAAATATTGAGGTTTCCATAATGGTGCTTGCTGACCAATATTTAGGTGCAATGGTGACATAAGATCCCCCCTTTTATGTCATACGTGCAATGCAGCCCGGGTAAGAGGGGATATGGGAGGTGGGGCAGGACTCGGAGTAGAGGTAGAATAAACATGTACCTGGAAGAGCATATCTAATGAGCATATGGTAGAGAGAGTGAAAAGGGCACGGATGTTGTAGATGTTTCAATAGTGAATACTATACTTGTTTGATGCTCCACATGTACCTGTAAGCAAAGATGAATGCAGAGCAATTAGATCAATGTCTTAGAGGCATTAGTGAAATATGAAGCCCAATTGGCAAAAATTAAAAAATTGTAAATGAGTAAAGGAACAAGATATGACATTGTTGGTACACAAACCGTGTTGCCTAACGGTTTGAGATTATATGGATAGTGTTGATGAGCGAGTTAGAGAGGTCCTTGAAAGACGGAAAAACTGGGGCTGAAACTACTAACGTTGCATCGGAGAAGGGAAACGCCATGGGTCACACTTGACCTTATTGGAGGATGGATAGATCTCAATGTCACCAATAGTTTGTTTCTCAACCAAAGAGTTGCAAACATAATTGAAAAACTTCAGAAGTTCTTACCTCAACATGGGTCCAAAACTAACCCTATGTGTGGTGGCTATGAGAACCGTACTTCTCAATTGAAGAGTAGTTAACGTCTATCTCAGCCTACATTATGTAAGCTCCTTGCTCATCTACTTGAATAATAGTTGATTGTATGCCCACCATTTGCATACAAGGGATGCTCCTACATACTTGCAATCATCTCAAAAGAAAAGTGCTACATACATCATATGTAACATGGATACAATAGGGCCTAATTGGCAATGTACCATTATGGCGTGTTGTGAAGGTGACCCATAAGGATCCATGGAGGTTAGTGGTAATTCAATAGGCTCCTGGAACAAAGATGTAAGTATGTACATAAATTATGGGAATCACGTAATCTCATCTTTGCATGGCTTTGCAAAATATGCTATATGACCAAAGGCTCTAGTAGTAATGTAGGTACTATGTATGTATGTAAAAGATATGCATCTTGAAAACTCAATGTTCATGAAGATCGAGAACATGGGTATTGCCCCAGGGTATAACAAGCAAAGAGGGATCAGACACATTATATGCACACCTTTTGCCGTGAACGACATGTATGTGCACGATGTGAGGGGAAAATATGCCGAACATTGAAGCACATGAATACATACTGATTCCTTGTCAAAAATTGCATGGTAAGTCTTGTCGACTAGAGGTGTGCAAGCAATGTAGTTGAAACATACATCGATATGGTTGGTGGAGCATTATGTAGTGATGACGTTGATGTAGCAGTCATCGGGGACATTCGTGCATGTGATTGTCACATGGAGTTTACAAAGTGTAATATAAAATTAGGGTTTTTTTTCTTAATTTAATATATTGTTCAATAATGATAATTTAGAGCTAATATAAATAGTCCTAACAATCCCAAATCATGTTACTCTATTTTTGTCAATTATGAATTGATAAAGTACAATTAGACTTTTAGAGTTAGAAAGAGGAACAAACTTATATACAGAGAATGAGAGAAAGAGTACTCAGAATGTTCACGAAAGCAAATCAAAATGTCATCAAAATTCTCGTAAAATATCTTGATCTAGAACTTAATGCATGATTGCTTCATTGGAAGTAGGACACATTTGGTGCCAAAATCATATTGGGGGTTACGAACTTGTCTTCTAAGAATGCACACCATTGATTTGATAGCCTCTGCAATTTTGTTTTCACACCTATATATTGAGATTTTATTGTATGGGCCTGTAAATGTGTGATGCTTGTGTTGTGATGAGATATAACTTCTCTGTCTTGAAAACATAGCCCTTGTGCTTAATACTTGAAAAGGGGGTTATTGCAAAATAGATTGGATTGCCTCACCACACCCCCGGTGATGTGATGAGCATTGCGCTACATACCATTACTTCGAAGAGAGATCAATCCCATCTAGTTCCCCAATATATGATAAAAATCATATGATATATGAATAAACAATAAAGATGGAGCCCATTGGCCTTACTACACCCCTATTGATGCAATGAGCACTTCATTACATTCCACTACTCAAAAGAGGGATCAAACCACATTTTCTTCCAAACCTACAATGAGACACGTTATATAGAATAAACAATAAAGATGGAGCCCATTGATCTAACCCACAATTGGCAACATGCACTCGATAGGCTAGATTTTGCTCATGGTTGATCCAAGGCAGTAATGTAGACGAATTTAGATTTTAGTAGCTTGTTGTTGTGATGGGTGCGCAAAGGAATAGAATAATTCAGTGTTTGCTCTTGACCTTCTTAGAGTGAGGGAGTAGAGGACCCTTGGATGCCCTTAATAGCTTAAGGTGTGTTTGTATTTATATGCGACTATTCGTATTATTTCTCGCTCAACAGACCTAAAAGTACCACCCAGGCCGATTAAGCTAAGGTTACCCTTTTAAAAAAGTGCAAGGGACAGGTTTGTGGCCAAACTTGTCTTGGATCTGTGAACGTTTCTAGGGTGCAAAAGGAATCACTTCCTAGACAAGTGGATGTTTGAATAGATGTTTTGTAGTATTTGTAGTGATTCCTGAGGAGTTTAGTTAGAGAATAGTTGCTTGGTGGATTACTGTGCGGGATAGAGTAGGAGGGTGCCTTCAATTGGCCATTTTCTATATAAATGGGATAAGTGTTAGAATAATCGTCAATTTCCATATTGCCAAGTGTTCAGACCAGATTTTGGGTTAAAAGAAATGCAATCTTGCATCTGCCTTTGAATCTAGTATTGAGAAATGCTTGATTAAAAGAAAATGCAACCTCGCATCTCGATCACAGGATAGTGGTGTAAACTCCTTAGTGTGTATGCCAATCCACATGAAACCTGCAAATCACATGGCAAAGACGTGTAAATTAAACTCGATAATACTGTATACAAACTTCTAAATTGAATTTGAACAACTCCGTATTTGAAAATCTTAAAATAAAGTGAAAAGCGCACAAAAATGAATTCACTTGATTAGTCATGCTGAACCATGCCCCTAGTTTGCTAGGTGTGAAGAGTGTCATGGGGCTTGCCTCCATGCAAATTGAGTGCTATCATCTTGTTAATAATCTTGCCTTGTCAGTAGCTTGAAACATTTGCCGACCCTTGCCTGTAGTGTGAAATACTTTGCTAATTTAATAACCTTGCCTGTAGTGTGAAATAATTTGCTAACTTAATAGCCTTGTCTGTAGCTGAAACACTTTGCTAACTTAAAAGCCTTTTTGATAGCATAAACATCTTGTTGAATTTCGTGAGCCATCTTGTCTTGCCCATAACATAATCTTACCTTGCTGGTAACTTGACATGTCATTCAATTTTGTGGGTTGTTGCGGCATTTTTGACTTTATGGGCTATTGAGGCCAAGTTCAAATTTGGGGGTTGTTGAGGCCAATCTTTCAACTGTGTGTGTGTGATAAGATTGCAGAAACTCTGTGATAAGTGAATAACTCTAATCTGAACTATGTGAAGAGCAAACAACTACGATCCGAATCGTGTGAAAAGTGAATAACTCTGATCTGCACTATTTGAAATGCCATCAATTTGTCTGAATTTGTATGCTATTAGCTGAAATCTATGCGATCTTTTGAATAAACCCACAATATACTTGCCTCCTTTTGAGATGAGGGATGTTTCAAAGTGCGTCATACAACACAAAAGAAAAAAGTGATCAGTTATATCATGTGTAAAAGACATGTAGAGATGGACCATATAAAGCATGTGTACTACTAAAACATAGTTGCATAAATCAATGTGCATGTGATATGATCATTATAGAATAAGCATGACATGTGTCATCTCGAGAGTAACCATATTGTGAACATTGTTAGAAATATGTAGAAATTAGTAGCTAAACTGTAACAATGAAAATCAAAGAAGTATGCAAGCATACACATGACTCAACACTAAATGATCCTTCAGACTTGCAACATGACATGACAAGATATGACACGACGGGCCCACCACAAGACTTTTGACAACACAACCAACATGGCATTATGGTGACTTGACGACTCGACTAACATGGATGTTAGTAACAATCACACACGTAAGAAGCATACAATTGTAATGTCCCCTTTTCAGAATTAATTACTTTTGGATACCTGAAGCCCATTTTTATTATTTTCTGTAGGCTAAGGGGAAAGTGAAAGAGGAAAATAAATTAATTTAAGTGGTCCAAAAATATTTTATATTTTAATTGGAAAAAGACACTTAAATTATATTTTTAATTTAAAAAGCTTTGTTAGAATAAAATAATAATAGAAGGTTGACTTCTATTATTAGGCTCTTAGTTAGATTTTATAAATAAATAAAGCTGCATGTTTTTGTAAATCCTAATTTTAGGATAAGGGGTGGAAAAAGTATTAAAGTGTTTAATCCTATTTTTAGGATGGGGTGCCCACTTTGGAGTGTTTGGGAGTTATAAAAGCATACTTGGGGGTTCATTGTAAGACATCTTGAAAATTTATGAATTATTTTCTTTGTCTGCAAGTAGCATTTGCTTCTGCATGAGTAATAGAGGATGAAAACCCTCATTTACACACAGATCTGAGGACGAAACCCCCCACATCTGAGCTTGGCAATTCCATTCAAGGATTGCAGTGACATTTCAGGGTGCAATTGTTCCGCCAGTTCAGCTCCAGGCTAATGTATTCAGACACTGGTATTGTTTTATTGTATCTCGTTGGAAGTAAATAAATAAAAGACTGTTTTTTCCATATTGGTTCGCTGTTTTTATTCAGGTTATTGCTGCTATTGTAAAAGTTTATTTTTGCAATACTGCTGCTCCTAGGATTTAAAGGAAATGTCCTGATTTGCTAGAAGTTTATTTTTAGGGATATTACAATAATCACGAAACATTTAATAAACCATTGTCATATGCATCATAGAGCCTAGAGCATAGAAGTGTCATACAATATAAATGAAGCTTGTGTCAAACAATATAGATGAAGTATGTGTGAAACAATATAGAGTAAACACATCATAGACTAGTCACAACATATAGTAAACATAGAACAATCACACCACAGAAAAAATAAAAATCACACCATATAGCGAGCATAGAACAGTCACGCCATACAGTAAACAAATCATAGTGTAAACATGAAGTATATACAAGAGCCCATGGCCTACATTAATAAGACAAAAGTATATGCAAAAATACATCTGATAAATCAATATAGAAAGACATCATAAACAATACTAAGTAAGCATGGAGCATGCAAGGTTAATACATAGAAACAAACAGCGTAGTTGTTGAGTGTAGTACAATATAGTATATAGAGTAAAGCACATGTCATGAAGTATAAGTTAGCAGAAGACATCTAGTAAATAGCTCTATATCATTAATGGACTAGAGTGCCAATGATACTATCTGACAATGTTCAGTGTAAGATGCCCTTAGTGGAGGCATACCTCCAATGTGAAGGTTTCCCCCAAATGTAGGACTTGGAAAGTCGTGAAGCATATGCATACGTGTCCATGGAAATGATCTATCCTGCAACTAATTCATGTATATCCATAGAGGCCAATGCATAGAGAAGTAGATATGTAAGTACTAAAACATAATGACATCAGTTTCTTTGTGAAGGTAACTTTTGTCACGGTGGCACAAATTTATAGCGCTCCATTTCGTCTGCAAAACACATTGCATTGCTTGTTGAGGGCCAAGACATGATTTTTTTTCCAGTCGTGGGCAAAAACATGAGTTGATTGTGAGTGGAGGGAGGGGTGTAGGAGATTTTTCTATGACTAGAGAGTTGAATCTTTAGGGCATGGCCGCATGTGAGAAGCTGATACCTAAGTGAACATGAGCTGAGCTGGTCTATGCTCTACCACAGAGTTGTTTGTGCACATGACTTCTGCGGAGGTGTTTGTGGATGTGAATATACTTATCAAATGTGACTAGTGCAGCCTGCGGGCATGATTGCTATGCCTTTACAAGAAGAGTTGAGGTTGTCAAGCTGAGGATGTTGTGGAGTTGAGGAGGTTGTGGGTTGTGTTCACGGTTCAAGAGGGAGGTCCTCTTTCTACTTTTATGTTTAATGTTTTAGTTTAGGGTTGTGTTTTTTTAAATTATTATCTTTTTAAATTTATGATTTATATTATATTATATTTTCTTTTACCTTTCAAATATTTTAATTGTTAAAAACATAAAATTAACTTTTTAAATAATATTTTAAAATGTAAAAAGATTTAAATTAGTTTTTATAAACATTATTTTTTAATAATAATAATGTTAATATTTATAATAATGTTTATCAAACTAACTTGAAATTATGTATTATGAAATTTAAGAACATAGTATTATGTATGTTTATATGTTTTAATTTGATATATGCTTTTGCATTATTTTTAATGTTATTAAAAAAATCTGTAGTTCAAAATTAAGGGCAATTTGCTTTTCGAATTTTATTGATTGGCGAACTTGAACCAAACCTTATCCTCATCGAATTCGAACCTTATCCTCATCGAATTCAAACTCGAACCTTGTGACTTAGGACAATAGTATGATCTGGCAAGTTCTAAATATTTAATCTTGTGGATGTGGTCACCTGAAGATATTATATCTTTAAAACAAAATTTTAAAATTTATTGACTTTTATGCCAGATAAGAAATCTAATGTCACAGGACCTGCAATTCAAGATTAATTTGGTGAACATAACTAACAATAAAATGGTGCATGCATGGAATTTGTACTTTGTAGTAGACAAGTAGGGTATGAAGATATATGTCCAACTTCTATGGCCTGTGTCTTGTATGACACAAGTCGGGAGGTCATATGGGAGTAGAAAGCTTATAATATTATAGAAGGACCAATTGTATACAAGGCAAATTATGTTGCCTTCATCCAAGGACTGTAAGCAGCAACAGTGTAGTTACTGATTGAAGTTGTGTATATACAAATTCTCTTTTTATTGGAAACCATAGAATGAGACGTGCGTATGCAAAAATTCTCTTATCATCTGTAACTAAAAGTCTAAATGGATGAGAAGTGAAATGAAGGATTCCCATTTGAAATTATGCTATGATTGAAGAAAAAAACTTGCTAATCAGTTCAAGGTGTGTCATAAAACATAAGACCAGGAGATGATGTAATATTATTGTACATAATATTAGATAATCCTAGGTGTTATTTAGGAAAAGCTTTTGTCTTGTAGTTTAAACGTGAAGAGTTTATGTAGGTAGTTGAAGAGTCATGGAGATTATGAAGTGTAACAGCCATTCTAATGGCTTTATATTTTTAATTCCCTTCATTTGTATGTTTTGAATAATAATACTAAGTTTGGTTTGCACATTCCATTTCATTCTCTTTTGCAGTCCATTTTTCTTCGCCTGACATTGGTATCAGAGCCAAGGCTCATTCAAATGTCCATTCTCCTCCTCCCGTTGCAAATATTTCCCAGCCTTTCATTCACTCCAGCTAATATCTTCATTCTTTTTAAAGCATTTTGTTGTGCAGAGTCTAACTGTGTGCCATGCAAAGACTTTTCAAGCTTCTAAAGTAAATCATGGAGCTGTGCGTTATTATTTCAAATTGCTTTGAAGTTGCTGGTCTTCTGTCCATGGGAACCATTGCCTTTGCAGGTCTGAACAGCAGTATTTGCATTGGTCTTTGTAATGCCCACAAAGTGTGGTTGTGTTACTAGTATTGCCAATATGTTTTATGTTTTAAGAAAAAAAAATCCCCGGTTTTAGTTGTAATTTTTGTGTCAAAATTGTGGGCATGACAATTGGTAGCAGATCGAGGTTTCAACTTGTTTGGTATGTTATCTTCTGCAAATGACCCATGATCACATGACAGTCTTCCTTGACATATGAACAGCCAAAGTTCTGAATCTGCGTTGGCTATTATTTATTTGTGCATATGTGTTGAACATAGCCATCTTGGTATTTCAGACCCATGCCTCTCTATTTGCAGATTTGCAGTTAATCTCTGACATAGGGTGGTGTTCAAACCTGCAAGGAGTCAGTGGGCATCTGTCATGTGTTACTTTGACGTGTGCAGCCCCTTCCACTGCCCTTCACATCACCAGCAAGCCCGGTGGGAAGCGGATCACCACACAAAAACAAAACCGAAAGTGTTATTTCTTATCCAAAATAGTTCTGAAAAGTTTGGATAATATTTGATTGATGTTAGTGACCTTTATATATTTTCTATATTTAAGCAAAAAAAGAGAGGAAAAGAAAAAAAGAGCAAAATATTTGTTTTGGAGGATATTCCCAATTTAAAAAGGGAATTTTAATTTTTGACTTATTAAGAATAAAAAAAAGTCATTTTTTGTGCAAAACATTTAGAGCAAATTTCTTTTTCAAAATCAAACAAAATTTGGAAAACAAGACAAATTGTGCAAAGCCAAACAATTGCAACGGTCTGTATTAATGATGCTTGTGGTTTGTGCTTACGAATAATGTCATTGCTCTTGAACTATTGCATCTGTAGCCTAATATAGCTGCCATAATGGTGTCTATGGCATCATCTCTATATATTGCCGGTGAAGAAAGAAACATTTATTGTTCTTTTCTCTTCCCTCCATTACCCCTTTGCATCTGTCGTTCGGCATAAATTCCGAAAACAAGAAAAACCGAGTTTGTAGGGAAGTTATGCCCACATATGAGGTTTTTTTGTTAAGTGGTTGTCATTGATAGAGTGAATCCTTTTCACGTACCACCCAAGTACCACGTACCATTCTGCTCTCATGTACCTTAACACCTCTTTCACGTACTAACGGGTATATTGAAAGGGCGAGTTTTTTCCACCTACCGACGAGTATATAGTAAGGGCCAATATATTGAGTGGTCTGGTATATCGAAAAGGGAACTTGGAGTGATAAGAAACCCCTCCATTTCCTTAGTACAAAATGACTTCAATAAAATCAATTGTTGGCACAACTTTGATTGACAAAGATACTTGATTGGAATGGTCTTGACAAGTGGAGGACACACTTATCTTCAATGATCTATGGTTCGACATTTGTGATGGTGACACAGCCAACACTGCCTATAACTGCAAAAGATGCCAATATCTGGAAGGAGAATAATTTGATTGCATTGGCCTCAATGAGGGCCTCAGTTGATGGAAAAGTCTTCCACCATAATCAAGGGTTTATACTTGTTGGCAGGAAAATTTATACAGAGGCAAATTGTCAACAATTCAGGGGTCAAAAGTCCCCCCTCTTTGATGGGGAGGTTCCCTTATTCAAAATTCAAGAATGGATCTAAAGATATTTATAATATCTACACTCATTCTATCATGTTTTTTTGAGGGGTGTTGATTATCTTGTACAAATATATCAAATAGAATCCAAAAAAGGGAGCAAGATATTAGAATTCAGAAATTAGAAGCTAGAGGGAAAGAGAAGGGTGACAATATTTTCAAATAAGCAAAAAGAGATTTTATTTTACCTGTACATGTCAATAACTTGAAAGATATTCAATAATATGTAATGGAATTTTTTTTGCCCAAATGCTGACACAATTAAGTGATTCACAAAAGACAAGAATGAACAGAAAGTTTCAGATTCTGTAACATACGACTGCCACACAGAATAATGGGAGAGAAAAAGAGGAAAGGAGGAAATCTCTTCTATATTCAATCTTTCTTTCTTCTTTACAAAAAGCAACCACCACCTTTTGTACAAAGGAGGAGGTACCTTTTATAGGCCAAAGAGCTGTAACTACCTCTAATGACTAATTGTTATTTAACAAGTGCACTTTTGCTTAATTAAGTCACTTAAGTGACTTTTATATTCTTAACAACTTGAAAAAAAAAGTGTAATACAAACATATAACAATTAGCTATTTTTAAGTCCCTAAGAAGAAAGTGAGGAAGCTGGAACTTTTAGCTTGAGTACGTGCATCCTGAACTTCGTCACTACAGAAACAATATCTGATTCTTTCAGGGTCACCGTGTTTGTGAGGTTGTTCATCCAGCTTCCGAAAGCATTCTCCATTTCGGAACTTATCCCACCCATTTGAGTTAGTTTCTTGGAAGCTTCCACTATTAAATTATTCAGCTTTATCTTGGTTGAAATCGTCTGTTTTAAACAATTCTTCCTAAATTGTTCTTTGATTTCATCCACTGTATTTCTTTTAGGGGAACTGTCTTAGAAAAGATCACAATGGAGAGCTTTGAAATCAGCAAAAACTCGGCCTTTAGGGATTCACCTTTTTGAATAGAATTTTGTAGATCTGTAAAGGCTTCTTTAAGAACTTTGAGTCTCCATTCTACATTGCGTGACCAAGCTCGAGAAATGTTGTTCTTTGGATCATCAAAAATCTTCTTAGATAGGAGGAGCTTTTCATTAGTTATTGCCATGATTCTAAGATCTTGGATCACATCAGCCCAAAGCTTGGCCTCTTCCTAAATGTTTTCAATTCCGGTGCTTATTTGTTTCTGGGCAGCTACCAAACTCTCATATACTTTGCATGCTTCATCAATGAACTTCAATTCATTCATCAATAATTTTTCAACCCAGGCCTCAGTAACTCTACCTTGTAGAGTGTGCTTGTGAACTTTTGAAACAACTTTTATATCAATATCAATATCGCTTATGAACTTCAATTCATTCATCAATAATTTTTCTATCTCCTCTTCTCTGTCTACTTCCACTCTTTCCTCATCTCCCTCCACTTTAATTACTTCAATCTCGGGATCAACTCTCGGAGTTCGCACATCGACCTTTGTGCTTGGTTCCTGTTGAGTCGAGGAATAAGGCACATCTTAGGAAGCAATGGCTTTCTTAGAAGCCTTAAATTTGGTCAATTTCTTCACAAACCATCTCTTGGATCTCAAGAGAACAGGAGTAGTGAGATCATCATTACTATCCTTTTCCTCTTGAGACCAATCAATGATAGGAAGAAGAGAGTGCTGAATAGAATTTATGAATTCAGGTTTAAACAAATCTGACCCATCATCAATCATCCCTTTAGGAATCTGATATAACTGAAAATTTTGAATTTGTTGTAGGGTCATTCTTCCAAATAATCTTCATTTAACTTCAAACTCATCATTGCAATCTTCCCAGTAATCTTCAATTGTTGGATAATGGGAGTATGCTAACCGAAGATTGGTACTGATGTTTTAACTATCAAAGTGTTGTCATGTGTTTTTGCAAGGTCAAAATTCGAGTTGAAAACATGACAACTTTACCCTAGTGTCAAGAATTTTGTTTGAAGCTCCTCCAAAAGCATCCTTTGGATTATTTTGCCTTCCGTGTCATAACCATCACATCCTTGAAAACCTTCATAATGTAATGAACAACCTTTCCAAGTGTTTGAAATGTGGTCATGAGGTCATTCAGTACATTCAGTTGAATGTTGTCGAAAGATGAAATTAGCCTTTCTGGGACAGGTGTGCATCCTCCGGGGCTGATCAAGAAGTCTAAAACCATATGGAGATGTTATTGAAAAGTTTGAAATGCAATGGAATGGGTTTAGAAAGATTCATGAAAGTTTTAAAGGTTTTGGAACAAGAACAATGAAAGCGGGTTTTGGAGGCTTAAGGAGCTTGCAGTGAAAAAAGGTACCTGAGTAAAGAGGCAAACAAGATAACATCGAAAAGCTTAAAGAATCCTCTACATGGAGTTTTCACATTTTTCACAAGACCCAAGCGCTTCTTAGGGCAACTCAATTTCAACACTCACCTTGTTGTCCCAAATGAAAAAGCAACATTTTTTAGAGGAGGCAGAATTAGGTCTTGAAAACCATCCTATTGATCTTGGGAGTCAAAATGATATAAAACTTTGCTTGTAAAGATCTCCTGGAGCTCTGGGAAAAGTGATTTCAAGTTTTTGGGAGTCAGTCATTTTCACAGTTGGGTGGGTGGCGCATTTCGGTTTCTGGACTGTCCCAATTGTCCTAGGGATAGTGTGGACAGTGGGAACAATCTAGGCAAGAAAATGCGCGCCACCACCCAGTTGTAGCTCTTGGACTCTCATATGACCCTCTTTCTTCTCGATGAGTGCTAAGTGGTTGTGCATTGAATTTTGGTCAAGTTTTTCTCCTCAACCCTTGGGCGCATTTTACTGTCCCAATTGTCTCGGGGATAGTGGGGACACTTGGGATAACAAAATGAGCCCCACCCCTAGCCCCTTCTCAGGTTCATCATGCGACTAAACTTTTTTGCTACCCAAGTGCTCAAGTCCTTCTCTCTCATCTCCCCAACTCTCCAATCACATTTCGCTACTTGTCATGCCCAGGGAAGGGGGCACATTTTATTGCCCCAGCTATGCCGATTGTCCCAATTGTCCTAGGGACAGTGGGGACAACAAAATGCGCCCCACCCCCTCTTGCTTTCAAACCTAAGTTTTAAAGCTTGCTTTCACAACTTAAAAATAACACTGTTTTGAGCTTTAAAAGAGTTTACAAACCTGTTTCACTTCATTCCTTCACTAGTTCGACCCAAATAGCCATTGTTGACCTCACGAAGCTTAAGAAACCTGCAAATTCGTCAGACATACCCACATATTCATTCGGGGCAGCCATGAGCACCGAAATGAAGAAAAATTTCTTATCTCCCAAACCAGTGATCGGATTCGAACGAGATTTTCACAGATGCTCTACAATCCTGGTGTCTTCAAGAAGACAGTGATTGCAAACTAGATGATGCTTTGAATTATTTACGGCGACAAACACTAGTTTCGTGCCCGAGATCACACTTTTTCAATTTCCAATCATTCTGGCTGGCGGATTGAGACGAAATTTTGAGCATGGGCTCTTGGGAGCGAGCCTATTCCAGTGAAGTTGTTTTCTTTGCAAACCAATAAGGGGAAGTGCCATTTCTAAATATAGTATCTGGTCTTTCCACTTACTATAAATAGAAATTTTCGGAAAAAAACAAACCTTCTCTAATCAGTGCACTCAAAGATCAGTAGAGAAGACAAACTAGGCAAATTTGATCAAAAAAGCAGAAAAAACAAAAAAGCAAAAGCACTTTCTAAAAATATTAACTGTCAAAAATCATCAAAGAGACATCAACGAAAGTGTATGTAGTATGTTAGGAGCTTCAGGAGATTGAAAAAAACAAGAAAAATCAAAAAGCGGGAAAGAGTAGTCCCTAGTTCCTACTTACGAAAAATAGAAAGTGTCCGTTTTAGGTGCAGAAAGTTGCTATCTTACGCATTATCTTTCACTTAGTGGATTTTTGCAATAATGAAGTTCAAATTTGCTGGTTTGGAGCTCGTTTTGACCCTTGTATTAGAGAATCCGGATGTGGGTGACAGTGATGTCGCTCACATGGATTTGGAGGATCTAGAAAACCTAATATATATTAAATGTCCAACAAATGACCACAAAAGTAGGTCAATGGGACTACAACCATACAATGAAGGCGAGTAAGACTCCAGCCAGAGGACCAAAAGGTCCCCGAGAACAAACAGGAAAGTAAAGAAAGAAGAGAAGAATGGGCAAAGAGAGAAGCCCGGAGAAATCCTGTAGAAACTCGTAGAACCCGAACCAACAGAGGAAGAGAAGGAAGGGAGAGGAGGCAAGACAACCCCTCAACTAATAACCAAAGCTGACTGAAAGAAGCTAGTAATGTGCTGAAGCCCGGTATCTGGAACTGTGGAGGGTCTAGAGTACCGATGCCTGGAGGAAGGATGAACTCTCTGTGCTCGTCTGGTGGATCTCAAGGGCCATCGACAGGGTGGCTTCGACCTTGTATGCGACTGGGTGACCCTGGTCTGTGAGATAATACCTCGGTCCCGAATTGATCTCGTCTGGTAGTTAGGATTGGTACCACTCTGCTGCTTAGTGCCCCTCCTAGGAGAGCACTGTAAAGAAGGAAGTAATCTGCGGCGTAGTCATTTGCCTAGAAAAAGGCTGAAGGGTCTCCCCCTGAAGCCTAAAAGCCTCATATAGATAAAGAGCAAGGCACCTCTGGTCATGGTATCTGAAGAATTCAGTAAAGGTAGGATGCTCTCTAAACAGGCAGTGGAATCTCCCTCTGATCTCGTAGTAGATGGGGCACCTGAAGATGAAGTGTTCCTCTGTTTTGATCTCCTGGAGGGAACAGAGTTGGCAGATCCGCTCGGAACGGTCAATCTGATGATCACATTCAACCCGGAGTCTATGAGATCCAACCCTGAACTGACCTAGGGAGATGCGAAGAGCGTGCATCCAATGCCGAGATATATACTAGGGCCAAGAAATAAGACCATTATTGACCTCCAGAAAGTGTGAAGCGTAGAAGGACATCTTTGGATGTAACCCACCCTGGGGGTTGGTCTAGGTGTACTGAATGAACTGTCTGTAGATATCGTCTCTGATGATTCTGTTCAGATCCTGCTTGCTAGGAAGGAGATGAGCGGGGGCGTTTAAGGAATAACTGTATGGTGGGAGGTGACCTGTCTGAATACCAATAGACTCAAGCAGTCGTGAAACTCCGACATACCAACAACGGGAGTGACCAGGGTGATCAGCTGAAGCAATGGCCTCCGATGAGCGGTAAGCAAGGTAGGGGTACCTGTCCCTTCCAGCAGTGGAATCAACTAGCCTCCGAATGCGATGTATGAGGGAAACAATGCCAAAAATTGCTTCCAACCTAAAGGGACGAGCACCGAACTCTGCCAGGAAGATATTATGGGGAACCGTCTCCTTGCATCTGATGATACGTCTGAGAAGAAGGATCTGAACTCTCTCCACTGTAGCCCAGTTGGACTCAAGGAGGGAAGGCCCCCAAACCTTCGAGCCATAAAGAACTGTGGGCATATCAAGAGAGTCCGAGAGTCTTGGGATAACTTGGATAGGATGTCCTAGAAGTGATGGCAACTATCAACCTTATATATTTAAAATTATAACATTTTACATAACAATATGAAGCACTGTCTCTCCAAGATTGCCAAGGAGCCATAGCCCTTATTAACCACTGAAGCTGGAGTGTCGGTCGTCATAAGCTGAAGCGAGGTCTAGAAAAGAGCACTCCTAGGTAAGTGTAAGAGTTGGTGATCTCAAGCTCCTCTTTATAGAAGAGATGAAAATCAAACATCTTCAGGGTATTGAATATCATAACTTTGGTCTTACCCAGGTTAACTGTCAACTGCCTGTGGTCGCAAAAGAGGGCTAGAGCATCCAACTGTCTCTGTAAACCTTCTGCCGAGGAGGCAAGAAGGACCACATCGTCTGCGAAGAGGAGAATATAGATCAAAACCTGGTGGAGAAGACAACCATCACCTTCCTGGATGTGGTCCCTGAGAAAATCCTCCAGCTCGTCTATGTAGATGTTGAACAATGTAGGAGACAAAGGGCAACCATGCTTGACCCCAATGGTACTCCTGATGAAGTCAGAGAGCCCAGTAGCAATGCGGAGACGACCCAAAACTTCCTCATAAAGGTGCATGATGACAGCTAAAAGAGTCGTGGAAATACCTATCTCTCTGAGCCTCTGGAAGAGAGCTTCTTGCAAAATAGAGTCAAAGGCTTTCCGAAGGTCGACAAAGCAACATAAGACTTTGGAAGAGCGATGTCGTGCCTCCTCGATAATGGCCCAAAGAGTGAGGATGTGGTCAATGGTCTGGTAGGTTGGTCGAAATCCCACCTGTCCTCTAGCTCTGCAGTGATTCTGGTCTAGAAACTCTAAAAGTCGATGTGAAGCACAATAGCATAAAGCTTGGCAAATGTGTGACCCACCATGATCATTCGGTAGTTATTGGGATCAGAGCTAGGACCTGATTTGTGGAAGGGGTGAATAATGTGGTGGGATCAGGACTCCAGAAAACCTGTGCAAACCACCTAGTTGAAGAGATCCACTAAGTAGCTGTTTAGGATGCTAAGTCCCTGCTTGAAGAGTTCTGCCTGGAAACCCTCCTCATCCGCTGCTTTGCTGCTATTCATGGTTGAGATGGCATTTTTGACATTCGTGTGGGTGAAAATGTGGCAATTAGAAGGTGGGGATACCACTCGGATCTGGGGCTGGCCAGGGACATCGTAAAGAGTGGAGGTATGAGCAAACATGGAGCTGGGATCCAAGTCCTATGGAGGAGGGGAGTGCCGGGGGAGAATGGTATGCCAAAAGTGCTTGGGAGAGTGTGAAAGGGACTCACAGAGCTCCTGCCTTCGTCGGGATATGAAGATACGTTTCTTGTGGTGGAGGAGGTGGCGATAACTAGACTTGAGAGAGGGATAGGATGGGAGAGCATGGACTAAAGCAAAGCGAAGCTGCCGGTGAAGGGCTTTACAGTCCTCATCATACCATTGGTTCATGGGGCAAGTTTTTTTGCTATGATGGGTGAGAGTGATGTGGGGGTAGGAATTCGAGGCAGCCTCATGGATAATGGAAGAGAGGAGGTTGTACTTCGTGTTCGTGGGGAGCGAGGTGAACTGAGGCTCAGGGGGAAGAAGTTGACGAAGGTGGGAAGAGAAGGTTTCAGGGTCACCCTCACCAAACTTCAGAATAGTACGTGGAGGGCAGTGAGAGTGATGCAGGACCTGGGGGGATCAATCTGCAAAATGAAGGAAAGGGTAGCATGATCAACAAGGGGGATGGGGGAGACGGAAAGGTGGTGGATGTGAGGAACCTGGTTGGGGGTGGTTAGAATGTAGTCCACAACGCTAGCCCCTCCACCGTGGGGAGTACAAGTGAAGGACCTGGAGTCGGGGAAGCACGAAAGCCCATTCAGAATCAGCAATTCATGAGACTCTCCCATCTGTAAGAGATGTCAGCCATAGGACGTTAAAGGTCTTGCATTGTCATTTGACTCTCTTTGAATACCATTGGAGTTGAGATCTATCTCAACGGTACAAAGCACATCACTAGTCCTGTCGTGAAGAGGGACTCGGAGGTTTTTGGTTCGTGCATTAAAGTCCCCCAAGATGAAGACTTCTCCAACCGCTGAGAATTGGGAGATACCTATGTAGAGGTCGAAGAAGGGATCCCCCGTTAGGACCATTATGAATGGCATAAGGGGAGGAAGCTGGTGGAAAGTAGCAAACCGCTATATAGAAGTCTCTAAGGTGTGGTGACATCTGTCTGATCTTGACCCAAAAGAAGCGGGCAAACTCATCCACCGCGACCATTGAAATGTTGTTTTGGAAAGTATCTCTGATCAAGCAAGCAACCCCGCCTGAACCCCTGACACCCCCCGAACTCCGAGTCTCCTGCCTGCAAATAGAAATCCAGTGATACCCCCGAACCTCAGGGAGAGGACGAACAAGGCTCTCATGGGTCTCTATGACAAAAAGAATGTCCGAAAAACCTAGAGCGTCAAAGAGTACACCTGGAGAAGACCAGAATAATCCGTTGTCTTTCCAACAAGCGATGGAAATACCCTTGCTCTGTTGCCTCCCCCCACGAGACCGTCATTTGGAATCGGACCCAGGAGCCCAACCGGGAGGGAAGGAGTCCTGAATGACAGGTTTGAGGTTACGAATTACCGCCCACTTGCTTGCTTTCCTAGGTGCCATCACTGCTTCACGAGATTGCTCGAGTTCAGCCACTTGGGCTCTGGTGAGGTCTTCGTCAAGGAAGATCTTATTGGGGAGGGAGAATAGTTTGCGTTTGGCTCTGAGCGCTCTAAGCCTGTCTTCTGTTGATTTAAAACGGAGGAAAAGGGTAGAGTCCAACCCAAGCCATGCCCTGTCAAGCTGCACATCTGGAAGCTCCAATTTTTCCGTGAGAAAGTTAGACCCAATGGCCATCGGGTCTGATGGAGTGGGCAGCCCTCTCACTTTGAGGTTGAGTTCCGTGGCCTATCTGGTGCGTTCCTCTATCAACGTAGCGTGCACCACTTTGTCCACTGCTACCATAGGAGCTGTGCCCTTTCCCTTCACCACCTGGGACCAAGAGTTTGTTTGTTGTTTCAAATTTTCATCCTAGGTTTTAAATTCCTCCTGTTTGTTTTTGAGGTCCAGGAGCTTAGCTTGCAACTGGTCGTTGATGATATTGGAGGTGGAGTTGGATGTGTTATCTGCCCATGATTTTTCGTAGAGAGATGTTATCTGCTTCAACCTTCTCCAAACACGAGGTAAGATTGAAAACCTTCATTTGGAGAGCCCTGTTAAAGGATTCAACGATTTCTAGTATATGTATAAGTTCCTTAATTATGCTAGGTAGACCCCCTTCGAATTGACCTTGCTCTGTTCTCCATGTGATGTAATCTGCCTGCAAAGTTGAACTAGATGGAGACATTCTTTGTGGATGAATTGTCTATAGTGGAGTTAGAGAGTGGGATGCTTGGGGGATCACCTAGATGGTCAAGTCGTTTGAGTACAGGTGTGGGCATAAGTGAAACAATTCGCTGCTATTATAACTAGGGGTTATAAAGTTGAATCTTGTTCCCACGGACCACAGAGCAAAGACAATTCACGTTCCAAAATGAGGTTGCGGGGAGAGACACAACAAGCTCGATGGCTAGGTTCGTGTGCACAGGGGAGTGAAAAACGATTCGCAGAAGATAAACAAAATGCCAACACAAGTGGTTTGTATGCCGCAGGTGGTCACCCATTTTCCGTCCAAAGCACAAAATTGGTGATGGGTTGTGCTCATATCATAAGGGTGGATGACAATTCAATCTTGGCAATGTTCATCCCTAAAGGAATATCATAAAGTATGCAGATCCCAACTTGGAGCAATATGATAATCATCCTAAAAGACTTTGCATCAAGAGAATGGTCGAAGACGGATTCATACCTACAAGGCCTTGCATTGGGGTCATGGTTGAAATAGGTAAGAAAGCCTTCTCATGTACTGAAGTCTTGGGCTAGGCATGAGTTTCATGAAGGATTCTCTGATGCGATCATTTTGTTGAACATGATGATGGGAGAAGAAACTACCAAAGATTTTCAGGATTGGATGGCGTTGTTCATCCTTACCATCATCGAGGGTAAGCAAATGATTGACCAAAGTCAAATAATCAGTTGTAATCTGCATTTTCTGTTGCTCCAGCTTCCAGTCACCAGGAAATTTGCAATGTCGTCATACTTAGTGTATATGCTCTCGCAAGTACGAGATCTTTCAGGGGTTTGACTCTCACACAAGACATGTCCCAAAAGGCCCCGTCTATGAGAGATATCCACAATTGATCATGAGGGAGATTAATCACCACTTTGCGAGGATGAATGATGCATTCACCATGTATGTCGTAAGCTTGCTCGAAGGAAATCCTGAAGTGAGACTGTCCTCGCAAGCTGCCACGTTGATCCAAAGATACTAGTCCTTCACATAGTTCTCAACTTTCTCGTACATCAGGGTATTTGGATTTGACCTCGCTCTGTGAAAACTTCCAAGGCACCTCAGTGACAAGATTGTCATGTTCATGCTTTGCAGACAATTGGCTCATGTCAATGGAAAACTCGAGTAGGAAGAAGAAAGGTGTGTCTTTCCCTATCTCTTTGGGAATCTTCTCTTGCAAATCCCTTATCGATGCATCAAATTTGGAAGCCTCTTTCTCTCAGTTGAATCTCTATTCCTACACTTCAAGAGCCAACTTTGATATTCGGAGCACTCTTGAATCCTTGATATGTTCCGTATCCCTGACTTGCACCATGTTCTGCAAATTGACTATTGGGTGAATTGTTCTGACGATCTTGAAGTTAGGGAAAGAGATCATATGAGGATGACAATAGGGCAAATGAGGAGATTTGGCTTTGATTGGTTTGAGGAGGGAATTGATGATGATGGAACGAAGTTGTACGACCTCGAGTATCAGGCTGTGAAAGCTTCGCCTCTCCCACAAGTTTCTTGGAGCATCCGGGAATCAAGGGATATCTACGAAAGGACTAAGGTAGTGATTCGAAGATCTAGAGAGTGGTTCAAAAAGAAAAGAGCTGCATTCATTGAGTCAGGAGGTCTCTAGGCTCTTAAGAAACAAACATCTCTTATCTCCGCTTCATAGGCAACTGAGAAAGCTTCAAGTTCTGCCCACTTTGAAAGGCTCCCAAAAAGAAAATCAATGGAATCTGAGCCAACTCACTGCAAGAGGATGCATAAGAAGGCAAAAGCAACTCAAGAGTCTGCAAAAGGTATGGAACAAGGTGAAATTGATACGGCTCAGCCACCGACCCTTCAAAGAACTCATAGAGTATTTCTTCCTCTGCAGCTGCACCTATTCAACTGGCCCAAGATGCACCTTCTCAACTGGAGCAAGAAACTGCCATCATGCCCAACATTGAACCGAAAGCAAAAGAAACATTCTCATGGGTACAAGATATGATTAGAAGAGACACACACACGGTCCAACAGGTGGTGATCCCAGATTTCCAGGCTATATCTATAATGGTGAAGGCAAAAATGGGGAAGAAAGCTCAAATTGCCTCTTGCACTTCGGGAAACCAATATGTGGAGGTAGTTTGGCCTAAAGTCATCAAGCCTATCAGTGAAATGGCCCCATCTGATTACGAGATCAATACTATTCCTCTTGGACCAGCGACACACGAGGGAGATACTCATCTGTTCAAGGAGTCTTCCACTTGCCTTCTTGAGAGAAATCAGGGGTATAAGGAAAGGATTGATCAATTGGAAGACCATATAAGGACTTTCACCTCATACGTGTAAACATTCATGTACCCGAATGCTGCCCCGTCTCTCGCGGTCAAGGAAGTTACTCCCATCAGTAGCTTCGACCCAGAGTCCATCAGAAAGGCACAAGGTTTCACCATGCAGGGCAAAGCAAATGATAAATGGGTGAAAAAGATTATTGAAAAGGGCAAAATGTTACTTCTTGAAATCTTTTCGTTGTTCAGGTACATGAGTGCAAATACCACGAAAGTAGGAATGACTAGAGAGGAGATTGAAAAAGAAAAGGAGCATTAGGACCAGTGGTTTCCATTGGTCATTGAGATGGGCAAAGTCAACTCTCCCCTACTGGTCAGCAAGGGGGTATTCAATTCAGCATTTGAAGACTTGTCTCAAGTCTGGGCTAGGATTCTGGTTGCTCATTATGAAATGATAAACCGCGCTCTGGGTGAATTGGATTCGTACGAGGAACATATTTCAAAGATGCAAGAGGATGTCAATGTTGAGATACAAAAACTTGGAGTGCCAATAGTGGGTGAAAACACTTCAGTGGGTGAGAACACTTTAGCGGATGATCTGTTGAAGCCATTTGAAGATCTTGTCAAGGAGGTCGAAGATCCATTTTCCTTCAACAAAGACACATTGGAGTCTCTTGCTGAGATAAGGGCTATCATATCAAGCACAACAAAGGATCATCAGTCTTGGTTCATGGAACGCAAGAATATCAATGCTCTCTTTGAAAATTGGGTCAAGTCTTTGAGATTTCAACACATTCCTCGGGCTGAGAAGGTTGCACCTGCAGTGGCATGATGCAACAAAGAATTCAAAGGGATCGAGATCTCTCCCGAGGAACTTTCCAAGAGTCCATCGGCAAGCAAGTCTCCATCGGCAGAAGCATCTTCTTCAATTTGAGAAGCTATGCTCTCTCTCTTCACTCCCCCTTTCCTCTCTTCTCTCATGTTTTAATTCTTTGTTGGGGGGTTGCACTTTTCATTTTCGTCTTATTCTTTAATGTGACCATAGTTGAAAATTGTGATAAGTTTTCCTCAATTAATAAAAAGGGGACTTAATTTCTTTCCTAAGAATGCGAAGAGTCACAAGTTGTAAAAGACAAGTGAAAAGACGTGGGGGGGTTGGTGAAGAGTCTCTTTTGAAAACTATAAATTGTAGCGACTTCCTCACTTCAAGGGGTTGTCAATTTTGTGAATTCATGAGTAGATAGCTACCAAGAATAAGCAAAAGATAGCATTTTTTTCTTTTTTCCTTCCTACATGTTCCTCTCTCTCTCTCATGTTGCAGCTTTGTAAAAATGTCAATCAAGAAAGGTGTTTCAGATTTTTTGGATGAATAAATGAATGAGATTTTATGCTCATGATTTGTTTTGTCTTGATATAATTAGCAAAGTTGTTGTTCTTTTTAATTGTGTGTTGATGATCTCTGATTAATAATTGTAAGAATCTGATTTAGCCTACTTGCAACATTAATCCCCCTCTCTCTAAATTTCCATTCCCAATACTTCACCTCCTTTGCAAATTCCTCCCTTGCACAAAATTGCAAGTATTTGCCGCAGGTGCAGCGGAGTGTGCCTATTGGATCCTCGACCTATTGGCCAACCACAGAGTTATTTTCATTTACATACAATAAGGGAGCCTCCCCTTCAAGCAAGAGGGACATTGTCCTAGAGCATTGGTGAAAATTAACTTATTTGTCCTAGCGAAAAATTATTTCGCCAACACAAATGATGCCCTCTTATGGAAAAGGATGCATATTGAATGCAACAATTGTTCTCTCAATATTCTGAGCATCAATTCCTGACCTGCAAATGTAGTTCCCGAGGGACAAGGGAAATTGGATGCTTGAAACTTTCTTGTCTTTGCAAGTACTATGAAGAATATCCAATTGTCTACATAGCTCAACTAGGATGATCTTATCATTGCAATAAATTGGGAGTTTGTATGGGGCTTCGCAAATCCTATAACTTTGATATAGGAAAATCTTTGAAGTTGAATGAAGAAACTGCCAAAATTAGTAGTTAATTGCTTTGCTTCTTGAGAAATCCTGTTGATAGTGTTTCCTTGCAAAGTTCTGACTATAAACATGGTAAAAGGATCATTTACCCTTTTGAAGTGGCTTTTGATTTTGTCAAGGGTCAATTGGGTGTAGTATTCATAAATAGGTTGAGAGAGATTTTGTCTACCTTGACCGTAGAGACCAACCCAAATTTTGTATGTCACAATGGTATACCTCCCATAGGAAATCATGTAGAAAGACTTGGTATGATGTACTTGGGTGACTTGGCTGGTTAAATTTCCATAAATGATTTCACCCCAATTCAGAGGTTGTTTGCCTTCACATACCAAATTGATATAAACACACATCCATTCCTAAAATTCTTTCGTGGAAGAAAGACACATTACTCTAGCCAGAAGGGTGATAATGTCTGATAATTCTTCAATAATATCCCTTCTGTAAAGGTTTTAGGCAATTTTGAAGGACCCTTCTTAAATTTTAACCAAGATTTGGCAATCATGGTTTGGTATATGTTCGGGGTTAAGTCATATTTTTTCTAAGCTTCCTCGAGAGTTAAAACTTTGGCATTTGGTTTTAGGCAATTTTGAAGGACCCTTCTTAAATTTTAACCAAGATTTGGCAATCATGGTTTGGTGTATGTTCGAGGTTAAGTCATAATTTTTTCAAGTTTCCTCGAGAGTTAAAAACTTTGGCATTTGCAAGGGGAGGGATTCCAAGAGCCAAATTTATATGATGGGCATCAAGTTGATCAACTACCTGGCCTTGAGGATCTTTCAATTCCTTTGTCTGAGGGTCAAAACAGGATGTACAAGCCAAAATAGTATATGTACACTAGACTGAGGTAGAAAAACAGCCTGCATGTGCCAATCCACTATCCAAAATCCTCTGAGCTAATGGAGTTCTTTTCTCCTTTCTCATTCTGCTCCAGAATTCAGTTAAGTCCATGTGTTTAACATCACTGTCTCCGATTTTGGGAACGGTAGTTCCAAAGAAGAAATGGGTTTGTATGCAACGTACTTGAACTTCATTTTTACGGCTTAAATCTTCTGGGAGTAATGAAAGGAGGAAACAGGCCATGCAAAGAAATCGGGCAACATAGTGGCGAATGGAAGTTCAAATGAGAATTGACTAAAGCTAGGTAAAATGAGAACAAGAACACTTACTCGTCGGATGAAAATGAAGCTCTCCACAAGGCGACCCAATTGCTGTTTAAATATTTGAATTTGGGTTGAAAATGACTGCATGAAAGGCAAAACAACGGCTAGGGTGACGTGAAAAAAAACAAAGGGGCAAAGCAAATTTTGTGAGTGAATTACCAAATGAAAAGGATTGGGTGAAATCCAATGTTATATGCATATATATAATAGGTGATTGAGCATGCCCGCAAAAATATGTTTTAAAAGTTTAAAGCGAACTTAGTGAATCAACGAATGAGAGGAAATGTAGAACTATTTCCAAAGTTCCTTTGGGAGTTGATAAGCCAATTAAAACCTTGTCCAATTTAGTCGGTGAATCGGTGAACGAGTAGAACTTAGGAACTATTCCTGAAGTGTGATCTGGAGCCGTATTTATTGACTCACCCAACTTCAACAGGTATTGGCTTATGCGGGGAGGCAGGGAGTAGAAGGAACGAAAGAATTGTTCCTCTTGTTCCATGTTGAGCCAACTTTGCCAACTCATTACCCACTCGGTGAATTCATCCAATTGGGGAACCTTAGGAACAAAGGAACTGTTCCTCTTGTTCCACCAAGAGCCGATTTGGCTAAAATGCCCCCAAAATTCAAAAAAAATGGGTAAGTACCAAAAGATGAATTTTTCACGAAGGGATCATGCAATTTTCATACTTGAAAGTTTGATTTTTGACTCAAAATTTTGCAATTTTTTAGTTATATGATAACAATACTGCATGGGAAACATTCAATAAGCTGAAGGACTTGTATGATTCTCAGTCAGAGTTGGAGTTCATATAGTTGTAATTGTAGTTGTTAAATCTTGCGTTAAAAAGTGGTGATGTGATGAGTTTGGCCTAAAAAATCTGAGCTATCAAGCATGATGTTAAAGCCACAAGGGTGAAAATTGATATATACATGACAACATTCATGAAAGCCCTTCTTCCTACATATTCAACCTACTTGGAGTCTTTATAAGCAATCAATCAATTAAAGACTCTCACTTTTGATCAATTGGTTGGAAAGATGGTTGAAAGAGAAAAAGGCTTTGGGAGAAAAAATGAATAATCAGGAGGAAGCATTTGCTATGCCAATCACAAAGGCAATTCTTTCAAGGGTTCTTCCTCCAAGGCCTCTTTTTCTAAAAATGAAAGAAGTTGGAAAAACAATTGATCAATTGGTTGACAAGATGGTAGGAAGAGAAAAAGGCTTTGGGAGAAAAACCAAGTCATCAGGAAAAAGCATTTGCTATGCCAATCAAAAAGGTAATTCTTTCAAGGGTTCTTCCTCCAAGGCCTCTATTTCCAAAAATGAAAGAAGTCAAAAAAACAAAGGGAGGAATAAGGGTTAAGGAAGCAAAAATAACTATAATAGTGGGCAAAACCAAAATGATAAACAACACTTGTTGTGCAAACGGTGTGATAGAAAAGGGAGCAATGAGGCTCATGAATGCAAGATTTCATGGGAGAAGATTGAAACTTATTGCAAGGATAAAGAAGAAAAGAAGCCCACCAAAGAACCAAACCTCACACCATTCACAAGTGAATATGTTCTCTCAAGTACATATGAGGAAACAAACACTGTTTTAGTGAATTCAACATGGTTTGATGCTTGGGTCCTTGACACTTCTCCCACTCAACATATGACTTTCTGAAAGGACTTGAGGAATTTCATTAGAAATGTTGTGGCTCGGTATTTCTAGTAGATAGATCAAGTCTGCAACCAGAAGGAAAGGGTACAATCCGACTAAAGTGTCTGGGGTTTCTAGATTTCATTTCTAAAAATGTCATCTACCTTCCTTAGTTGAAGTGAAACCTGTTGTCTTTGGTGCACATTCCACCACAAGGGCACTTCATTTTACTGGACAATGGGGAAGTCACTATCTGGTAAAAAAGTGACAATGCAGTCGTATTGACTGGATGTGAGGAAGGCAAATTAATAAACTCAGGGTTGAGCCATCAATTTCATGGAATTTTACTCATCTCCTTGATGACAAAATGTCTCCAAGTATGTTGTGGCATGCGAGATTTGGGCTCTCCAATCATGATTGCATTCGTGTATTGCAAACAATGGTGTAACAGGATTGCCCCTCCTGCCCGCAAAATCTTAAAATTGTGAAGCTTACATTTTAGCTAAACAATCAAGAGGACCTTTTGAGAAGTTGAAATGGAAAATTGATAGAAAGTTGTTGGTCCACTTCGATTTATGTTCTCTTCCAATTCTATTTGTTGGTGGTCACAAGTACTTCATGTTGTTAATCGACCACTACAACAGAATGACATGGATCTATTTCCTTAAACAAAAATTAGAAGCCTTCAAAACCTTTCAAAAGTTTCGAGCTGTGGTGGAAAATGAAGCTCAAACCCACATTGGGACACTTAGAATTGATAATGGTGGTGAGTACACTTCAAGGCATTTGAATCATATTTCAAGGAAAACGAGATCAAATACCATCTCACAGTTCCTCACACTCAACAAAATGGAGTAGTTGAGAGGATGAATAGAACTGTGATGAATATGGTATTTCAAGGGGGTAAATCTACACTTTTGGGAAGAAGCAACACAAAAAACAATGTACCTTTGAAACAAATCATCATCATCCACTTTTCAATTGAAGACTCCGTATAGAATGTGGTATGGTCATCTTTCTTCAGCGCATCATCTTTGGGTCAAAACATGAACAAGTAGCACAAGAACAAAGGAAAAAAAGTGAAGAAGCTTCAAATCATGAGATTAAGGCAGCAAAATCATAGAATAAGATGCATAAATGGGCAACATAGACATTGAAAGTTGTCCGTTCTAATGAAGTTGGAAAAACTGGCACCCAAAGTGCACATGTAGCCACACAACCAACATAAAATGTCCTAGAAGAAACTCAAAACAAGATTGAAAAGCTCACCTTCAATGATTCTTGAAAAGAACTCAATGTTGCGTTCGATTTAGAACCAACCTCTTTCAAACTAGTTGAAAAGGATGAGTCCTGGAGAAAAGCCGTGGGAGATGAGTACGATGCATTGGTGCATTGGTGAAAAATGAGACTTGGAAGTTGGTTGATTCTCCACTCCATTGGAAACCAATTGGTTGCAAGTGGGTCTTCTGCAAAAAATACAAGGCTGATGGCTTGCTTGACAAACATAAAGCAAGGCTTTTCGTAAAGGGTTATGTTTCAAAGGAAGGAATAGACTATAATGAGACCTTTGCACCTACAACAAAGGGGACTATTGTTTGGACTTTGTTGGCTTTGGCAGCACATAATGGATGGAAAGATCATCAAATGGTGCATTTCTCAATGGTGATCTAAAAGAAGCAACGTATATGACTCAACCAGAAGCACTGAATGGTCAAGATCACAAAGTGTGCAAACTTGAAAAATCATTATATGGTTTGAAACAAGCTCCATGTGCATGATATGAAAAGCTTATTGAGCACCTCTTAAACATGAATTTCAAGTGATGTGAGTTTGAAGCTGCAACTCGTTTTGTCATAACAATTGTATTTTTGGTAGTGTGTGTGGATGATCTGCTCATAACAGGGAATACTTAGAAATATATTGTTGAAATCAAAGCAGAGTTGATGAAACGGTTTGAAATGACAGATTTGGGCTATCTTCATTACTATTTGGGCATTGAAGTGCTATAGAAAATCAAAGTACATTTTCATAACTCAACAAAAGTATATTGGTGAAATTTTGAGAAAATTCGGAATGAGAGATTGTAAGTCTCTTAGTATGCTCATGGAACAAAATATAAAATTGCCTTTGAAGATACCACTGATCTGGTTGATGCAACCAAATACAAATAGCTCATTGGAACTTTGATCTATGTGACCACAACTAGACCAAATATTTCTTTTGTTGTTGGTGTTCTATCTAGATTCATGAAACAACCGAAGAAAGTCAATGGGAGCAACAAAAAATGTCCTTCAATATCTCATAGGAACACACAATTGTGGGCTCAAATACTCTAGGGTAGGAGACGTCGTACTAGTTGGCTATTCAGATTCTGACTATGTTGGTGATTTTGAAGATGGGAAGTTTACATCAGGGTTTTTATTGAATTTGGGAACAACAATTGTCAGTTGGAAATTAAAGAACCAATTACTGCCAACAATTTCTTCAGCAGAAGCAAAATACTTGGCCACTTCAAAGGCAATGAGAGAGAATTTGTGGCTTAGAAGGGTTCTTTCAAATTTGTAGGAACAAAAGGTTTCTTCAACACCATTGATAGTTGACAACACATTTGCAATTCAAATGGCAAAAAAATTGGTCTTTCATGACCAAACCAAGTACATCAATACAAAATTTCACTTGATTCGGCATCATGTGAAAGAAGGTAGTGTTAAATTTCTCCATTTTCCCACTGCAAAGCAACCAACAAACATCTTGGCAAAAGTGCTTGGAAAATAAAAATTTGAGAAGTTCAAAGGCATGCTAGGTCTCTCCGTAACCCCTGCGGATTAAGGGGGACGTAATATTATTGTACATAATATTAGATAATCTTAGGTGTTATTTAGGAAAGCTTTTGTCTTTTAGTTGGAACTTTAAGACTTTTTGTAGGTAGTTGAAGAGTTGCGGAGAATATGAAGAGTAACAGTCATTCTAATGGCTTCATATTTGTAAATTCCATTGTTTGTTTATGCTGAATAATAATATTAAGTTTGGTTTGTGCATTCTATTTCATTTTCATTTGCACAGTCCATTTTTCTTGGCCTAACAATTGATATATTATATCAATAGACTAAAAATAATGTTTATGGATATTTTGTATGGGGATGATAAGGAGAAGACTTTTACTTGACTTAAGTTCAAAAGGAGTAACATATACTTTTTATCCCGCGATAGTAAAATTAGTTTATTTTGTAAACGAAAGAGATTTGTGTTCCCAAATTTTGAACAAAATGAAGTGAAAATCCAGGCATGTGCTTTTTGTGCCACATCTTATTGATGTCGTCAGTTATTCAAAAAAAGCATTTGTGATATCTGCAGCTAAATTTTTTCAAACATTTAAATTTGTTTTTTAAAGCTTGTGTTATTCCATCTAGTATAATTTAAATGGATCTTTTCCATGTTCGTAGTTTTCAACTTGAAATATTATGAGTGCAAGTGGTGAGCATGGGGTGGGAAATCCTTACCTTGTATGACACTTTTCAGAAGTCTCTATTTTGGACATAGTTAATTATTTATTCAGGCAGGCTGTCCGTACTTTTTTACATTGTTAATGCTCTGCGCTGGATCAATGGAATCCAAATATTGTATTTTAAAGGAGTAGAATAATTAGATGTCAATGGGTTTTTTTTCCCTATAGCTCCAAGTATTTCATATCTCTTACTGCTTTTATAATTGCATTGCGTTTGCGGACAGCTATATACAATGGGGCGAAAGTCGAAATGGTCTAACATTATAAACCTTCAAGTGCAAGAGTTTAAGGACAAAGAAACATTTTCCAGCTTGGACATGACCTGGACAGAAATCCGTTGCCATGTTGGTTCTATTGACCGTGTTGCATTGATCCCATACAACAGGATTTGCGATTTCATTAGAGGGGAGGAGAACCATCCTGATACATTGTGCAAATTTGTCTGCAAAGCGAATAGGTCAAGTGAATGTCGTGTACTATCCAAGAGACCATCTACATCAAAGCAATATAGCGTGTGAGTTTGGACTGAAGGTAACATTTAACAATACATATGTTTAGGTTCTAATGTTTGTTTGATAGTATATTTGTAGGTATTGGTGTTCCTATGGGCCGAAAGACAAAAGAGGAAACCCTCAACCTCCCATAAGAAAAAGGTCTTATGCTCGAAAGAGAGGTTGTCAGTGCCATTTCATAGTCAAGGAAATAGGTGACAAATTGGGTGTTGCAATCATCACGTATAACATGCATTCCCATGAAGATGCTAGTGGATATCTATGTCATGGGAAATATGACAGAACAGATGATCGTACAGCCTTAGACTTACAGAAGCACGTTATAGAAGCCACTGAGATGTTCAAAGTTCAAGATGAGTTGACAGAGGATCAGTCTACACATGATTTACCAAATAATAACATATTGCAGATTGACATGGCCAAGGATGCTTCTCCATTGGAAATGGAAGTGCATAATACATTTGTTCCAACGGTGGCAGGAGGTGTGAGTGGTGGTCCTGAGAATGACAATACTTCTTACCAGTTGGTTGTGCAGGAGATATTTGATAAAATAAAGATGGTGCTTGATTACCCCCCACAATCTCTTTCAAAAGCTTTACAATTGAGAGAGCTTGTAGATAAATTTTGGAATGATATCAATGAGCATTGCAAGATAGCGTCTAATATCTTTACCGATCCTAATGCTTGTGGTGGTTCATTGAAAAGGAAGAAACATGCTTAATGCTTGTGGCAATTCATTGGAAAGGAAGAAAAATGTGTAATGCTTGTGGTAGTTCATTGAAGAGGAAGAAACATGCTTAATGTTTGTGGCAATTCATTGAAAAGGAAGAAAAATGCATAATGCTTGTGGTAGTTCATTGAAGATGAAGAAAAGTGGCTAATGCTTGTGGAAGTTAATTTAAAAGGAAGAAAAATGGGAGCATTGTTAAAATTCAAATGATGACAACCACCAAGGCAATCTGGCAGTCAACTTGAATGTGTATCCGACTGTGTTTTTGGTAGTGTTTTACTATTTTCCTTTTTCTGTGCCATTTTTATTTTGTGACAGTACTCAATTGTAATAATATCTACAGTATTCGAAAAGAACAGAAACCCACAAATTATCTGAATCGGGTTCACATCATCTTATAGACATAAAGGACAGTGCATGAGTAAGTTTAGGATTTATACCATAATAGCATTCCATTTACATGGCATTGACATGGTGTGGCAAAGTTGCAACTCTTTTTCAATTACGTGTGCTTGAAACTGAAAAAGCACGAAAAAAACACAACAAATGAAATAATGATAATGATATTCATAAATGTAAAACAGTGCTGATTGAAAAATGCGTGCAATAATCATAAGTTATTGAAAAACTTGGGAATTATTTGCGATTTATTGAAGACCTTGGGAATTAACTGCAAGCTATCGAAAAACTTGGGAATTATTGAAGACCCTGGCGAGCAATAGAAAATTTTATGGATTTTACTGGTCAAATCCAGGGTTTGAACATTATGTCATGTGGTGGGTCTGACTGGCACATGATTCATTCCAGTTTGCGATTACTCGTGTTTTTTTTTCTGATTTCGGATACAATGGTTTTTACCATAAAAATGTGTAAAAAATGTTTTATTCGTGTTGCGGGATGCATTGCTGCCAGACATTACAAGAGTTTTGGTGAGATACGGTAGTGTAGCACCTGCAGCATCTTATTTTTTGCATATTTGAATTCTTCTGATTATGTCTTGTGGACTCTTTGGAAATGCAGGGGGTTCCTTTCAGCTGTGAAAGGAATTCTGTATCTCTAGGATTTTTAATGTTTTCATGCAAACCATTATTGATGATTCTCGTTGTATGTCTGTTATGGTTTCCTCAGTACATATTTAACTGCAGTATTGCCATTGGTCTATATTTGGTATTTACTTTGTCTAGAAGCCTCCTCTCTAGGCAAGAGAAACGAGCTTAGAAGTGAGAAGTTTTTGTTCAATTTTTAGTATTTTTAACTTAACAGATATATGTTGGTTTATGTTCTGTCACGTGATGCAAGTAAGTTTTCTGTATTAGTGCATCTTCCATGTCCTCAGTTATTCATGTTTATGTTGGCATTTTAATTGTTTTCAAGTTTACATACATATTTTGGTTTCTAGTCTGTCAAGTGATGCAAGTAGATTTTCTGTATTAGTGCATTTTTCATGTACTCTGTTATTTATGTTTATGTTTTTTTTTTAATTTTTTCACTTAACAGATATTTTGGTTTATATTCTGCCATGTGATGCAAGTAAATTTTCTGTATTAATGCAACTTCCTTGCTGTCTGTTATTCATGTTTCTGTTTAATTATTTTCGACTCTACGGAGATATTTTGGTCTATATTCCGTCATGTGATGTAAGTAGATTTTCTGTATTAATGCATCGTTTTCGTTCTTTGTTATTTGTGGTTAATCTTAATTTTTAAAAATTTGTTGGAACTTTCATATTGGTCTCCTTACTTGGGGTGGGTAATTACGTCAACTTCTGCTCTTGCCATACCTGTTCTTCATCCTGGAGATTTCAAATTGAATATGGAATGCACTCATGTAATTCTCTCCATGCTATCCCAAGGAAGCTTCCATATACATTGTATTACGAGGACAAGTATTTATAGAGAACCAGTACAAGGTCCTAGCACGAAGCGGCCAAATCCAGTGACATGAATTGTGATAAAAATCATTCAAAATCTGTTACTGGTATACTTTTCACCCATTTGGCATAAGAAGAATTAGTTTCTATTGCCCGGGGATAAATGTCATGGAATCTCTTGATGTTTTCTACAGACCCTTATGTTTCTTATTTGATAGTTACAATTCAATAGCAAGATTAGTAGTATGTTAATTAGTCCATATTAAGTTCTCTGCCTCAAGTTATCATGAGTTCAAACTGGGGCAGATACATGGAAGGCTTTTTAGCATGGTGCAAATGTTGAATATGAAAAAACTAGGTACCTGGCTTTACATTAGTTTGGAATTCTTTGTGCATTAGGTGATTTTGGAGTTATATGTATCAATTTTTAGGAATTAATATGTTTAACACCTGGTTATGTTTATTTATTGTGTTGAGCATATAATCATTTTTTGGTAAACTTTTAACATTTTTTGTATCTTTCAAAACGAGTTAAAATCCAACTCAAAGCTAGGTACTTGTCCTTAAACTAGTTGGGAATTCTTTGAGCAATAGATGATTTTGGCATTATGTATACTCATAGTTCATAGAAATTCTTATGTTCTACACCTGGTTGTGTATTCGTCGTGTTGTACCTAAAATCATTTTTCAGTTAAATGTTTGGTTTCTTATGTATTTTTCAAAAACTGAGTAAAAATCCAGAAACTGAGTCTAAGTACCGAGTTGACTCTCCAAAATGAAAAATCAAGTCTTTACAGGTCAAGTCGAGTAACTTCAGTGTGTTTGTTTGAAGAGATGATTACTGAGTGGTAAGTTGGCATTAGTTGATGCCTTGAGACTCTAAGATCCATCTTTAGTATTTAACCACACATCCTGGGGATTGTCACGACCACTTAGGTGATCGTTGTAAATAATGATCAACATATTGTTATGTAATGGTTTGATATTAAAATCCTTGGTGAGGTCTGATCTTTTAAAGAGCTTATTTCCCTTTTCCATGTGTTGCAGGGGAAGGGAAATTGTGGATGTAGATCTATTAATTGCACATTTACAACACACAGAGACTTGCCAAAAGTTTGGAAAATTTATGTTTTTTCTTTGGCTGCAGTCACTCAGCAAGATGATCTTCTTGTAATTAGAAACTTTTATTTAGATGGTTCTCAATATGTGTTTAATCCATTATTTGGAAGTGAAACATTTTGGAGCCATGTAGAGTGGATGGAGGCATGGGATCATATATGGAATATTTTAAGAAGCTTTCATGTATGAGTACGGGATACGTGAACATGATGTACACATTCCTGCAAATGTTAATTTTCATATCATTATTGTATTTGAATACAATCAAGTAAATCGTATATTGCACTTTTAGGAACTGTGTTGGTTTTTCACCAAAGTATGATCTGTTAGTTCCCTATCCCATTTGAAGGTTTATGGAGGTGGTTAATGTGGAAATAGGTTTGTTGCTTTTGATTTTAACACTTAAATGAGGCAGTGAAGTGGAGTTGGTCTAGTGGTAAGGTGGAGCAATTACCATAATGATGACCTGTTGTCACCCAGAAGTGCACCCTGATAGAGAATAGTGTGTACTCTCTCCCTTGTTGACAAAATTGGAACACCTCAAGGTTGTGGGTAACCTAAGATTGAGGTGAACCTCTAAAGTGGGTTGGTTCCCCTGTGAATCACCTAAAAACTAACAAATTGACAAGGGAGAAGGAATGCGGGAAATATAAAATTGAGGTGATACACCAATGCTTTGACACACACATGTACTATTGCATACAGAAAATATAGAGATCCACACACATGCGCAACTCTAGGCTAATCTGCAAAATTAATTCAAAGGTTTAGGTAAGGGACAACAGTATAGGGAAAAAATTCCACAACAAAGCAATACAATACCTTGATAAACACGATGAATACTCAGAAAATCAGCAATATGAGAAGGCAAAAATGGAGTTTTTCTATTCAGAGATGCAAGTACAAGCTAGGGCTACCAATGTAGAATAGCTGAGAGAGTGTGTATGTGATTTCTTCACAAAAATCAGTCTTTAAAGACTGCTGCCATCTGTTCAAGTGCCAAAACTGTGCATGCAAGGATAAAAGTAATATTTTATTCACCCTCTTGACTCTTTGGAAGCATGCAAGTGCCCTTATATGATAAACAAACCTTTTCCAAGGCTGCTGCCATCTGTTCTGGAACTGCTGCGTTGGAAATAGACCTGTTGAGTGGTTGAAAATAGTTAAAATTGCCTTTTAAGGCTGCTGCGTGAGAACTTAGGCATGCAACTGATTATCTTCACTGATTTCTTGTCTTTTTGCACTTTCCCTATTTTGTCTCGTGCTTTTCCCTTTTTGGCCTATTGTGCTTGCTTTATGACTAAGGCTGTGCTGAAATATGGCATGCAAAAGGGATGAAAACAATCACAAACTTCCAAATTAAGCTCCTTGACTGCCCTGCATTGAATCTGAGCATGCAAAAGGTGTTTGAAAGCAAGTTTAAACTATCCTTTGACTTCTGCGATGAATCTAAGCATGCAAGAGGATTATTTATTTTTTAATTTAGATATTAATGTCCACAGAAGGCCAAGAATGGCCTATGGGACAGAAAAAATACAAACCAAGAACCAAAACATAAAGGGAGTGTCGAAACATCTCCAGAAACAGAAATAAGGAAACAACAAATTAACCGCTAGAAGGTTGCAGATCATGAAACCAATAGAAAGTACGTTGTCTAACACATTTGGACCAGGTTGTTTACATATGAGATCTCTTAAGATTCCTGAAATCAGTAATGTGGAAGTAAGAACTGATGTTTCTGTACTCATTTGTATTTGAGGACTGCAATTTGAGTGTTCTTTCCCGAATTTGAAGTATTTCACGAGTAAATAAAGCTAAGCATTTCTGATCTTCATATCGAATGAGACTCCTTAAAGACCCATTGGAATCTCTGAAAAGACAATGATATCTCCCACGGATTTCATAATAGATGGGACACTTGAATATAAAATGCTCTTCGCTTTCAGGTTCTAGAAAACACAACTGACAAATCCGCTCATGCTGTGGAAGGCTATGATCAGATTCCATCCGAAGAGGGTGAGAGCAAATGCGAAATTGAGGTAAAGGGATCCTTAGGCATGAAGGCAAAAACATCTTCATGTATTCTGGAATTTTGTTTTGATCTTCATGGAAGCAGGAATACAATTGAAAATAGTGAAGAAACTTTGGTTTTTAAGGCTCTTTTGGAGAAAACTATGTAATTTTCAAATGAGACTTAGTGAGCTCCTCTCGTATACCCTTTGTTAACTTCATGTTTAATAAGTTGAGGAGCATTAATAGAAAACTCAAGAGGAGGGAGTCTATCAATATCAATATTCAGCTTCTGAAGGAGAGTAGTAATTCTTCCATACTAATAAGATTTGCAAGCCTTTTTGGAAAGTTGTATAGAAGATTGAAGTGTCAAATATGGATACTTGTTTTGACCTGAAAATGAATCTGCCATGCATCGAAGCCTATGCAACATAGTGATAACATTGAAAATCAAAGAGATAAAGAGAGGACATACCCCAAACTCAGCAAGAATAATTGAGTGAGGAACTGTTCTTTTGGCTCGGATATTCTTTGATAACATGGAAATGAAAACTCTTTCCATACAATTGAAATCATTTTGTCTCAAA
Source organism: Taxus chinensis (assembly GCA_019776745.2). Taxonomy (NCBI): domain Eukaryota; kingdom Viridiplantae; phylum Streptophyta; class Pinopsida; order Cupressales; family Taxaceae; genus Taxus; species Taxus chinensis. The sequence goes on along the minus strand of CM034150.1, from coordinate 60,262,777 downwards.
TATGGACCCCAAACATCACATCCGTATAAAAGTGCTGGTGTAACCAATGTATGAAAAAGCCGAATCTTCGTCTGAATATCTTGAAATTGGAGCTGAAAACATTGTCTTTCCAAGACCGTCAATGCTGCATACCCTTTGCTCAGTCTTGCTTCTATTGCCGGAACAAAGCTAAAAGGTGGACCAGAGAAAACCACACCCAAGTAGGTGTAAGAGTACACCACCTCAACTTGTTTTCCTTTGTACAACAAATTCATTGTAGATGCTACTTTCTTGGTTGTATTAGATGCCATGAGTTTTGTCTTGGCCAGATTTACTTCCAGGGATTTCTTATCACAAAAATCGTTCAATGCATCAAGCTGATTTTGAAGCCCTGTAATTGTGCGTGAAAGCAAAATAATGTCGTCTGCAAATAATAAAATAGCAATGTAGATCCCAAGGAGGCTACAACCATTCTTGGTACCTAATTCTATGGAGTTAAGATCCTCTAATTCATCAATATAGAGCCCAAAAAGTGTAGGCGATAGTGGACAACTTTGTTTCACACCTATGTTACTATGAATGTCATTAGTAGTGCCCAATTTGGTACGAATATGCCCAAAATTTTTCTCATATAAAGTCATGACAAGAGAAATTACCATGTCAAGAAGACCCAAATCTTTTGGCCTTTGAATCAAAAGATGTCTAGGTACTGTGTCAAATGCCTTACGGAAGTCCACAAAAAACGATATACCTTCTGTTTTTTAGCCTTTGCTTCCTCTATAATGGCAACCAAAGTGAATATGTGATCAATAGTTCGGTGATTCCTCCTAAAACCTGCTTGACCTTTTGCCCTGATCCGTTTCTTTTCTGCCCATTGTGAGATATAATCATCAAGTACTGTAGCAAAAAGCTTAGCCAAAGTATGCCCAATCATGATGGTACGGTAGTTCTCTGGTTTAAGAGAGTCTCCAGATTTGAAGATGGGATGAATAATATGGGAAGTCCAAGAGGGAGGAAGACCATGAGGAACAATAAAATTAAAAAGATTGGAAATGTGGACAGCAAGAACAGCTGGACTATGATGGAAAAATTCAGCTTTTAAATTTTCCACATCTTGGGCTTTATTGGAATTGAGTTTATAGATGGCTTTAAGAACCATCTTATCGGTGAAGAAATGACACTTGGGCGGTCTAGGATTCAAATGAATGGAGGGCTGATTGGGAGCATCATAGAGAGAGGTAGCATAGGTAAACCAGGTATGTGGGTCAGTAATGGCACAAGTAGATTTTTTGGGTAAAAATGATCTCCAGAATACCATCAAATCTGCCCCTTTGACCTTTAACCTTGGCGCCAATCCTGCTATTTTTAGCAGCTGCTTCTTTGACTTGTCTCTAGCCACAGATTGACTGTCTTTAACAGCCACTTTAGTCTTATTTTTAGCATAAGAAACCAACTGTTTTAGCGCTAATTTTAACAGCTCTTGTTAACTCTCTTTGGCGCCACCTTTGTGCCATAATTAGCTGCTTTTCCCTATGACTGCTTTCGCTATTTTTAGCACTCCTTTCCCTCTTGTCTGCTTAGCTTTTTGTGCATGCAATTGCACTCTATTTTGGAAACTTGCTATTTTTAGCGAATGCTAAAAATAACAATTTTCACCATTCACCCAATTTCCATTTAACACACTTTATTTTTAGCGAATGCTAAAAATTGCCATTTTGCCCAAAATATCCTTGTTCGTTCTTGCACGAAAAATATGGTAACATGACCCATGTTTAAGCCTCGCCGGGCATACTTCCTATGTTAATGCAGCTGTGATAAGCTGGGCTACACTGACAAGGCTAGGTGCAAGTCTGAGGGAAATATTGGTAGAAGAGAAATGCCTCCAACACTTCTAAGTCGAAAGGTTCTCTAAGCTAAATGGAAAAATTGTAGATGTTTGAAAATGTCTGATTCGAATGCTGCTCCCATACCAAACATAAACATGGGACGTCTACTCAGTGTGGGACTGGTCCTTGTAGACAACCTCCCGATACAACAAGTTTTGATTCCTACTCTAATGCATAAAAGAAAGCTAATGTAAACTTGGTTCAGGGGGATAAGAGAGAAAGAGAAGGGTACCAACTAACAAGAGATAAAACAATGCTGTGATGCACCGAGTAAAAAATGATTGTGGTGCTGTAATGCCCATCTAATATGCACATAACTAAGCAATATGCATGCAAATTTTGAATAAGCAGAAACAAAAGGGCTCTAAGCCATATATACTTCTATTGATCGCTCTGTAGACACTTAGACTATATTCATAAAATCAAAGGCTAGGTAATTAGCATACACACATGGATAGCAGAAGTTGGAGACACTGCTTGGTAGCAGATTACTTATAGCAAATAGCTATAGCTTGAAGCAATTACAACATCAACAACCTTTTTACAATGTGAGCCTAAACTTTTTAATAGAATTAGAAGAGAAGAGAGTAAGAAGAAGAATCAATTCCCAGCTGCCAAGATCCAAAGTAGGAGAGAATTGAATGCAAAGCTATCATGGTCCTTGCCGAATTGTCCAGCTCTTGTAGGTTCTGGTGACTTGACAAATCTTTGTCAATGTTTGCGCATGCTGCCTGTAGCTTGCCGTAAGTGCTTCATTTTAATCACGGCTATAGCTTCGCTTGTTCTAATTGAAAAGATTTTAGCTACCCTTTTTCGCCCGTTAGCTTTTGTTACAATAGAAAAAGTTTTTAATTTTAATTTTTTAGAAATTAAAGTACCCACGTATATAAGACAAAAGCTCTTAAAATACGCGTGTACACCCGTAGAGCTTTTCTTTGAATATAGCTAGCTTCATCTTTTAGTCAACGAGCTTTTATCATAGTGGGGTAAGGCATAACCCCACTATTTACCATTAGCTTTTAGCTTTTAAATTAAAACAAATCTCTTCGGTATGGAAAATTAAACTAGCCTTTAGCTTGGATCAATTTTTTGCAAGAGAAAAATAGAGCTGATGCGGATTTTCTCAACATGGCATTCCCTTGTATTTATGTAATAATGGGTGAGTATGAATTTCTTTTTGTATAAACAATTACGTAAATGAGATAAAGAAAATGGAAATCATTTGATTTCATGCTTTAAGGCATCAATTGGCTTCATGCTGATTAACTCTTTTGACTTCTACGAGCTCTTTTGTTTTACATTGAACTTTGTTTGTGCATTACATGTTGGGGAGGCTTGAAATTGTATGCACCTGAAAATTGCATTTTGCACTGCCAATTTTGTGCCCGTCAATGATCTTGGAGTTCTACCTATAAAAACGTGTACGTTTACTTTTTGTTACCTTAGTCATTAGTTGGCACCTTTATATAATTTGTTGGCGTAAGCACATTGATGCTATTTTGACTTTATCCACATGATGACCACATGCTCACTCCACTCTCTTGATCATTACTTCCCTAGTGTTTGTTTCAGATTCTTTGCTTTTCTTTTTTTTAAGAACTGTGACTAAATCCCTAGTGGCTGTTCCACTTAGAAATTAACAACCTTTGTTACAAATTCTAGAATAATGAACATTATGAGGGGAAGCGAAAGAGGATCATGGGCGTCTTTTGAGATCCATTTCACATTCCTATCCCTCCACGAGAGTCGCAACTAGCTACATTTCTCCGTGGGTCTATATATGGATTTGGTACGACTCATGAGCATAGTTACCCAAATCTTGGGAATGGGGGACACATGGATGTGGTTTTCGAGATGGCAAAAAAATTTCCCATATTTTGGGGACTGCAGGGGCAGTTAAAATAATATTTAAAAATTAATATTCAAATATTTTAATTTTATTCATGAAATTTAGGGTTTAAAATTGTAAATAATGTTTTTTAAGGTACTCTTGAGATTAGAATGCATGCTTTTGGTAAAAATAGCAGCCTTTTTAAAGTAAAATGATCATATTTAAAAAAGAAACTAAAAGCAATTGGGGACATCCCCTCCAAGTCCCCAAGTCCCATTAATGTACAAGATGTCACCAAAATATAGGTGACACACCCCTGCATGACACTGGTTATGAGAGATCAAACAATTTCATTCAGCCCATACTTTGTCAAGCGTTGCCTTGGATATAGCGTTGTTTTGTTGCTAAGAGTTATATTAGTGTTTTCTAGTGCAAACCTACTTTCAAATCATTTTGCTTTTACTTGAAACCAGTCATTGTCTCTGTTAGGAAATTAATGTTTACATTATATTTGAGGTGTTAGTAATTATGTAAATGTTAGTAGTTAGTTATATTATTGTTATCTAAACAATAATATATTATTGGTTGGAGTTGTTTTAACAACTCGTATGATTTGAGTTGTGTATTGTTACGTAACAATCACAACTAAATAGGAGTTTGCTATACTATTGTACATGAGTGTAGTTGTTGAACTAACTCCTTAGGATATAGGAGATATTGTAGGATTGAGCGGTTTTAGGAGATTCCTTAATAATAGGAATTCCTCTCCTATATATATGTAAGATGTGTTACGTTGAATAATATGGAGAATACATTATTATTTTGTGAATGTGTTCGACTCTTTGATCCTCCAGATTTGGTATCAGAGTAGGGATTCACTGATGGAAGCATAATTAGTTTGGAGGGGCAACTCTGTCAATTCTATGTTGCCCAAATTATGTAGACTATTTCTTTGTCGATTTTTTTTTTTAATGTGTAGTCGTACATCTATGCATGCCATATTTTATTTTGTAGTCTCCTCCATTTCTGATCACTCTTCTGTTGCTTTTCTCTTATCATAAAGTTTTAACAATTAGTGTATTCATGTTTAGACAAGACGACTTCTTGTGGTGACAGTCCGTGTATAACCAAGTCTAAAAATAGAAATTGTGTTCTCATTAATATATTTGGGCACAATTCACCTCTCAGCCAGGGTTTTCTCTCTGCATCCAAGCGTCCAATCGAGATACATCCAGTTCTTGCACATCGATGGTCATCGTTACATTCTATTTCCTGCATCTGAATTGAAAGGTCTGTCATTTGGGTTGGATAGTTTGACATTCCATGCTTGGGAAAGACTTAATCTCAACTAGCATAAGCCAGAATCTTTTTTAGACCGTATTAGGCGATCTTCAAGGCTTTGAAATTGAAGAGCTTCGTATTTAATCTGCATTGAAGATTTTTTGCATTGTGAAGAGACAAGACAAATTCTTTGCATTGGATCCACCGTGTGTATTTCTCCAACCTGATAGAAACATTCAAAAAAGAGGATCCGTTTTCTTGACAGCTGGGTGGGTAAGAGGACTTCAGGAGCTTGTGAATCCATTCGTTGGCCAAATCTTGACAATCTACATGTTGAAGTTGTCAAGCATGCACAAGATACTATTCATTTAACATTTGGCTATTCCAGTTATTATTTTCTACTCCAGGAGTGTTAGAACATGCACCATTCAGAGCTCTTGGATGCTTATACGTGGCGGCTTGGTGATTATCATTAACAATTTTATTCTGATTATTTGTTACGCATGGTTTCTCTTGTTTGGAGAAGTACAAGTGAAGAATATCATCAAAATGCGTCTATCTTCCATTTCTCTCATTGACACGTTGGCCATCATTTGTCGCTCAAAAAATATCCATCTACGAAACAACACTCCACGAAACAAATTCTACGGAACATGTCAGTCAAAGGTCTGAATGTATACGCGAGGTTACTTACTCCAACTAGAGTCTATTTAGTATCTGCTTTTTTGTCACATTAGTGTCAAGTCATCTAGTGAATATTTTTCAATATTTTAGTCTAATTTCTCATTGTCCTCGTGGTGTGTCATTATTAGTGTTCAATTATTTATAAACTCGTGTCTTTTAGTTTAGTTTGTGTATCACAATATTGTTCAATGTCACTTTAGAATTTTATAGTCATATGATTTGATTGTAGTTCCTATCAATTTTTTTAATAGTGTATGTCTCTAGTTATTAAGTTAAAATATAGTGATATTGGCATTAACAAGTTAATCACATATGTGATTGCAATGTCAATAATTGTGTATATAGTCAGAGTTAAAGTCATTATCAAAGTAAAGTTTTATTGTTATGTCGTGTCGTTGAAGTTGAGTATTGTTGTTGTCGAAGTCGTATTGTTAAAATTGTAAAAAGTATATAAAATTTTTTTTTTGCCTCAAAGACAAATTCAGCTGAGCTAAGCAGCGACAGATGGAGGACGGAGGCATCGGAGGCTGGAGGAAAACCAACGACTTCTCGTCAGTTGCCAACGATGAGGCCGCACAGATTGATTTGGTGGCACGTGTGTCATTATTTTAGCATGCGGTGTGCTTGATTTTTGCATTTCAGTTTGGTGTAGATTTCAGTTTTTCAGCTTGTAAGTATGGTGTGAAGAATAAGAACATAGGTTCATTCCTGTTCACATGTATATGTGAGTATTTCTATATAATTCCCCAATGTAATAACATAGTGAAGAACAAATAGCACAGTGAAATTCAACATCATGTTTCTTGAAGAGGTTGAACCTTCATATGTGTTCTTGTTCATACCTAGGTTTGTGGTTAGCCTCTGGAAAACCATTGAAGGTTGTTCAAATATGTTCCTGTTTGAGTTCCCACACTGCTAGGTCAGATGTGTTCCCTAGAGTGACTAGTCGATAAGCAGATGATTCCTGAGCGTGTTCCCATCCTCGTCGGTTAGATGTGTTCCCGACAATGCATGGTTAATAAGAAGTTGATGTGTTCCTTCTTCTACCTTCTGTTCGAGTGTTGTACCAAGATCATGAGCAAGCACGGGTGACAGGTTGCAGAGAAAGTGTGAAAGTTCTTTTGCTACCGAGTAAACATTAAGGGAGGGAATGTTAGGAAATTAATGTGTACATTATATTGGAGGTGTTAGTAATTATGTAAATGTTAGTAGTAAGTTATATTATTGTTATCTAAACAATAATATATTATTGGTTGGAGTTGTTTTAACAACTCGTATGATTTGAGTTGTGTATTGTTACGTAACAATCACAACTAAATAGGAGTTTGCTATAATACTGTACGTGAGTGTAGTTGTTGAGCTAACTCATGGATATAAGAGATTAGGAGATTGAGTGGTTTCAGGGGATTCCTTAATAATAGAAATTCCTCTCCTATATATATGTAAGATGTGTTACGCTGCATAATATGGAGAATACATTATTATTTTGTGAATGTGTTCGGCTCTTTGATCCTCTAGAGTCTCCCAATTGGTTTTCTTGTGATACACGACGTTCACTCTGACAAGAGTTTATTTTCTAAGGGACAATTTAACACTCCAGCACATCCACACCACTCTTGGTTTGTCATTGGTACGTGTGGCCTTGACAGGCCAGATCTTTTAGTTTGAGTGGCATTTCCTTTCTAGTTAGAAATTGATATTCTGGAGCTTCATTTGCACGTACTTAGAAAAACTTTCTGTGCATTTATTTGTTTGCAAAGGAATGTGAGGGGTTCAGGGGTTAACCCAATATCTTAATTAATTCCTCAATGCAATTTCTAAATTTTATAAGAGTATATAGTACTTTATATATTTGGCTGCAAGTTTTTGTTATGATTAGTTTGCATATCCATTAGTTTGAGTGATTTTCAGTTTTGTTTTTCATCTCTTGTTTCATTCAGGTTTGATTCTTGATTTTAAATACCATTATAGTTTCAGGTAGCTTCACATCACATCACATCACACTTCGGCAACTTTTGTTGTAAACTATAGAAAATGAAGAGTTAGGGGAAGTGAAACAGAGGATCATGGGCTCCTTTTGAGATCTATTTCACATCCGTATGCCTCCATGAGGGGTTACATTACGTCTCTCCTTGGGTCTAACTCTATACATATGGATTTGTTATGAGAGATAAACAATTTCATGTAGCCCATACTTTATCAACTATTGCTTTTGATATAGCATTGTTTTGTTGTTAAGAGTTATATTAGTGTTTTCTAGCACAAACCTAAGTTCACATCATTTCGATTTTAGCTTGAAAGCGGTTAGTCTCCTGGTTGGTTTTCTTTTGATGGCTATGCAACATTTGCTCAAACGAGAGTTTATTTTATGAGGATGTTAACACTTTAGTGCATCCACAACATCATAGTTGGTTTTTCATTCGTACAGGTGTTGTCAAAAGGACAAATCTTTTAGGTTGAGTCACATTCACTTTCTAGCAGTGTTAGGTAGGGATGTGTCCCCATCTGACAACCGTCTTGAATATCCTAGGTGTAGCCTATATTTCATGATAAATCCCTATCCGCGTTGGCACAACACTTAGACAAATCTGAGCACTCACCCGAAGCGCGCGAAGGTACCAAATCCCGCTTTTATGTCAGCTTTGTCAAGGAGTTAGCGTGCATGTACATATATTCCATAATTATAACCTCTGGATCCATGAGCTCATGTAGAAACATACACAATGACTAAACATACGGTTCACATAACAATTAAGATCAGATTCACCATACAATTACCTGTAACAAATATGTCAAGAATCAATATCCAACCACAATGATCCATTATATTAATCTATCAAAACACAATAGCCGAGTACATACATGTCACTGTCATAAGTTATGTGCACTCATAAATTAACAACATAACTCTAACACAACAAGATTTGATCCTTTAAACCGTGCAAATCAATATATATATATATATATATATATATATAGGGGTGGGGAACTTGCCCTTGACCGCCCATGCATCCTCAAAATACGCTGCATGCTAAGAATAGCCATGCACCGCTACAAGATATCTATGGAAGCATGCAAGCTCCGCCTATTAATAGATCACCTATAGTTAAATCTAGTTTTGATCCTATTAATAGATCTCCTATAGTTAACTCTATTTCTGATCCTATTAATAGCTCCAACGCCTAATTGAACTACAAGTTCTTTCCTCCAAAATAAGCTCTTCATGACCTCCCAAACCTCCTTGCATGGCGTGTACTCCAAGTCTATATTTAGCTTTATACGCCAAATCTCACTAAGTCTTCTGCCTTTCTGCCGCCGTTCTCGCGCACATCTTCCCTGTCTCGCGCGCAAAACCCTATTCTTCCAGCATGTGGTCCTCAGGTACATCCTTTCGTGCGTTTCTTCTGCAGCTCTTCTGCGCGTGCGAACCTCTACTTACCTCAAATACTTAGCCATTTTCTGCGCCCAACATTGGGGAAGGTGGCAGACATCGTCCCCCCATGCTTCCCTTTTAGCACATTTCAAGGACGAGTTTTTGAGTCATCCCTGAATATTAGGGGGCATTCCGGGATGTCCCTGAAACGTCCTTGTTTATAAGGGACATCCTGATGTCAATCCCCTAATTTTTTTAAATTTATTTATTTTGGTTCATTTTTAAAAGATTTTTTATTTTATTTAAAAGATTTAAATACTAATTCAGATATCTTAAATATAGCTATTTGGAAAACACCAATATATATCTATCTCAAGGCACTTATATTGAATGTCACATAATTTCGCCCATTGAAGGGTTCCACATTATTTAACGACTCATATCTTCTCTGCAAATTTCCCAATGTCTAGTAGTGGATGGCCTCAATCTATGAGTGTACCGTTGTGTTGGGCTCTAATAAACTCGAAAATGAAATGAATTTGGGAAGGACCTAATGTACTCTTGTAGTTAACAATTGTTTTTGGATGCCACTTATTTTGTATTTGAAAAAAAGTCTGTATATATCTAAATAAAACTCATTCTAGAATCTCCAATCACTTAACAAAGCCTATATCTATTATTTTATATGAAGAGAAAGGTTGTGTGGATGATAAAAGCAATAAGGCATAGACCAAAACATTTACCCATTAATCGACTGTATTTGTATATTTCTAATATTTATACATTATTTAGTAGCTGTTCCCTAGCTGTCCCTCTGGCGTCCCCAAAATCCATAATTTTTTTTGCTGTCCTGGAAATCCCTTCCCCTAGTCCCAGAGTCTTTGGTAACCATGCTTTCTAGTTAAAAATTCACATTCTGTCACTTTATTTGGATATATTAAATAACTCTCTTTGCATTTATATGCTTGCAAAAGACTGTGAGGGGTTCAGGCATTACCCCACATTGGTAATAACCTCAATAACCCCAAGCTCTGCTACATCTTAATCATTTCTCAATGCCTTTTAATAAATTCTTTAATAGTAAATAGTACTTCATATTTTTGAAGGTTAGTGTTGGTCATAATTAGTTTGCAAATCCATGAGTTTGAGCTAGTTTTGGTTTTGTTTGACAACTCTTGTTTCATCGAGGTTTGATTCTCGATTTTGAATGTCATTCTAGGTTCAGATTGCTTCATATCACATAGCACGCTTTGGTTCAATATATGTTTCTATCCAAAATTTGCAGTGCAGCATTAAAAGTTTTTTTTTTGTGTATAGCTTTCAAGATTTTATCTTGCACATCTGGTATCAAGCTTTCTTGTGTCCGATCTGTTGTTCATGGTTGCACATAGCTCTGATTTCAGTTTGTGTGATGTTCATGAGTCATTTTGTTTGCGTTTGGTCTCTCTCGCATCCAAATCACTTTGCATTTCATTAGCTTGTTTTTCTCTAGACATTTAATCCAGACCATTTATGCATACAAATGATTAGGCTTGATTTCATTTGATTTCAGTCCTCAGAAAGTTCTTTAGAAACATCTAAAACATCATTTTCTATTTTGCATATCATAAAGCTTGCATCTCTTAGTCATTGCAATATCATGGTGGGAGTCAAATTGCTGATCAATCCTGAGCGTTGTTCAACCTCATATTACACTTTGTTGGCTCCTTGTTTTAACTTCCCATTACATAAAATTTGGAAACTTTTCATCTTACTGATTTTGTGCATAAATAATACCGATTTCAGCTCATTGTAGTTTTAAGATCTGATTTCTAGTATTGTAATTAACTTTATGTTGATTGTGTTAGCATCATATGTAATTGAAATATTTCTGTTAGAGACAAAATTCGTTGATCATAGGCTCAATAGTTCAGATTTTAATTTTAAAAAGAGCATTAAGGTAATATATTCTTCTTGCACATTGCATTCTACCTAGGCATAACTACTTGTGTCATTCTTGCATTCTACATAGAGATAACTTGTTGATTTTGGCGCCCATAGGACTGACATAGTCCATATTTCTACCGCATCATTTAGATAACTCGTTGATTTCAGCTTACAGAGGACTGATATGGCTCTGATTACTATCATGTAATTTTCATATGCCAAACTGTTATTACATTGCCTGTATATCCTGTAGATTGCATTCTATATATTGGAAACATATTGCTTTGGAGAAATTTTTTTCTTTTTGCAATGCACTGGTTCATTTTTGACACTGTTACGTTGTTTTAACATACAGTTCAAGTAAATTTTCCTCTCCCATATGATTTCAGGATTAGAGTAGAATTTTTCACTGGTTGAACAAATCAGGAGGTTAGATTGCTCGAGTATTTTGTGTTTATTGTTTGCTTACCATGGTTTTAATTTCCTACAAAAAAGATTAGTTTATTGAAGGCCTTGAAGATATTCTATAAAAACTACAGTTCTCAATTAATCCATTCTTCCAGCTAGCTTACCTGTCCAACCTGTCCTTTGTAGGGTATTGACTTAGGTTTATTGTCACTCGTAAGCTTACCTATCAAACCCGATCTTTGGTCGATTGTGCCAACTGTTGTCAATCTTCCTGTGTGAATGTCTGAGCTAGTTTCCCTTGCATACAGAACCACAAAAATTTGAATACCTAAGCCATTTTGTTGGTATGGGCCTTTTACTTATCACAATAGATTTTAAGTTTTTCTTATAACATCTTTGCAAATAAATATTAAAAATAAAATCGAGTTTTGACATTCTCAATACTATGAGCACGAACCTTATCGCACATTTTACTAAGTTTTATTAGTTTACAATGACTTTAAAGCCTAAAATGATTGTTACTTTTGTGGACTTTTCCTTTGTGATAAACCCAAAATTAGTAAAACATTGTATGATAATCATATCCTCTTAATAATACTTTTGCATGGTCAATCGCTTTATATTCATAAAGAAATTCGGCTCGATTATTTTGTTTTGCTTTGAGATTAAAGATTGTGATATTTTTTTAATTTGTTCAATTCTTGCAAAAATTATATTGAACATGGATTTACATTTAAAGTAGAAAGTTAAAAGTGAATCAATTCAGTGTTCTATACTTCTTTAATGGGAGAAGGTAGTCCGGAGACGTGCATTACTTGGTTTTTTAATTAAACATATGCTTTTTCTTTTTCATGGAAACACACCACACCTTAGTTGAATGTGTTATATTTATTAATATTATATATTGGAAAAGTTAGCATGGGGATGTGTATTGTTGTCTTCAAAGTAAACATATGTTAAAGTTGAGTTGGCCAGTATTATGTGGGGACGTGCCTCCAAGATTTTGGTGACGTCCGAGATATTTTAGGGACTTGGGGATTTGGAGGTGGCGACCCCAATTTTTAAAAAATCTTTCAAAAGAATTTTGATGTTTTTACTTTTTAAAAGATGTTATTTTTACCAAGAACATCAAATTATAATCTTAAAAGTACCTAAAATATATTAAATACAGTTTAAAGCCCTAAATGTCATTGAAAAAAGTTAAAATATTGAAATATTAATTTTTTAGTATTATTTAAAAGCCGTACCTTCGTCGTCCCCAAAAATTGGGAATTTTTTTGCTGTCCTAGAAACCTTGTCCCTATGTACCCCTGTCCTTGAGACTTAGGTAAGTATGTGTTAAACATGCTTTTCTTTTTTAGTGAAAGACACCACACCTAAAGTTGAATGTGTTATATTTGCTAGCATACTTATTTTAGAGAAATCTATGTAAAATACGTCAAGAGGTATCCAGCGCAAGATATCTATATTGGACTCTAAGACATAAGTGGAATAAAAACATCTCGAGAATGATATCTCTCAGCTTTATATAGATTTATCTAAGATACGTATGCTATTAGCATCTTTGGGTATCACGTTTTTCATGAACATACAATTTACAAAACATCTCATTAAAATCAAATTGTGTAATATATATGAAAACTAAATAATTATTTAAGATTAATGAAAATGTTCCATATACTTCACAAAAAATAACAAATTCAAAATATGAAATCTATAATAAGTAGATACTATTGTTTAGCTTCTAAGGATTTCAATCTCTCCCTCAACGTTCTATTTGGAAAGTAATTTTCCTACAATTTTTTATAGTGGTCATATGTAAATGACGGTGATATTTGTTGTAGTCCTTCCAATGACTTTACGCAAGAGATAGCCACAAATTTTGACCATGTTCTTTCCTTTTGTTCTGTAACAATTGTAGCTTTCAAATAAGTCAAACCTTGTGATTTGTGTATTTTTAATGCCCAAGCCAAGTGTAAAGGTAATTGGTGTGTGTGTTCCTTTTGTATTGATGTAATTGGAATTGTATATCGAGATTGATCATCAAAGGTATTTAAAAGTAACTATTGAATTCAACCATAACATATGTTGGCTATTCTAGTGGGGCATTCCCTGGTTTCTATATCATGCTTTAAACATAACTCGAAGCTCCATTTACAAGACTCGCTTCTATCCAAAGATTGGAGGTTAACATGATTCTTGCATCATTAGCAATTAATAACTCAACATTAAGTTCATCATTTGAATCTCTTGTTGGTTTGTGGGCATTCTCTATTTTGGTTGCAATGCCACGTTTAATAGGCTGATTCAATGAATGCAATTTTCTTGTATTGTGGTTATCCAAATTCATCTTTCTGGTGAAAAGATGTATTCTATTGTCAAAATCTTTAATGGTAACTCTGTTTAATCCAATGTTGGTTTTAGTCATCAATAAGTTCCAAGCATTAATTGTCCGATTCACATATCTCAAATTTGTGAGAAGTTGTTGAAACCTTATTTGGTCGTGACTTTCTCCTTATCTAAATACCTTATCTAAACCAATAATGGTTTTGAATTCTTCTTGTAATAGCTTTTGACATCAATGACTATCATATGGTCGTCTATCACCAACAGGTGAAAGTTGACCCAAAAATTCCACCAAAATCATAGAAACACCTCTTAAACCCATATCTACTTTTTCAAGAAATGATTGATGAAGTCACACGACTTATGTCTTCTAGCAAATTGTCCAATGAAGCTCCTTTCCAAAATCAATTTTTTTTTTTTGAACGTAGCGGACCTTTCCCTGGCAAGTTGTAAGCCTTGTTACATCTAATTATGCAAAATCCATGACAGATATTCAAAATTATGAACTAATATTGAATGTTGCAATTCCGGTTGGTGTAAGTAATAACAAAGGAGAACACTCTGGGAATGATTCATCTAGAAAAGCTTGACGGATGGCACCAATTATATATGATTTTCTAGATCTTAGAATTATCATGCATAATGGCAAGGCAATTTGGCATTGATGATTCATCTATGACCAACCCATTATTTTTCATGTCATTAGTGAATTTTATGGCTTTATTCGTGCATTTTTCACCTCGATATTCATTATTCCAGTGTTTGTCTACCAATATATCTTATTCCCAACATATCTATTTCAGTTATTTGCATAGTTTTTCCACGTTGAAGCCTAGATATGATTTACCACTTACATTCAATTATCATTTGTTGAATGGATTGATTACACTCTTCTTAAGAATCACCATAATCATCAACATCTTTTGGAATAGTCCTTTGTTCAACATGCCAAAGATAATAATTAAATGACTCCCAATTTGATATTATTGCATTAGAATCAATTCCAATATCTCTTTGTATATGACGAATTGAGTTGTATAATAACTCTCACCAACAAAAATCAACCCATTTATGTGATTCACGTGGAAGAATAGAAGAAAATCTCGGGAATACACTCACAATACTTTCCATAATCCTCGCATCCCATTTATTATCTTTTTGTTGTTGATATATCTTTTTATTGTTGTCTTTGCTATTCTCTTCATTGTTCCTCATTTTTAAAATTTAATCTTGGTTTAGCCATACCTACAAAATATGTAAGAACATTATATACATATTCATGTATTTTTATTTCATATAATAGAAACAAAAGTGTAAGTTTCTTTTAGAAATGTTAAAACATAATATGAAAAAAGTAAAATAAAAATGACATGTTCATATAGTAGGATTTGAACTAAGATCAATTAATTTGTAACTACAGATACACATTGAAGCATTACATGTATAAATAGTTTTCTTAAAAACTAATATCAAGGACATGTATAAATTAAATTAAAATATAGAAAGTTTTCTAAAAAATTAAACAAATATATAGATAATATTACACAATAAAAATTTTATATGATAAAATATTAAATACGTAAAAATAATTTTCTCAAATACAAATATTAAAAATATGTATAATTAAACTTAAATTAATTAATTTTTAAATATAAATTCATACTAAGATTTCAAAAAGATATGAATATTAGATAATAGATAAATATGCATATATAGAAATTAAAAATTGTAATATAACCCTGTGTATATAAATATATAAAATTTATATATATATAAAATTTATGATAAAATATTCAATATACAACTATTAATATATATTTTGATACATACAATAGGTTTATCCGTATGATTATATATATATAAATAATAGATAAACTTGTAAATAATATATTGAAGAGTGGAAAACAATGAAATAGAAACCTTATGATGTCATAGAGAACCTGTATTCTCTAATGATCTTTTACTTTATTATGTTATGTTACATTTTCTCCCCCAAGATTTCAATTTTTTTTTTAAAAACTATAAAATTTGAAGCTAAATAAGGCATGAATCATTAATTCAATAAAATACACTAATCAATGACGTGGTGGAGGAATTAAAATTTTTGGGGAGTGGAAGCTTTTGGTAATAATCATACTAGGAAATGAAATAAGAAGCCCACGTAGTAGGTGGGGGATTTCTTAGCTAAATGTTAGCATGTATGATTGGTGTAAAGACTGCATTACAGGCGGGGTGTTCTGATAGAGGATATGGAAGATATACGACTCCATTCAAAAATTACCCAGCCACTATCAATTAGTGAGAAGGAAATAAACTCTAAAGGATCCAGGTAGAGGTAAATTCAATAATATGATATATTTTGAGGAACATTTTTGTGATATGATATAGTAGAGCTAATAAGTACAAAGATTTACAGTTTATGGATAAATTTTATTTGGTGTTTTTGTTTGATTTTATTTTATTTTTGGTTCAATTTTTAAATTTAATAATTCAAAAATAGTTATTTTTATTTTTAAGTTTTGAAATTATATGTATTTTTCTTAATATTTGTTCAGCGCAATGTTACGATAGATTTATCTGGAGGATATTTTGAAGTTCAGATGTTCCTTAAACCATGTCAGAACGAGCATCCCGAAAGTTTTCCGACGATATCAAAAACATAGAAAACAGAGCTCGTATGTAAAAGTTACTGCTGGTCAAAGTTGGTCAAAATTGGGTCAAAGCAAGGTCAACTGGCGAATCGGGGCGTGACATGCGGCGAAAGTAAATATTGGGCAAAATGTAAAATTTGGGTTTTAGACGTTGGTCTTTGACACTCGTGTTCGGACGGGTGGGCCTCACAATTTGTTGGCAGGTGGCCCTCAGCCAGGATCAACACACTTTTTATAAGGAGGGGTGTCTTTGCTACCTTTTCTTCGTATTAGCATTGTCACAATTTTTATTATATATGCCTCATAATGTTATTGTAGGATGCATGTGGGAATATCATTGCAGGGCAGTTTAATTGTGTAGTGCAATGGACTGAGCCAAGGCTAGCTCGGTGAGCTGCACATACCATTCTACAACAAGCTTACCACGTTACTCGGGCCTTATCCCCTATGAACCGACCAACACAATAATGGGGTAGATAAATATGCCACAATAACTGCCTATGGGCGAAACACACACAACCGCCATCTCAACAACTTCCACGCAAGCCACCTTATAATTATAAGAATAAGAGAAATTGTAAAACTTCTGAGGATCCACTCTTTCATCTTAAGCAATATGGTTTTGATATATGGAAAATGATGAATGCTTTTCCATGCACATTTTGTGGATTGCACAACCATTATGTTGCCAGCTATTGTAAGAGAAAGATACTATTAAAGAAGTTGATGTCATTCGTTAAGAACAAGGCAAATGTGAAAAACCATTCTCGTAGCTTTTAGACGAGAAATGGAAAATGTGATTCCTCACTCCCGAAGGAGAAAAAGAGGAATTATTGCACTCATTGTCACATGAGTGGACACAAGGTTGAAAACTGCTGGAAACTTCACCCAACAAGCCATCCAAGAAATGGTAAGAAAAAATTGGTTTACAAGGTAAAAGAATCCATAAATCATCCTTGAATCTATCCACAAATAATCCACAAATGAGTCCATTTTATTTTGATTTGGATAATGAAAATTCATGTGATTTGGATATATTTATATTTGCATAGTTGTAAATGATGAATAACATGCATTATTTTCAGAGTATTTGTGGGACTCTGATGAATGTTAAAAGGAAAAATTCCCATATATTCATTTTGCGTTGAAATTTGATAATGGTGTCACTTGTAGAGAAGATCTGAAGGACAAGTCAATCATACTTAGATTATACTTCTCATTTGCTAAGATGACAAAATCCATTTCTATTTTTAGCAACAAAGTATGCAGATTCAGTGGACATCGATATAATGTCTATTTTTAGAAATTTACATTTTAGTATCTGTTGAATTTCATTATGCAAATTTGGACACCACTTTATTATTGTAATTAATATACAATCGTATTGTGTCCATATATGATAATTGCACATGATTTAAGTGCCATAATTTGGGCAGTTATTGTAACTATCCTATATGGTTACAATTAGAGTGTACATTTGTTGCACTAAGAATCTAGTTTGCAAATGTTGCTTGGTGATCTTCTGTAGTGGATAGAAGTTTCACCGTTGTGGGTATGCATACAGTTTGATTCTATCCTTTTTATAGTTCAGTATGCTGGGATAGATACGTTATTGACAGATTCACATGGTTCAATTTTGACTATAGCTATTTTTGGCATGTGTGGTCTAAACATTCTGGATCGTGATATTTGGAGTGTTGACAATTTCACCGGGACATTGGACACTAGCTATTTTTGGCATGTAGTTGTCTTTTTATTGATCTATTTTGGTGGAATTGATTTTACAGTGACTTAGCCTTATCACAAAGTATCAGTTAAGCACTGACCCTTTCAGGTGAACATGTGTCTATTTTTACCTGATCGATCGTTTGTGATGGTAGTTACAGTTGTATTTACTGATATTTGAGTTCACAATTGTTTGCAGAGGTTGGCAAAATCACAAAGTACTAGGGGATAATTGCCTATTCTGGCAAAAAAATTGTCTTATTTTTACTGATTGAATTTTTGTGGTTAGCTGATCAATAATTTGCAGTAATTTAAGCCATAATGCTATTTTTGGATCCTGTATGTGATTGTGAAATGCAAGATGATTAGCAACATTTGTGGGTGAAACAACTTTTTGTGGACAAAAAGCCTTCCCAATTGGGAGGAGTGATTCGGAGGACATTTTGAAGTTCAGATGTTCCTTAAACCATGTCAGAACGAGCATCCCGAAAGTTTTCTGACGATATCAAAAACATAGAAAACAGAGCTCGTATGTAAAAGTTACTGCTGGTCAAAGTTGGTCAAAATTGGGTCAAAGCAAGGTCAACTGGCGAATCGGGGCGTGACATGCGGTGAAAGTAAATATTGGGCAAAATGTAAAATTTGGGTTTTAGACGTTGGTCTTTGACACTCGTGTTCGGATGGGTGGGCCTCGCAATTTGTTGGCAGGTGGCCCTCAGCTAGGATCAACACACTTTTTATAAGGAGGGGTGTCTTTGCTGCCTTTTCTTCGTATTAGCATTGTCACAATTTTTATTATATATGCCTCATAATGTTATTGCAGGATGCATGTGGGAATATCATTGCAGGGCAGTTTAATTGTGTAGTGCAATGGACTGAGCCAAGGCTAGCTCGGTGAGCTGCACATACCATTCTACAACAAGCTTACCACATTACTCGGGCCTTATCCTCTATGAACCGACCAACACAATAATGGGGTAGATAAATATGCCACAATAACCGCCTATGGGCGAAACACACACAACCACCATCTCAACAACTTCCACGCAAGCCACCTTATAATTATAAGAATAAGAGAAATTGTAAAACTTCTGAGGATCCACTCTTTCATCTTAAGCAATATGGTTTTGATATATGGAAAATGATGAATGCTTTTCCATGCACATTTTGTGGATTGCACAACCATTATGTTGCCAGCTATTGTAAGAGAAAGATACTATTAAAGAAGTTGATGTCATTCGTTAAGAACAAGGCAAATGTGAAAAACCATTCTCGTAGCTTTTAGACGAGAAATGGAAAATGTGATTCCTCACTCCCGAAGGAGAAAAAGAGGAATTATTGCACTCATTGTCACATGAGTGGACACAAGGTTGAAAACTGCTGGAAACTTCACTCAACAAGCCATTCAATGTATGGTAAGAAAAAGTTGGTATACAAGGTAAAAGAATCCATAAATCATCCTTGAATCTATCCACAAATAATCCACAAATGAGTCCATTTTATTTTGATTTGGATAATGAAAATTCATGTGATTTGGATATATTTATATTTGCATAGTTGTAAATGATGAATAACATGCATTATTTTCAGAGTATTTGTGGGACTCTGATGAATGTTAAAAGGAAAAATTCCCATATATTCATTTTGCTTTGAAATTTGATAATGGTGTCACTTGTAGAGAAGATCTGAGGGACAAGTCAATCATACTTAGATTATACTTCTCATTTGCTAAGATGACAAAATCCATTTCTATTTTTAGCAACAAAGTATGCAGATTCAGTGGACATCGATCTAATGTCTATTTTTAGAAATTTACATTTCAGTATCTGTTGAATTTCATTATGCAAATTTGGACACCACTTTATTATTGTAATTAATATACAATCGTATTGTGTCCATATATGATAATTGCACATGATTTAAGTGCCATAATTTGGGCAGTTATTGTAACTATCCTATATGGTTACAATTAGAGTGTACATTTGTTGCACTAAGAATCTAGTTTGCAAATGTTGCTTGGTGATCTTCTGTAGTGGATAGAAGTTTCACCGTTGTGGGTATGCATACAGTTTGATTATATCCTTTTTATAGTTCAGTATGCTGGGATAGATACGTTATTGACAGATTCACATGGTTCAATTTTGACTATAGCTATTTTTGGCATGTGTGGTCTAAACATTCTGGATCGTGATATTTGGAGTGTTGACAATTTCACCGGGACATTGGACACTAGCTATTTTTGGCATGTAGTTGTCTTTTTATTGATCTATTTTGGTGGAATTGATTTTACAGTGACTTAGCCTTATCACAAAGTATCAGTTAAGCACTGACCCTTTCAGGTGAACATGTGTCTATTTTTACCTGATCGATCGTTTGTGATGGTAGTTACAGTTGTATTTACTGATATTTGAGTTCACAATTGTTTGCAGAGGTTGGCAAAATCACAAAGTACTAGGGGATAATTGCCTATTCTGGCAAAAAAAATTGTCTTATTTTTACTGATTGAATTTTTGTGGTTAGCTGATCAATAATTTGCAGTAATTTAAGCCATAATGCTATTTTTGGATCCTGTATGTGATTGTGAAATGCAAGATGATTAGCAACATTTGTGGGTGAAACAACTTTTTGTGGACAAAAAGCCTTCCCAATTGGGAGGAGTGATTCGGAGGACATTTTGAAGTTCAGATGTTCCTTAAACCTACATAAACCATGACGGAATGATAGAGCTTTCTGACGATATCAAGAACATAGAAAATAGAACTTGTATGCAAAAGTTGTCATTGGTCAAAGTTGGTCAAAGTAGGGTCAAATGGCCAATCAGGCTGTGACATGTGGCAAAAGCAAAAATTGGGTGAAAATGTAAAATTTGAGTTTTGGATGTTGGTCTTCAACACTCGTGTTCGAACGGGTGGGCCCTGCTATTTGCTAGCTGAGGGCCCTTAGCCAGGATCAACACACTTTTTATAAGGAGGGGTGCATTTGCTGCCTTTTCTTCATATTAGCATTGTCACAATTTTTATTATATATGCCTCAGTGTTATTGCATGATGCATGTGGGAATATCATTGCAGGGCAGTTTAATTGTGCAGTGCATTAGACTGAGCCAGGGTCAGCTCGGTGAGCTACCCATACCATTCTACAATAAGCTTACCACATTACTCGGGCCTTATCCCCTATGAATCGGCCAACACAACAATGGGGCAGATAAACATGCCACAACAACCACCTACGTGGCGAAACAAACACAACCGCCATCTCAACAACTTCCACGCAAGCCACCTACATGGCAATTGAACTTGCACTCCAACATCGGTCGGTCAACATATATGGCGCCAAACATAACCAGTGCCACCCACGTGGCCAACAAAACAATGGTAAGCGTGGCCTAAGCCACAAGCTACATGGGCAACTAAACCTATTTTAAACCCCACTACTGCCTAAATCCTTATCAATGTGGGATCTTTCCCACTTGGGAAAAATAGTATGTGGGGAAATAGGTTAGTTGGGCTCGACCCCTTAACAACTTGGGTCACAAAAACACAACTTGCCATTGCACCACTATAGCTCGTCAAACTATATAATGAGCTCACTCACATTTAAAGAGGTTTTTGTTTGCAGGTCTGTGCAATAGGCAGAACATGGTAGTTTTCAGAAAATAATGTTTTTGAGGCACTTAGAGTCTGAACTAGACTTTGGAGTAAACTGGAGAGTTGTGAAAAATTTAAAGATGATTCTTGTGATATAAGGTTTTGTCCATTTTGGAGTTCGTAAACCGATTTTGTGCAGATTTTTTCAGTGAACTGAAGGACAAACAACTGTGAAGCCAAGAACAAACAGAGAGCAAGAATCTGATTGGTTTTAGAGCTCATAGGTTATGTGGTGTCTTCTGGTAGGTTTATAAAGATTCATTTATTTGATTTGTAATAATTTAATTGTATTTACGAGGTTGAAATTAATAGATCGATTTTAAAACGAACACAGGGACATAGGAATTTTGAACCCCGTAAACAATCCCTGTGTTGTATTTTTGATTTTTTTTTTTCAGTTTTCTGATAATTTGCAGTGATTAAATTCATAATTTGAATGTGGATACACAATTAATTAGTAATTGAAAAGTTCGGGAAATCAGTGAAATTGGCTAAAATTAAATTTTATGGCCTTTGATCAAACATTGAAATAAGGGAATTTAATTCAATTTTTGATCAGTCCTAAATCAGATTAAAATCATATTCTGATCAATTTTGGATCAACTAATATCCAGAAAATTGATGAATCCTTAAGATCTTAGTACACAGTTAAAATAAATAAATTATTAAGAGGTGTTTATGGATCATTGATATAGATTTGTACTTAAGATTGAACGTTAAAAAGTGAGTTACACAATTTCATTTTTATAGTTAGGATGGAGACTTATTTATACATGAAATTGAAAGATAGACTCTTTTTACCTAACTTACATAGTATATCATAATATGTTGATATTTGCAATCATAAATTAGTTGATGAACTAATAAATGAGGACAATCAAGCAAAGTTTGGTATTTTTTATTTTGAATTTAAACACCTATCTATTCTTTATCATCATGTAAGATATCCTTGCATTAATACTTACAATCATAACTTAGTCCATAAATAGATAAATGAGGACAACTAAATAACATTCAGTGATTTTATTTTGAATCTACACATCCATGCAATGAACTAGTTGCACAAATAAAGTTGGTTGCATGCTAAAGTTTTGTTTCTACAAATAATATTGTTAATGATTTTTTTCTTAATTTTTTTCTCATTTTGAATTTAATAGTTTATTATCTTGACACACTTTCTTATTGATTGCTTTTTTCCTAGGCACTTCAAGTGGGAACAGTTCTATGATTTGACATTGGTTGCTTCTTTTCCTAGGCACTTCAAGTGGGAAGAGTCTTATGATTTGTAAGGCACTCCAAGTGGGAAGAGTCTTATGATTTGTAAGGCACTTCATTTGAAAAGACCCAAAAGGCTACCAAGGTTTGGTGTCGACAAGGAAACTTCAAACCACAGTTTGAGGAGAGGATTAAAAAAGAATTACTATTTTTATATGTTGTTACGTGTTAGGTCTTAATGTTCGAAATATTATTAGATATGCTAAAAGTATGTATGTAAATATATTTACTATTTGAGTGGGAGTGTTTGCGTGCGTGAGTTGTGATAACAAATTATGAATTGCGTGGTTGTCATATATTAGGCTCGACTTTTAGGAGATCATGAGACTATATATATCTCTTGAATTGATCAATAAATTGTTCTGATTGCATTATGTCTATTTTGTTATAATGGTATAATAGTGCGATGAAAGGCTTGTAAAGAATAATTTGAACTCTAGTGCAATTTATGTAACAAATGACAAAAAAATTAATGAGAGGTAAAGAGGTGCTTGGGGAAATGTATAAAAAATAAAATACAAATTTGAAGTATGGCTGCAATAACATAGTTTACATTTTTTTTGTGCAATAGCATATTAGTGCAGGAAGGATTAGCCTACAATAGAGGCGTTTTTCTGTTGAAAATAGTTTTAAGAATGAATACAAAACAAAGTGCATCTCATGGTAAATGACACCCGTGTCAATTTGTAAAGATTAGTAAAGAAATCACTGAAGCACAAAGAATATTAGTGAAGGCTGTAATTTTGTTTGCTAGTCTATAAGCGCAACCATATACCCAAATGCAAAAGGCACAACTCTAAATGCATATCATAAAGCATATAAAAGAATTCACCTGTCAAAAGGGATGATGTTCTACAGGAGAATGCCTAGGGAGGACTACAACAATATGACATATCGTGCTATAATAATTTTCTTCCATTGCTGATTTGGAGCATTATTGGAACTTGTTGAAGAGGCGTAGGAGTTTGATGGCATTACAACACTCTAACAATAATGGGGCAACATCACAATACTTAGGAATAATGGGGAATCATCACAATAACTGCACATAACACATCCATTTGTGTAGAATTACGATAATCCATTCTTTGGGATGGGACCTGACGTCTTTACCTAGACTATCACACAATAAAATCATGGTGGACAATGAATACCAAATTATTGTGCATTGATGATCTTTTGGACCAGCTCCAAGATGCACAGTATTCCACCAAGATCAATCTGAGGTTAGCACTAGATTTCGTTCATGCCCTAAGGATCGGAAAGACAAATTTCAAGACATGTAAGTGAATGCATGAATGGTTGGTTATGCTTTTCATCTTGATCAATGTGCCATCAACATTCACGTGCTTGATGGATGATCTACTTAGGGTGTTCCTCAACTCCTTAGTAATTTTTTAGATGGAGGACATTCTTATCTTCAGTAAGACTCATGAGGAGCATGCGAAGCACATCTCGCACATACTAGACACCTTCCACAAACAAAAGTTACAAGCAATTTAACAAAGTGTCCATATGATGTTGTACAAATACAATACCCTAGCTACATCATTGCTTGCACAATGATTCATGTAGATTTAGAGAAGATCAAAGTGATCAAGATTGGACAACTCCATGCAATCACATAGAATTGAAGAGTTTTCTTGAATTTGTAAACCTTTGCCCTAGGTTTGTCCTTGGTTTCTCGCACATATCATGACCTCAACCAAATAATGTGTGTAAAATCCAAGTTTGATTGGACTCATGCACAACTACTCACCTTTAAGGTTCTCAAGCAATGCCTTTATGGAACACTTGTTATCACAATGCCTAATATCAAACACTACAAACTTAACATTGCATCTAACTATGCACTTGGTTTCATACTCAGGGAACATGGGTATATTGTCGTATACCACTTAGAGATGTTGAATGACACGGTTCAAATTTACTCCACCTATGAAAACAAGTTGTATGTTATTGTGTAAATTGTTAAATAATAGTGCCACTACATCTTGGGTAAGGAGATGTTTATTCATTTTGATCATAATTTGCTTTGGTTTTTGCAAATATAGAGAAACTATTAAATGCATACCACATGAAGGGGATGGATTACCTACAATAGTACCATATTGTGATCAAGAACAAGAATGTAAAGAATAACCAAGGAGAATATCGCCTTAGCATGCCTATCGGTTCATTCGCTCATCACAATACTAGACACACTTGGCTACAAGTTTTTATATTAGGCATTTTAAAAGGATGAATGGGTTTGGGAGATATACCTAGGTGACAATCTTCTCCACAGGCTTGGCCATCTTTGTGTTCTTGATATTTCACTGCACTAGAGGCTTATTTGGGAGATGTACTATCCCAAGACATCATACCACTTCAACATTACAAAGACCATCATTGGATTATAGTCACATTTATGTTGGCCGCATATGCGCACTCCAACCACATCAAGTCTTATATTCCTTGTTGCATTGTAAAACCCATGAACAAAAAGCTTGGAATTTGCACAATAGTGATTCCATCCTAATCATGTGAATCCATGAGAACAAATTACATGACTAGACCACCTAGAAAAAAATTGCACAACATTGTAGTGATTGTTGTAGTGCATAAGTTTTTAACTATGGTCATCATGGTTTCATGCGAGAAAATCATTGACACATTTACATTAGTTATGCGTTCCTCATGCATGTTTGAATTCACTATAAACTCCCAACATCCATCAAATCTGAAGAAGATCCTTGTTTTGTTGGTCATTTTGGGAAAACAATATCGGAATAACGGGTACTTAGTTGGATCGGTCAACGACATTTCATCCTCATACAAGTGGACAAATAAAAGTTGTTAATCATGCTCTAGTTTGTCTTCTATGTATGTAAAAGTGTGTGCATCCTTGCACTTGGGGATGATAAATTGATTTACATCCATCATGCCTATAACAAAACTATTCTCAATTATATAGGGCATAGACCATTCTAGACATGTTTTGGGTTCTAATCTGTGACACCTCTAGACATATCATATCACACACTAGTCAAAATTGATTCATGCACTCAACAAAACAAAGTATAGAATCACAAAATTTTCCATATCATATAAATTTGCTCCTTGTAAAGTTCAACAAATCCTCTTGCACTGCAAACAAAAATACAAAGAGTGCCATGAGGCTCATCACACACCTAATGCATTTGGAGTTGGTCACAAATTTTGGCTACATTTTTAGAAGGAATGCTTCAGGGGTCCACATCAAAAGATCAAGCTTCTACATTATGATGCTTACACTATTCTCCAAGAAGTTGGTGAGAATGCATTTATTCTTAAACCCCCTCCGTATATGGGCACACATAGTATTCTATGTGGAGCTCCTTAAGCCTTACTTTCCTCCAATTCTTGAGCCAACAATGGCACAACATCCATATGACTTCGATCCGTAACACTTGTGTCCTATAGATTTGGATTAGAATATTGAAGTGAAAAATGTACACACCTGTCATGACACAACTCTTTAGACTAGTCAAGATAGGGCAAGACGTTGATCAAGTTAAGTTGTACAACCATCAACTTCAAATGCATTGCTTGAAGCTTTATAAGGATGCAATGAAGGCTATTTCTCATATAGGAAAAGTGAATGTTCCAGGAAAAAATGTACAGACCCTTGTGCTCAATGTAGCCTGCACACTTCTTGAGTTGGAGCTATTCCTTTGTGTTGTTCAAATCACTATGCACACAACTTGTAGAGCTTCTATGTAACACCATAATACCCCACAACGTTTCTCTTTTGTGTAAAGCCTTCTTAGTACTATAAGAACCTCGTGACATCATGTGCCTCATCCCGAGCTTGACTCACTTCACCACCAAGTGAGTCACATTTTGAGCACACCCCTATGTAGGACCTACATTATGCACAACGAATTCGTCAAATGGTGTTTGCTTTTGAATTCTCATAGAAACTATGTCCGAATTCTTATATGTCGCTTGCCAAGTGGCACTTTCTAGTTTCGCAATATGTCTGCTACACACTTGGAAGAATTTCATTCATCACACAGTTGGAAGATGAAACTACTTGTAACCATTCCTCTTTTTAATTGTTACCAATTTTATCTACCTTGTATTTGTAGTATAAAGACAACATACTAGATAACAAACTAGATAATACTGATTATTGGTGTGCCCATAGTATGATCCAATATTTATCATACACATTTGTGCATGCATGTTCAACCTAGGTAAATAAAAGGAAGTGTTTATCCTTCTAATTGCAAGAACTTTCTCTCCGTGCCTTGATGTAACACAAAACACATGTACTTATTCCCTTTTTCTTCACGTTGAATAGAATTTGCATTTCTTACAAATCAAACTTCCACTTATTTAAAGGTGCGTATTAGTTGAATTTTGCAAGTTAATTACTAAGATGCACTCTCTATAACGTTCACAACTTATCTCTAAGCATAGGGTTGTTCTCCACAAATGGTCTTGAGCTCCGTGGTGCAAACCACATTTTTAAATCCTTTTCCAGTTGGTTTTATTGGTCCAAATTTTTTGTTGTATGATGGAAAAGGAGACCCTTCTCTTAGACATTTGTTATGATGATAAACTATTAACTAAGATATTTCCAAGAAGCTTGTGGGACTGTACCCTTGATTGGTTTTATATTTTTCCATGTAAATTCATACATCCATTTGCACCTCTATTTGATATTTTGACTCATTTTCAAATCAATATTGCTTGAAATATTACACTTGTGGAAATTTCTTAACTTGACAAGAATATAATGAGTACATATGCTTAGGTTCAATGCCACAATAACTATGCTGATTTATCAACCACTAAATAACGAGCTCCAAAGTATTTTTTATCAATATTCTATTATCAATTATCAAAGACAAAGTAGTATTCAACACTTATCAATATTTCAATCAACTTTTTAATGTGGTTATGACCCTTAAAGTCATGCTTTTAGAAAAACAATATGCTCATATGAGACCAATGATCCACATAATTCCAAGTTTTAAATTAAACCAAGATTCAAAGATAAAAGCAATGACCACGAGTTTCAACATAAGAATGGTGCCAACAAAATAGTCAATGTGGCAAGAAAATTATAACTAGCAACATCATCTACAGGTGATTGTGAGAGGCCGATAGGCACATATATAATAATTGCATCTAATAAATTTATAAAAAAAGGAATTCCTTATTCCTTACTCTTTATGGTGTAGGCTTTTTTACATAGAAAATTCACATAAAACATGTATTAGATTAAATAAAATATATCAAAAGTACATACAAAATTTTATTTTAAAAGACTAATCATATACATCGAAATAACTAATTGATGAACTTTATTCATGAAAATTAACTACCAAGGAAGATGTCAAAAGCAAACACCATTTCCTTGCATCTTGTCTTTCCTAATTTCTTTGCAAATTTATTGTGGAAGCACATTAGACACAAACAAATAACACAAGATTAAAGGGGCGCATTAGAATCACATAATCATATATGTTTGGACATTCAAAGATTTAGACAAGATTTTTTTACTAAATGAATCCAATACATAGTCAAATAAATTCAATGATTTGTTAATTGTTGCTCTTCCACCTTGGAACTTCCACCCTAAACATTGCCACTTCAAAGGCGAAGATGATGACAAAAATATTAAATAAATAAAAACAAAATTAGGAAATGAGGACAACATTTAAAAGAATGAAAAAAATTATAAAATCATATCAGCCAATTAAAATAAGAAATCTTAGATAGTTTTTCTATTATTTTATTTCAAAATTTAATTACTATAAATTTAGAAGAAGAATGTGGCTGCAAATATGATTAAAATTTACTCAAAAATACAATTGTTTAATTAATAGAGTTATTCTTAATTTTACGATTGATAAAAATAACTAATTCCAAATGAAATTTAAGTCCATCCCATTTTATACCAAACGATTTGGACATTGGGGTTCTAAATTAGATTTTAAAGGATTCTTTTTTTGGGTGTTTACGTTTCACAAGTTTTTTTAAGTCTTATAATTTTTTAAGAAAAATATTGGTATGGTCCCTTTGCCAGTATTGGTGTCCTATCATAGAAGAATAAATCAATCTTCCTGTTTATTCAAGTTCTTTATCTAATTTTTCCTTTTGCCAGGTCTTCTACTCTACAATATAAATGTGGTGGAATTCTACATATATATCCAGCAATAAATAGTTTCTAAGCCCTCTCTTTCCTGTATTTTAAATTTGAGACCAAAAATCATATACAAATATGTTAGAAAGTAGATTGTCCTTATACACTAAACTCATTTGATCATATATATATTGAATAAATTTGATGTGTACTTTTTCGTGGCAATAATTGAGCTACATTATAAAAGAACACTATCGGATCCATTGTTACCATCTTCGGGTGCATTGGACTCGTCACAGACACTGATATCTTATGAAAATTGATCCTTGAGTCTGTTGGAATTGGTGTCAAAAAATTGTTATTTCAGTATCTGCAAAAAAAAGTGCATTTTGAACCAGCCCTCGGAAACCTCCACTGCTTGTTATAAGAATTTACTCTTCATCGAGATCCCACTGCTGTTGCCAAAAGAAAGATGACAATTTCCTCACCCCACAGGTTTGAAATTTTATCCTTATTTCTTTTTAATAAAAGGTATTTTTTAAAAACAATTACTGCCGACTAAGATGATTGGCAAGAGCGTTATTCAAGAATTTTAACTTTAGTAGGCATATCACAATAATGGTTGCAGCCAGTTAACTTGCAGCAACCATTACTTAATTTATTTGGTAGGAGGAAAAAAGTCCACAACCGTTACCTGCAGCAGCCGTTGTTTAGTTTATTTGGCAGGAGGAGGACAAAGAACAAATATAAATTAAATCTGTTACTTACCCAGGGCTTGGATTGTCAGTATTTACAATCGGTTACTTACAAAGAACAGAATTAAGTTAAGTCCGTTAGAATCTGCACTCTCAGTATTTTCAACCCTAGCTAATGGTAAGTATTAAAATTTATTACAATTTTTTAAATGAGGACGACTATGACTATGTAATTTCAGTTATACAAGAAAGTTGTCTCTAGTGAGGTCTATTGGCCAATAAAAATTTGTGTTATCTCAAAAAAAGAGTTTAGGCAAAATTTATAAAATTAAGTGAAAGTCCATAATTTTCTTGAAGAAGTTACTTAAGGCAATGGAATTACATTAACTCCAATAAGGGAATTTGATACTTCAATATCATTGCCTAATTTTTTTAACACCAAATAATGTTGGTGTTATCATAGACTTCAAGGTAATTCTATGAATTAATGCATCACTTTGAAACACATGATTAAAAAATTCATTGACAATGATAAATTCAATTAGATGACACACATATATGCTAAAGTAAAGTAATGGAAAACTCTTCTTACAAGGATCCATCCATTGATACTAGTAATGCTCACATGGTAGACAAGCTAAATTACAACAATGAATATAAGCAACATTTGTTTAGGGTATTTATTGGAGCAATAGATTCAATCAAGAAGAAAAAATCTATTCAAATTGTGTTTACTAAAGTGGATATGCTACATGGTAGTTCATATGATGGACTATTTATACACGTGTTGATAGAAGGAAAGTAAAAAGATGGTATAATGATAGACAATGGTTCACACTTGAATATATGCTCTAAGATTTTTTTTACAACCTTGGACTCAATTTGGATGATATAGGTTATACTTCTATTGCTATCATGAGATATGATAGAATTGGAAGGACAACTATTGGTTATTTTATATTTCCTATTAAAATGAGACCAAATGCAATTTGAATTCTATTTCATATTGTGTCCACTATTGGATCATACAATTTGAATTCTATTTCATGTTGAGGCCACTATTGAATTCTATTTCAGGTTATGCCATGAGAGGATCAAGATTATCCCTAGAGTTATGCACATACCATATATTCCAAGTTTTTTAGTTTTTCTCAACAAGATGTACGATGTTGGAGTGCGAATTTCAGCCATAAAAGATGGCTACAAAATGGTACATGGTGTGATTTTTTGTTGAGAAGGTTTCTCACCACAACCTTGTTCAAACTAGATGTGAGTACGGTTACTAATGTTTGCAACAACATTTTTGTTCCCAAGGACAATGAAGTACATGAGAAACCAAATCTGTTTCTAGTAGTAAGAACTATGCTTTGGCATGAGGGGATGGGTCATATTGGTAAGAAGGAAGTGTACAAAGTGCAAACCAAAGGAGTGGTGATATGGATTATTGATTGTCCCTTATATTTTGAATTATGTGAGCATTGAGAGTATGTTCAGAAGATAAAAGTAAATTTCCCTACAAGTACTATACATGCAAAGAAAATGTTATAGGTAATACATAGTGATGTATTTTAAACGGTAAAGGTCCCATCTCTTGGGAAAATTACATACTATGCATCATTAATATATTAATTATATATGAATATGTGGATCTACTTTATTAGGAAGAAATCATAAGTTTTCATGAAATTCAAGGAGATCAAAACCCTTGTGGAGAAATATAAGAAGGAGAATATTTAGGCATGTGCATGGATAATGGGGGAAAATTATTCTCAAAGGGTTTTGAGGAATTTTGCAGGAATTTAGAATTGAGAGACAAAGTAGAACTCTTCATACTACCCAGTAGAATGTAGTTGCAGCTCTGAATGAATAGGAAACTAATGGATAAACACATGAATATGTTAGAGTGGCACACACTCGGAGCAAAACTTTTCAGCTAAAATAGTAAAAAATGCTTGTTATTTTGTGAATCACTCGCCATCATCACCATTGGAAGATAAGAATTTGTAATAAGCTTGGACTAGTGAGAAACCACATCTTAAAAACCTAAGAGTTTTTAGTTGTGATGTGTACGTACAAATTCTAAAATAAAGGAGGTCAAAGTTGAGTATAGTTCTAATAAGTGCATTCATCAGAAATGGGAATGGTGTGAAAGGGTACAAGTTGTGGAATCATATAATAAAGAAGGTGTTTAATAGATGGAATGTGGTCTTCATATAACTAAAGAGGACTCTTAAAAGTGGATGTGTGCAGTGGTGAAGCTAAGCTAAAACATATGAAGAATTGGCAAAAAGAAGTCTCGGAAATGGTATAGGTTGACATTGAGTTAATTTTTTTTAATCTAGGTATGCAATTGCTAATGATGAAGAAGAGACATAGGAAGAAGAAGACTATGAGACCCCTATATGAAGAAAATCAACATGGGTGTGCAAAATTCCTAATAAGTGTAGCTGATAAGAGTTTTGTTTTGTGCTCTTACTTTCAATAACTAATGGTGATGATCCCAAGATATTGCGAGAATTTTTTTATGTAAGAATAATGTATTTTGGAATGCATCCATGAAGAAGTAAATTTATTCTCTACAAAAGATTAAGACTTGGGTTTTGATTAAACTACATCTTGGAATAAATCATGTAGGTTGCAAGTAGGTTTCAAGAATAAGTGCACTTGAAAGGAAAGTTGGAGAAGTATAAAATTCGCTTAGTTGTGAAAGGGTTATCTTAGATGGAGGAAATTGATTTAGACGAGGTATCCTCTCCTATTACAAAATTGAATTTGATTAGAATGCTTTAAGCTATTGCCATTGCATATGACCTAGACATAAATATGATCAACGTTATGGCAATGTTCTTACATGGGCACCTTGAAGAAAAAAAATATTTAATGCAATCTGAAAGTGTTGAAGTCAATGGAAAATATGACTTGGTATATCATTTAAATAAGTCCTTGTATGGCTTGAAATAATCACCAAGGATGTGGAATCAAAAAATTTATAGTCATGTGTGCAAACTTGTACTTGTGCTCAATGAGGTAGATCCTTAGGTGAACTTCAAAAAAGAAGTAAATAGTTATATCATCATAATTATCTATTTGGATGGCACGATGTTGATTAGAAATTGCAACGAAATGATTAATAGGGAAATTCTCAATTATTTGTGTAGTTCTACATGAACGATCTTGGTTTTGTGAAGTTTATCTTTGGCATGGGAATCAAACATGATTATTAAAACCAGAGGCTCTATTAAATCCAAAAGAAGTATGTTGATATGGTTTTGGAGAAGTTCAATATACACAATGATAAGCCTATGAGTATACCTTTCCCCCAACTAGTCATATTTTTAGCAGATGCAATGAGAGTTGTTAGCAAATACATGTTCAATCCAAGAAAGGAGTATTAGAATGTGGTGAAAATAACATCAAGATATCTACACAAACATTTGATTCATGGACATCTTGGTGAAAGAAAGGAAGTAAGCGTACATAGTATTTTGGAATCTAATGAGGGAGGAGATCTTGATATGCAAAGATTTACTATTCAGCGTGTTTTTATTTATTCCGTAGAGCTGTAAGTTGGATGATTAAACCTCAAACAAGTGTTACAATATCCACCACAAAAGATTAGGACATGGTGCCTAGTTGCGTAAGAAAGGAGGTAGTTTGGCTTTGGAGATTATGTTCCATGGTAAGATTCATATAGAAGACAATGAGGTTATAGTGCAAATCTAAGAGTGTGATCTATCTCACTGTGAAGAATGAGTAGCACTCTCATATTATGCACTTTAATGTGAAATATCATTTTTCAAAAGGAAATTGTATAGGAAAAGAGGATACAGTTATAGAAATCTGAGACTAATTAGAATGTTGTAGATTCATTGGCCAAGGCATTCACTACTAAGTTCACTTGTTGTAGGAAAGGAACAAAACTTCAATCCCACAACTATTGAAGGATAACGTTGTGCTCCCAATATACAAAATTTTGAATAAGTGCAAGAATGTTAGGAGTATTTCAACTTTTTATAGGTTTGTGCAAGCTACTTTGCATAAAAGATGGTGTCACAAATCTTGTACAACACTTTTTTAAAACGAAACTATGCAAACGTGTATGTAGAAGCATATGAGCACATGTGCATCCTGTGAAACTTGCATGATGTGATTTGGAATATTGTGTGCAACATTGTGTTGTGTACAGGACTATGTACACATATCATACACCGTGGGAGTTGCATTATGGCACACGATCAGTTTTTGCAACATTAGATTTTAATAGTTATGCATTTTCATTACTTTTCTAACTGGAATCTATTGATTGGAGATATAGAACAATATGTCGATGCATATTCTGAGACATGTAGTGGAGGGATATTTTATTCTTGATGACTAAGCAAAGCCTAAAGAGAATATTTAGATGGTCTCCTTGAAAATTCATGATATGTATTAAAGCATGAAATTACTTTTAATCATATTTTTCAACAGGGATGTGAATTATGAGAGTGGGTATAACAACCTGGAAGCTTTTGTAAATAGTGATGCACAGTCTAGTGCATGAAAAATGAATAAGAAGAACAAAGGAAGAAGAGAGAGACTTATGCATAGGTACAGATACTTTGAGTCGAATGGTATTGTCCCATTTTTTTTGTAGTTACACAATGTAAGTACATGAAGTATTGATATACAATGTATTAAAGGTGATCTTATTGTATTTATAAGCTGGGTTAAAATTTAATGTAATAAGAAAAATTATTGTGACGAGTTTCTTTATCCAAAAGGGTTTTCATGGAGTAAATATTATGTCTATCTCATTTGTATATCTTTTGTGTTCTGCTTAGATTTATAATTGCCACTTTTCTCCGTACAACTTATTTTTGACAGGAATCCTATTATAGGGAATTTGAGTTCATCCGAGATTGAGAATACTCTCTTTTTCCCAACATTATTAACCACATATTGATCATGCCTTATAATCCTTAACTTCTATGGATGTTTATTATACTACATTAAATGATGCATTCACATGTCTAGGTTATCATGTCATGCCTTTTTTAACCCTTTTTAACTAGTTGTGTCCACGTGTTACCTTGGTATTCTCCCCAGTCCAGTTAGATTCAAGTATCAAGATTAGGATAATGAACCATGATCTAGCTAAGAGACACTTGCAAAATGTGTAATGTAGGGACAACAAAATCCATAGGTATGTCACTCCCCTCATTCCATATACCAAATAAAATAGAGTACACTTATGCAAATGCTTGTATGCTATCTTGTAAGCCACTGCAACATGCTCATACTAGTCTATTCTATCTATTACATATCGCCATTAACACATTATGCTTAAATGAGGTGATAAGACAATATGTAACATCCTATCCCTCTTAGAGGGAGTATTATCCAAATGTGAGGTTGGAACAATTTGTCAAGGCACTTGTATTTGCATTCCCTATCCATTTTTTCCATTAATAAGGAACACACACTTGTACATTTATCGTGATGGAAAATTCGTTTTCATAAATCTTGTGCATCCCCTTCTCTTTTTAGGATGAAATTTTTATGTGCACTAGTTGGTGTTCTTTCCTTAAGCCTACAATCCCTCTCAATATAAAGTATATCTTATCAAGTACACAACACCAAACACAATCTAATCATGTGTTAAAGGAAATTTTAAGGTGTAGACACATATTACCATAAGGATGCAAAGGTTTCAAGGGACCGTGTGTCCATCTTCTTATTGCCAAACTACAAAAAGGTCATTATTATTAGAAATTATCTTTCTTCTGCTTTGATATGTTCTAACCACCATTATTTCATACTCTAAGACCCGACCATTCCCTAAAGCATACAAAGAGAACTCTAGTGGTATGTCCCACAATTCTCCCTTCACCTCTTTTTTAATGTATCTTCACATAGTTTCCAAGGTGGCACACAACATTTTAAGAGTTTACTAGTCCTAATGTTCTAACGTGAATGCCTTGGTTGAGTAACTAAAATGTTTCTACCTAAATGTTCTATAAATCTTGCATCATTGTCATAAATTTTCCTACTTACGAGTGACCCTATTGTTTTATGGGAGAACATATGAATTGGGAGTGACCCTATTGATTTTTGGGAGAAACATATGTGGAATTTCCAAAGAAAAAAAAAATCTTGAAAAATTGTGAATTAGTATCAACATTCACCTTTAGAAAGTGATTTTTAACCAAAAATCAAGTCTTATTGTTAATATCAATTTGTCTTCGTAGGAAGCAACATTGACCTAGACAATCAACAAATGAATTGTTGCATAGTTGAAAGAGTAATTATTGTAGCCTTGAAAGTTAACACCACTTAGTTGGGCGCATTGACACATCACTCAGACTGATGTCCAAGTGCTCACTCGAAGCACACACAACCTACTAGATCCCTCTTTTTTATATCATTCAAGATGTGTAGTCAACATTAATCATCGCACAACATTGAATAGAAGATAATACAATAGAAATCATAATAAATACAATAATAATATGAGCTTTGATCATTCATTCCTCAAGATATACAATCAACAACAAGATTTGAATGCCAATAATACCATGTCCATCTCTCCTAATCTTGGCAATCCATATTAGATCATCCATTACAAACACATAACATGATCTCACAAAATATGATATACTCAACAACAAGCTTTCACATACTTGACTCTTCAAGTCGCGGCTCTCTCTATTTAAATACATAGACATGACAACTATATATAGTTTGTGGGAACTTGTCCTTCATGATGCACTAAAATTAGCAGAAACTTGACAAGGTCATAACTTGTGCTCCAGGTGTTCGATTGGGTCCCTTTTTTTTAAACCACCCATTTTGACGAGACAAACACACCGGACAACCAGCCTTGCCAATTGGAGCACGTTTCAGCATATTTTCGGGCCCAAATTCCACCATCTAAGGGTCAAAAATTAGGATTTAATTTATACTTTGGTTTTTTCCTATTTTAGGGCATTAGTTAATGTTAGTATCTTAGATGCATTGTGAGTTAGAAAGTTGGCAATTCCTCTAATTTAGGCATGTAGAAGATGTGTGGCAATTTCTGTACCCATATGAATAAACATGTGAACTTACTAAGAATAGCAGGTTCTAGTAAACTGCTAAAAATAGTAATTTCTGCCACCTGGAGTAGATGTAGTCAAAGTTAGTTAGAGTTTGCTTGGAAACTCGAGTTGGGAGTTGTTTTCCTATTTAAAATGCTTTAATCTATTAATAGACTATCCTATACTTAGCCTGCATGTACCTTTAGACTGCACCTTAGTCCTCAACTGGTTGTTTTATTACCATCCCTACTATTAAAAGCTTGTTTGTTCCTCACACCATGATATATTCAGCTATCTCTGTCCATGTGTAATCTTTCTTTACCCAATGCTATGCATGTGCTTTATCCTTCTTTAGTGTTGATTTATCCAATTATAGCTCTATCTTGCTTATCACGCCAACCCATGTTTTTCCTATTTTAAGTTGGTCTCTACTTTTCTGGATATCTCATGTTCTGACCATTTCTTTTGCGCAACCCTTCGCACATACATTATTCATGCCCCTGCATACACCTTCGCAGACCATCTTGTACTTATGGTATTTCTCCCTTTTGTTGTCGTGTGAACCTTCATGTATGGATCATACTTAGCCATTTTTCCCAATCCAACATTACCCCGTACTAGGGATATTGTCCTTCCTCGGAAATACAAATAATGAAATAATATTTGAAAGAATATGGGCTATACCCCATTGAAATAAAATAATAAAGAATTGATTTTATGCACGCCATAAATTAAGTTACGATGATGGTAGAAGATCATGGAACTCAAGGTTGATGCCCTTATTTAGTTGTTTCCATTTCTCAAGCCCAATGTATACCCTATCTGGTGCTGACTCAACAATATCTGGGATCTTGTCCAGAGTTAGTCCATCGTCCTTCTCCTACAATGCTTTTAATATGACATCCCACTATGTGGTGATGCCCTCCAAAAAATCTACTTTGCACATCACCATTGTTTGCACCTCACCAAGCCATTCTTTGATCCTGTCGCACTTAGCTTTTATTTCTTCTTTCTTTTCTCCAACTTCTTGCAAAATTTTCTTGCGCTTAGCCCTATGTTTTAATAATGAGGATTGTTTTCTTTTCAATTCTGCCTCATCTCCTACAGTGTGCACGTTTAGGATCATCAAAGTATCCTGAAAGTTTACAAAAATATTTTCAGCCTTCGACACGACTTCCTTTAGTTCTGTTCCAAGTGCTATATATTCTTCTAACATTTTTCTATCATAGCCTTATTTTCACTGGTCAGTTATTCTGTCATATGCCCTTTCCCTTTATTCACCTTTACTAGCCGTATTTGTACCAGTTCTTCCGAGTACTCCATCTCTACATTATGGTTTGGTTTGGCCTACATTACAATAACTAGACATACACGTACAATATTATTGACTAAGTCAACCGCTTTAGTATACACATATATCAACCTCTTCTTGAATTGTTCAGATCCTCAACTAGTTCGTTATTATTTTTTTCCTCTCTCCATATCATTTTACATATGATGTAATGTGGCACTCTTGTCAACATTTCTTCGCCCTACATCGGTAAACATTTTTATCATAACATTGTTTTCCTTCTCATCTGAGAGTTGAGTAGAGTCTACTACGGGAAAGACCTTCCATGGTTATATTTTCCCTTTTATCTCTAAAATTGAATCTTTCTTCACTTCAAACTCTAGTTCCACCATGTACGTCTACAATGCCCAAGAGAACATATTTCTTGTGTTCAAATGGGCCTTGGCTTGATTAAACATGTCCCAACAAAACAGTTTCTCAGGCTTCATTAAGCTCTGAAATATGGCCCTGAGAAGCTTGGTTGTGTCATCTATGTATGACATCTCTGGGGGTCCTTGTGGTGGTTTCCTTAGCCTCTGTCCTGCCACATACTTCCTGCACGATGTATCTTGCACAAAATCATGATGTGCGGGGCCCGTTTTCTCACTTGTTCCTTGGTCTTCCCCAATTCCATGCTCTTGTTGTGTCTCTTCATCGTGCACTTCTTCACACCATTCCTCACACTCCTCTTCACGCGTGTGATCTTCATGTTAAAGTTATTATTGCTCTTCTCCATGTTCCATCTCTTCGTGTTATTCTTCTTCATGTTCATGCTCAGTTTTTTCTAACCCATCTTCCTCTTGGTCCAAATCATGGATACTGTGAGGTTGTTCTTCCTCTGTGGGGCTAGGCCTCTGCAATTCTTTAATTTGGGCATTTGGAGTAACTTGAAGAGTGTGCAAAGTGCTTGCTTCATATTTTTTCCTCTGCATCCTCTTTCATGCACTATGATCCAACACATCCTCCATATCTTCTTCTTCTTCTTCTTCTTCTTATGGAGGATTGGGATTGTGCCTATGTTTGGGTATCCTCATAATTGTCTCTTCTTAGATGGTGGTGGTGTAAGGGTGGTATCTTGCACATTTTCCACCTTTCCATCTTGGAGATTTGGTCGTAGATAAACACAGACTTTGAAAGCCTCCTTTCCACTGCCAGCGTCATAATGGGGTTTAGGTCCATACTATCTAATTTTATTGTCTCTTCATAGGTATTTTTAGATGCATACTTGTAGGTTTTGCACAATGTATGATAATCATAATCCACATTTTCCGCATTGAACCTAAGCGGTTCCACATATTTTATCCTATTGAATGTGCCCTTGAAGTATTTGGCAGTGAATGCACACATAATTTTGCACCAAGGCCCCATCTATCCACTTAGCAGTAAAATTTTTGCAAGGCAAAAATGTTGCATGACTGCAAAATTTTCCTGTCCTTCTAGCTCCCTAGGTAAGTGTCATTCATTCTCGAATGCATCGCGCATTCTCTTATACCTTTTCTTTAGGTTTGCCTTGTATGCATTACATATTTCTCCATCACAAGTGTACTTGGAAAAACTTGTTATGTTTGTGGAGCCTATTTTCATGTTAGAGTGTGGTACACCTTCTATGTGTTACACTCGGGTATTTTTACGGCGGTCCCGCTCGCCGGTGAGTGGGTCAGGGGAGTTTGGGGGGGTGAAGCCCCCGAAGCAAATTTTCATGGGTGGTTTATTAACCCATGGGTAATGGGTAACTGTTATGGGCTGTTTTTGGGCCCATGTTTTTTTGGTACCCATTTTTTTGTAAAACCGCCTCTTCGGTTACCCATAGGTTTATGGGACAGTTTTGTTTTTCCCCATTGTTTTGATACCCACGGTTTTGTAAAACTGCTTAAGCTGTTGTCTATTTATATGGTGTTATGCATATGATAGATACATAAGCAAATGTATTACAAATGTGTTTTGAATTTGAGTGTGAATTCTGTAGAGTTTGTTGAGCATAGCTCCAAACGGATCTGGGTATTGTATTGAGAGAGTGGAGGCTTGTAATAAAATCTGAGCAAGTGATTCTTGGTGGACGTAGCCCAAATTGGGTGAACCACGTTAAATCTTGTCTCTCTGTGTTGTGTTATTTATTCTGCACTTTTATTTCAGATCTGTAATATTTTCTGCATATTAGTTTCTACTTTTGCGATTCTGTAAGGGATTATTCCGCATATTTTATCTCTTATTCTCTAACAAAACTTTGTGCCGAAGATCTCTTTTCAATTTGATGCTCCCACTTGTTATCTACCAGTCCATCCTGAACCCCTATTTCCCAAAACATTATTAAAATGTAAAATAGAGCCCCATGTGATCTTCTCTCTCTTTTCAGTTTGGGTCCTTTCTTCCTCTACGATGTTTTCTGCTATGTATAAGGTAATATTATATGTAGTCCCCTATGACATCTTATAGAAAATATGCAAAAAATTCTTATTAACCTCTGACCGTCTTTCTAAGCCACCTAATTATTAGCTCGCCAAACACACAACTACTCTTATTACTAGGTTAGTAATGTTTAAAATGTTGAAGGCACATCTTCCCTTTTGATACTGATGTTTGGTGGTTGTCTCGTCCACTATTGTCTCGTCACACAAATTAAGTGCTATCTCCTCGCCACTATCACGCACCTTTGTTACTCTGCTGATAAATTTTGTAATTAGGTGCATCCTCCTACCCCTGAAGTAGAAATAGTCCTCATGGACTCATGACATCAACCATTGGTACAATCACATGGGCTTACCAAAAAAACATAATTCATACAACTGTAATACTCCCACACCTTCCAAGGTCTTGCACACCTTTTCATCAAAGAATATTTGTCCTTTTGTAGTCTACTGCCTCATCTCTTATAAAACATCATTTTTGATATCCATTTCGTGGTCTTGCTATTTTGCACTTCCACAACTACGACGCCTATTATTTCCCCACAATCACTTCTTGTGGATACTGCATCTCTAAAAACCAGTTGTCTTCTACTTCCTTTTTTACCTTCTTACCCTTGGATGCTCTCTTTGTTGGTGCCATAACATAGGTTTTCAATTACAAACTTTTAATCTCTAATAATTTCTTACCCTAGGTGCACTTATTCCTATTTCTCAACCACAACCACTTACTCTACTTACTATGCTTAGTATACTCGGCTTACTATGATTACTCTGATTATAACTTTGACCTTCACTCGACATGTCGTAGCTCTACAAAATACTTTCCACACAACCTTACAAACCTAACCTCCACTTCTCCAAACCCTACTTCAACTTCATCTATGCATTTTAGACACCACCTTCCACAAATGCAAGGATCTCTGGTTCTGGGCACTAGTTGTTGGTTGCTCGGTTTACATCGTCAGTTCCTTCACACACAATTGCTCTAGTTTTTACAAGCTTGAGTTCACACAAAATCATAAAAGCTTCTCAATTCACAAGTCGCAAGGTGAGGGAATTACTATGATCTTCCCCTTTTATACATTTTCGCTCTTAATGCTTTACCATCTCACTTCACCTACCACCACTTATAGTTTTAAATGTGATTTTTGTGTTTTCCCACTTTATTTATGTGCGGTCATCAGTAGCTTCCATACGCAGTATTCCATAACCTTCTTGCATGCTACTACCTCCCAGGATGCAGACCCTCTTGTGTGTATATTCTTGCACCACACACATTCCTCGTCTATGCCACTTGTTAAGTATTTTCTCTTACAATGTTTCCTCCCTCGTGTTATGTTATGCACTTTACCAACTTTCCTTCATACAAGTAAGCATCCTTTACACCTTTGAGAAAGTTCACGATTATAAGCGCCCTAATAATTTTCATATCCGAGCGGTCCAATCATGACCAAGAATATACATATGTGCACTGAGATTTATATGACGTGCCAATTTACTCCTTGTGTGCCTTGTCTCCTACCCCATACTAAAAGGATGTTCGGTCCTCTGCACGTCAATCTAAAACAAATATCATCATATCTTGCGCGCAGACATGTTTATTACAACACAACAAAACAATTGTAGAAAAGGGAATCTAATCTAAGTGGCAATACTGCCTTATTACAACCATAATGAAATAAGCTTATTTATAGTAGGGATTCAATCTACTTACATTAAAGTAACCAGGAAACATTGTGCCATCCAACACCTGTAATTGACATGCTCTTAAATCCAATATCTTTGTTACTTTAAATGACCCTAACCGGTGCACTTTAAGCTTTCCTGGGTGGTGCGCAAACTTAGAATCACATAGGAGCACCTTCCCACCAACTGCAAAAGACTTGTTCTTAATATGCCTGTCATGCCAAGACTTTTTTCATGTTTTTCCTATTTTCTGACTCCATTGCACAGTGGCACACATTTCATTCAATTGCATTAATATGTCAATGTGTTGTACTATTGCTTGATCATATGGAAAACTTCCTACGCACGTAATACGTAATGATGGTAACATAAATTCTGTTGGCAAGACTACCTCTGTGCTAAACACCAACTAAAATGGTGTTTCTTTGTTTAACCTCTTATAGGTAGTTTTGTACGTTCATAGTACAACTAATACTTTGTCATCCCAATCCTTTCATCC
Source organism: Taxus chinensis (assembly GCA_019776745.2). Lineage (NCBI taxonomy): Eukaryota > Viridiplantae > Streptophyta > Pinopsida > Cupressales > Taxaceae > Taxus > Taxus chinensis. The sequence goes on along the minus strand of CM034150.1, from coordinate 60,219,975 downwards.
TATATCACAAATCTTTGTCAAAGTGTGTCCCAATATGTTATTGAAGGCTTTTGCAGTACCATTGGCTTGTGGGTGATAGGGGTTGTCTTATTATGAGTTACCAAGAACTTTTCCAACAATATTCTAATAGTCTCGTTCAAAAAATGAGTTCCCCTGTCAGTGGTAAGGCACAATGGGAAGCCATACCTGCTAATGATATTCTCCTAGAAAAAGTGTGTTATTATAGCCATTATACAATCCTTTATAGGTTCAACCTCTACCCACCTCGTCAAATAATTAGTGCATGTGATGATGTAACATGTGTTTGTCCTTCGCGTAGCTGGTACAATCGGTACAATGAAATATATTACCCATTTTCCAAAAGGTTTTGCACTTGTTATGGGGTGCAACGATATTTCATCATGATGCTCAGGCTTTCCTATTCTATGAAAATGATCACATTCCTTGACAAACTCATAGGTATCTTTGTATAATGTCTCCCACCAAAGTCCTTCCAAGAGTATCTTGTGCATTGTAACCTCAATTACATAATTTCCACATGTTATCCCACCATGTGCTTCTTCCATAATTGCTTAACATTCATGCTTCAAGACACATATGTGTAGTACTTCATATCTACCCGTCTTGTATAGGTCACCTCCTACCAATTGATAAGGCAAAATGTGAATAGCTAATTACTTCTTCTCAAGTATTTTCATTCCCTCATTCGCCATACTCATGCGCAAGAATACTATAGTATTCTCTAGTTCAATTAGCAAGCGTTGTAGCCTAAAAAGTTGTGCATTTGGCATGGTATCCTATATGCTTTGTGCGTCCTCCCCATAATTGATCCTTGAGAGATGATCAGGTCCAATATTACTCCTTCCAAGTTTTCCTATAACTGTAAACTCAAATTATTGGAATAAGAGTATCCATCTACAAATTCACCCTTGTAAGATTGGTTTATTGACCAAATACTTAAGTGTCATGTGATCAATATAGAAAACAATTGGAGTGGCCAATAAATATTGCCTAAACTTTTGAAGTGCATACACCATAAACAACGCCTTGCGCTCTGTAGTTATATAATTTTTCTCCGTAAGTGTTATCTTTCTGCTCACAAAACAAATAGGGTGGTCTACATTCCCTTCCCCAAGATGATCTAACACTGCCCTGGTGGTTGTTCTAGAGGCATCCACATGCACTTGAAAAGGCATATTCCATGAAGGAAAACATAGGATGGGTGCGGTTTTTAGTCTCTCCTTTAATGTCTCGAATGCATTCTGTCATGCATCCTTCCAATAAAACTTTCCCTTTGCCTTCAACAACTCCTCCAGTGGCGCAACATTCTTGGCATACTCTTTAATGAATTGTTGGTAGTATCCTATAGGCCCAAAGAATCCATACACCTTGCTTTGATTTGTTGGTTCCCCAAACCCCAACATGACTGCCACTTTTTTTGGATCAACCAACAGGCCTTCCTTGTAAATGATGTGCCCCAATATTTTACCAAACAATGTTGTAAATATACATTTATTAATGTTAAAAGATATATTTAGCTTCCTACATCATTTGAACATTAACCTCAAATAATCACAATGGCTCTTCACCAACCCATAGACTGTCCAATAATACAAGTACACTTGAAGAAACTTGTGAATAAAATCTTGGAATGTTTGTACTACAATGCACGAGAATACTGCCGGTACATTATTCAACCCAAAAGGCATGACTATGTATGTAAAACAACCCCATTTTGTCGCAAATGTTGTCTTCGCTTGATCTTCACACATGTAATGCCCAATAATTAACACACACTAAAGAGCACGTGAACGGTAAAAATTACATAATATTTTTTTATATAAGGGTTTTAGAAAGTATTAATGAGAACCAAGTTTCAAGTTTACATTATTAAATGTGTATTGTGTGTTGTCGCAAAAAACCACTAAGTTTATCACACTTGTGAGCTATATGCAATGTACGTTCGAGCGATGCAGATGTCAGTTAAATTGGCGAAGCCAATAACCTTGTCGATGATTCAATTTTTAAGTGATTATTAAAAAATGAGGGTGATGGATTCAAGGGAAGGATTACAACTCAACTCCCGCAAAAAAAATATTTGTTTGAGGAAATGAGGTGACCGAAGTGGCGATAGTTACCTCAGGTTTATATATATATATGATTTAATTATTAAGTCATGTGTATTTCGTTATATGATTTAGCCATTACAAATTCCAATGGAAAATTAATAATAAATAATTTATAGAACTTATCTATTGTATTTACATTTCCTAATTCAACTTAATAAAACACTACTAAGAAGGTCTATTATAACACCAATAGAGTTTCATTAAATTAACGATGGTTATCTAGAAAATCCAAATTAAGTAAAAGTGAAAATAGGTCAAATCTGAAAGTCGGGTCAAAACTAAGCCCTTGGATCAAACTAATTCCCACCATTAGATATTTAGGTCAAATGTAAACCCTAAAATCTATCCTTGTGCCTATACAATACTTTTCTTATCTCTTGTTTTTATTTCAGTTCCTTCTTTATTCTTCATTTTATTACTTTCTCATTTTTATGTAAGTTTGGAAGTTTGGGCTATGGAAGAGGGATTTAAAAACATATAAACAAATATATATATCCAATAATGGGTCACTCGGGCTCAGAATTTGTTAAGGTTGATGTAAATGTGTAAAGTGACATTAGTTTCTAATGTTGTCTTTTTCTTTCCATGATTGAAATTTACTTTTCCTTCATTTTAAATTTTTTTATTGATTTGCTTGATTATTTTGATATTTTAATTTAATTAGATTTTAAGTTGGGTTATAAAATTATTTTCACTCTCTATTTTTGTACGTTTGAGCTTATGTTTTGTTGTTTGGGAAGTTTCCATTTATGAAAAATTCAAATTTGGGCTTGGATAGCAAATTTGGAAGGTGTATGGGACAAGTAAACCGTGTATGGGACAAGTAAACCTTCTCCCATAAACCAAAAACTACCCATACACCTACCCATAGAATTGTTGTACCTTTTTAGGCCCCTTTGGCCACTTGAGGGATAATTAGTACCTCATTTATTACTAGTAATCTTTCTCTCTTTTCTAAATCTGATTGTGTTAAGTACCTCTCTTATAATTTGAGTTTTATAGGACACTTGAGATATGTGTTTCAATTGTTGTGATTTGATGAATTGACATTTTGGGATTACTTTTAAATTAAGTCTTGTAGATGTGAACTATTTTAATTATTTTCAATTTCTTTATTTATTTCCATGTGAGGATTAGCCCAATCTAAAGGTTTATAATGAATCCTCCCCTCCACTTGGATCAAGATGACCAAGTTAAATAATAAATGCTTTCATCATAATTAGGTTTTATTATAATGTCGGTAATATCATTTGATAACATAGAGTTATAATTATTTCTTATAATCTAAGGTTCTAAAATAAAATAAAATTTAATGTCATTATACTATAGTGTGGAGTAAGTTACACCTTGAAAATCTATAAAGGAAATAATGGCCCAACTAAGACTAAATTTAATTGCTACTCCTAGCGGTAAAAAATTATCATACAAGCTAATTATTATTAGGAGGATCATTATAATTTTTTTACTATGGTGTACGATATGTTGCCTCGTGACCCTAGACGGGTAATGTTACGTTGATCTTTCAAACGAAACCTAAGTAACTTTTTACCCTAGGGTTGAATGTGATCGACCAAAATTAAATAATAGTTAACGGGAAGTATATAAGCTAATAAAATTTATTTTCCTAGTCGATTGCTAACAAATATCTAATGTAAGAATATAATTTAAATAGTTAGGGGTTAAACATACTTCGGTAAGAATTAGTGTAAATACTTCCACAAGACAAAGTATAAAGGTGTATTTGTTGTTTATAAAAAGTACCATCGCAATAAATCTCTTGCAGTTTGTCTTGAGTAACTAGTACTTTCATACGATTATTGGCTTTGCCAATTTAGCCGTATATTGCTCGAACACATGGTGCGGAAAACCCAACGGAGTCACGCAAATGATGCGTAGTACACAACTAATAACGTAAACTCGTAACTTATTTCCCATTAATTCTTTCTAAAACTGTAAAACAAATTCATAATGTTCACCTTTAAAATAAATTGTTTTGTGAGTAACATTTTGGGGCGTCACAATGCACAATTCAAACTTGATGATATCTTGAGAACCCATTAGTAAAGGAATAGATCTCACTCCTTGCGACAACTTCAATTTTTTCTTTTGTGAAGGGTGTCGGAAAAGGATCAATTACACATGAAGCATTTATAACTCTATAATCAACACATATCCTTCATTCTTCCATCCTTCTTGATGTTAATTACCATAGGGCTGATCCATTCAGATTCTTCTATGGGCTCAATGATGTCTGATTTCATCATCTTGTTAATCTCATCTTTTACTTTCACACGCAGGTTGGGGTTCATTCTGTAAGGTTGCTTTCAAATTGGTTGCGCACCATCCTTAAGTTTCATCTTCAGCTCCCCAAGTGATGTATGGATGCCCTTCAACTCATGGTATCCTCAAGAAATAGATCCTGGAAGTCTCATAATAATTCCACTATTTTTGTAACTTCCACCTTAGACCAATAATACCCGATCATTGCTTCCTTTTGCACGTCGTCGGTCCCAATATTCACCTTTTTTGTCTTTAACGACAAATGATATGTGTGTTCTTGTTTATCGGCCATATCCAGAACTTCTTCTTCACCTTCTATATGATCTATATTGAGATCCTCAACCTCATCATCATCGATTAGGTACACTAGCTTCCCTTTATCCTTTTCTTTCCATGTACGCTCCATAATACTTTCATCATTATCCAATCATGTGCGATCACTCATGTGATCTTCAGGGATAGTTTCATCAAACATATAAGTCAAGAGTTTCTCTAGCTTTGCGCTATATCCCAACGTGATGTGCTTCATTAACTATAATGCTCCATGGACAAGATGTTTAGTAGAAAAATAATCAAAGGTGTGCATGATACCCGAAGTTAAGTCATACCAACTCACTGTCTATTTCCTCAATTCCGCATGTATGTACCATGTGTGTGTGCATCCGTGCATTGTAGAATAGACTTATAAACCCCACAACGAGGGTGGTAGCATGTGAAAGACTTGTAGCCAACTCTTCTCACGTATCTGTATGTGACTCTAAGGGGACGTATTCCCATTATAAGTTGGTATATGAGAAGGATGATTATTCTTGGCAAACCTTATCAAGAAAAAAAATCTTATTTCACGTCATCCAAGTAGATTATCCTTTTGTACAGCCTACCAGTGTACCGTAGTTCCCTTCAAGGAGTAAACTAACATGTTTCTCCCATCTCCTTCCTTCCGTAACTTCTCCTCCACTGCGCACAAGAAAGAATCAAGATTTTCCTCCCCATTATACCTTAGTAATGCCACTCTTCCCAACCACCTGACTATTCGTGGCTTGATCAGTCATATTATTCTTTTGTGACACTCGCGAACAACCATTTCATAAGTTTCATCACCCAATTATCACAGGCAATGCTAGCAGTGTCACTAATAGAATGTGCATCTCCCCAATTTCTAGGCTGCGTGTTGTATGTGCATATAATTGATCGAGGTCATCTTCATTGATAGGTTTGGTGTAGGGTGCAATCTTGGTGCCATCTATCAAGATTACCAACCATCCTTCCTCATTCTCAAAGCTGAAATAATGCTTGTTAAAGTGCATGTCTACATTATTCACGTAGCACCAAGGGAGGTCTAATAGTACAGGAAATTTTTCTACTTATACTAATTTCAGTACCTCAAAGTCTCCTTTGAAATTTTCCCCCTAAATCATGACGCTTGCATCCTTTAAGACTCCAATGGGAATTTCCATTATTTTTTGGCTATGTACAACCCACTTGAAGATGGTTGCAATGGGGGTTTTCCCATTCAATTCCAAGCATCAAGTGTTAGGACATTGACTTCTACACATGTATCAAACAAAATGTTACTTACCAACCAACCATCTATAGCTGCATCTAACATAATCTCCTTGTCGTATTCATGGTCATGGGGTGGAAAATTAGCATGCAAGATTTGTCTATTCATCTATGTTCCTGCACACGGTACTTTCTCCCATAACCATTCTCCTAACAGAGGGATGATGTTTTCTTGCCTAAGCATTCTACATACTTCCTTAAGGTTATCCACATCCTTATTAGGTACCTCATTTTGTTTGGCACACTCTCTATCTCATGCTTGTTCCTTCAAGAAAAGTATCTCTCCCTATAGTTCTATGATCAATCACATGGTTTCTTGGAAAACCTATTTTTGTTGTCCTGCGTCTGCATATTTAGTTGGTTGCACATTCTCATCCCGTATGATGAACGAATTTGATCTTCTTTGTTCACGCATGCTCGGTGCTTCTGCACATGTAGTAACCAATAATAGTTGTTGCTCTACCATAGCTAAAGTTTGAGGATGCCATTATCCCTGCCTAGAGCACTTAACTTGTATCATTGTTCTCCCCTATCCTTCTTATTTTTACACATATGTGCGTATAAGTTCGGGCAATCTTCCACTTTGTGCCCCTTTCCACAGTATGCGCAAGAATGGTTATGCAGAAACTCACATTTATAGCACATCCCTCAGCTGAACCTATCCCTATGACCTCCACGGAATCTACTGCGATATCCTCCATGGTATCCCCATTACCGTTGTTTTATGCGTCATTATTTCGTCCAACCCCATTATTTTTTAGTGCCTTGTTCATGTTATTATGAGCTATTCTTTATGCTAGCCTAGTGCAACCTCATCTCACAAGCTTCATGAAGGTGTTCAATCAGACAAAAATTAGTTATATCATGGGTGTGTGTGTGTCACAAATATTGCAATACATTGACACCTTATGTGTGGCGTGCTACAAAATTGGGTAGTCTCAAACATCATGGTTCTTATGATAGATCAAACAAGACAAGAGAAGTGCGTGCACACTCCTGCGTAGAAAACTATCCTTTGTGTCCTTTCTACATCATATTTTGTGCACCGAAGTCCATTATAGGTGTCGTGTATTGATTTAGCAGATAAAGTCTCTAGCTAGGTAGCCATGCTTGCAATCTGATATTTGAGGAACGAGATCACTCCATTGTCTATGCTTCCAACCGCCTCTGCATGCAGTGCTGCATCCAAATCATCATGTAGGTTTGTGAATGTTTTATGTGATAACGCCTTTCAAAATGGTGTTAGCAATCCCCCTACGAACCACCACACATGTTGACTATGGTGGATGTCATATGAAATCTTAGACAACAAAGTCTTGAAACGCACATCATATTCCCTGACACTTTCAACCAAGCCTTGTTTAATGTATTTGAGCACTTTAATGCTCTTCTGCTCAAATTCTGGTATGTGAAATTTGGCTAGAAAGGTGCTATGCAATGCATCATAGTCCACTGCCACCTGATGCAGTTCATACTTCCTGTAACAACTATGTGCATGCCCTTAAAGTTTGGTAGTTAACTGACTTGCCTTATTTTCTAACATTGTTATTCCTTTGGCCCTCCATAAAATCTCACACTTGTGCATGTTCTCTATTGTGTCTTCTACACCTTGATACTTTGGTAAATGATGTGGCATATCAAAGAAAATATGAGGGGGTTGTTGTCGTGATGGGTTACTAACTTATCCTGGATTGTTCATGCTTGGTGGTGGACCAGATCCTAACCCCAAACCTCCACTAGGGTTTCCTCTACTCAGGGGAGAACTAGAGCCTCTTGTCGCTATGACTAACGACGGTCCCAAAGAAGAACTAGTTTGCACGGTCATAGTCAAACTAAACTACACACCAAATTTTTTCCCTGATATCCCTCCAATAGGATTACTTCCACTAAGTGGAGTGCCAACAATTTGTCTTCATGTTGTGCCTACTGGATTAATTCCAAACCAATTTTGTTGTTTGGCTACAAGAGCATGTTACGCTACCACGTGTGATGCATTTATCTATTGTTCATCGTGAGATGATACAAATACATTTATTCTTGTATCTCCAACCCAACTTGGTGATCCTCGATTACCATCTTACTCCACGTCACTGTGATGATCCTCTATAACAAATTCCAGATTCTGAACACCAAACACAAGGGCTAGGGGTTTGGGATGGGTTAGATGTGTGCCATCGATTCTTCTTTCTTCACCAGACTTATTTTCATCAGATGTTGAGGGGTTCCTCCTGATGCACTTTCCCAATATCCGAGGGACATGGTCCTGCAATCCCTTGCATTTTCAGGGTTCTCATTACTTTCACCCGACCCCATTCCTCTCATTTGTAACACCTCTTCAACCACCCTCTCTAGTGCATCATTATACCTACGTAGTCTCTCTTATCTGTCTGTTTCTTCCACTTGGACCAGTGCCATCCTCCCCAAGTCCTTTTCCTACCCCTATGCATGGTGTGGTTTTATCATGCCATACAGAGATTCTCCAATCTAGTCTCAACCATTAAAATCTTGATATATAATGGGAGTGCGTGTAGATAAGATCCTCTAGGTTCACAAAGGAACTGAAATTCTACCTCCTCTAGACACAAATACATTGAAATTGCGTACTCCAATGTGTAATTCCTCAAAAATCTTGCCCACCAACAATCAACAAGTGCTTGGTACTTATCCTGGCTCCACATGGACCTTTGTCCCAATCTGATCACCTTATCTTGAGAGTATGTTGCTAACCATTCAAATAATTTTCTCAAAAATAAATTGAAGAAGGTCTCATAAAATTTATCCAATGCCCATTTACATGGATTGAAACCACTTCCAGTGTTGTATTTATGAGAAAAATTGTCCTAGATGTCATGTACACAACGATCAATATTTTACAATGGAAGTTGGAACACCATGCACATGCCACATCTTGATGATCATGATTAAAAGAGGTCCCAACAACATAACCAAAATGTATTCTTGAAATTTAACACTACTTAGTCAGGCATGCTGGCACATCAGTCAGACTAGTGTCCAAGTGCTCACCTGAAGCACACGCAACCTGTCAAGTCCCTCTTTATTTAGATCATTCAAGATGTGTAGTCAACATTAATCATTGCACAATATTGAATAGAAGAAAATACAACAAAAATCATAATAAAGACAATAATAATATGAGATGTAATCATTCATTCCTCAAGATATGTGATCAACAAAATTTGAATGCCAATAATACCATGTCCATCTCTTCTAATACTGACAATCCATATCATATCATCCATTATAGACGCATAACATGATCTCAAAAAATATTATATACTTAGCAACAAGATTTCACATACTTTACTCTTCCAGTCGTGGCTCTCTCTCTCTCTCTCTCTCTAATTACATAAACATGAAAACTATATATAGCTAGTGGGAACGTGTCCTTCACCGCTTTATAATACTTTAATCTATTAATAGACTATCATATACTTAGCCTGCATGTACCTTTAGAATGTTCCTTTGTCCTCAACTGGTTGTTCTATTACCATCTGTGCTATTTAATAATGTGTTTGTTCCTCACACCATGCTATATTTAGTTTCCTTTATCCATGTATACTCTATATTTACCCAATGCTCTGAATGTGCTTTTTTCCTTCTATGGTCTTGCTTTATCCAATTATATCTTTCTCTTGCTTATCATGCCAACCTGTGTCTTTCCTATATTTATCTGGTCTCTACTTTTCTAGTTATCTCATGTTCTAACTATTTCTTGTGCGCAACCCTTCATGCATACATTCTCCATGCCTCTTTGTGCACCTTCGTGCACCATCTTGTACTTATGATATTTCTCCCTTTTGTTGTCGTGCACACCTTCACGCATGGCTCATACTTAGCCATTTTCCCCAGTCCAACAATTATGATTCATATTTTCATCACTAAGCAGGTGCATATGGACTTGTATTTGCATGACGAATATGAAGAGTATCATTTAGTAATTTTACCTCTCAACCTCATACCTAATTGGTCCTCTGCACACATCCCTAATCGCGAGAGGTCCTAATCTTTCTTGAGGGGAAAAACTAAGAGAAATTTGGTTATGAAAAGAACCTTATGAGAACTATGTGCAACATCCATACAACCACTATCACATAAATTCATTCAAGTAGAACAAGGTGACCCATTATCTACTAACTCAATCTAAAAATCATGTGACTCTAGGAGGTATAATGGATATACAAATGGTCACACATCAAATCGTTACTCTGATTCGGTGTTAAATCATTACTATAGTAAAAGAATTAAGTATACCCAAACATTAGGGAATATAAGAATCACTTGTACCAGATGGTGAACCTAGTTCCATTTTTCCATTGTCACAACCATCTCATACATCATATGCATAACCAACCCAAATCTATTATTTGAGCTAATGGGTTTATGCCCCTCATGCTAATTTTGCAAGTTTTTATATAAAATAAATTTTCTAATCTCATAGTCATCTTTAAGGAGTTTTCCACAAAATGCCTTGTAGTCTCATTAGGTCATATAACTACAACTCTAAGCTTTGGTCGTGAACCGAAAAATAGACCAGAAAATGATTTCACAACCATTGTTGTCTAATAAGACCAGAGAAGGGTGTCAACAACTCACAAAATTCTCCCTAAATGAATCACTATCTTGATTCATTTAATCTAAGATCTAGACATTTAGCCAAACATAATTTGTCCTATGAATTATGGGCTAACACTTCTTAATCATTTCCTAATAACAACTTATTTGGTTTAGACACTTCATGACTACATAATTTTTTGTTACTAGAATATTGTATTCATCTCAACCACCATTCTTAGTTTCATTGTTGAAGGGATATGTTAGGTATGCTTACAGAATAGGTTTATGAGGTTATTCTTATTCTTAATTAAACCACACACTTCTGGTTATCCAAAGATAACACAAGGAATTCTCATGACTTTGGTTCTTATAACATGTATTAGGCCTTATCAATTAAATATTTTATAAGGCTAATATGAACGTTATTATATGTTTAAGGAAGACACCTATATCTAAGCAACAAAACTCTAGCAAGCCAATACTAAAGGTTTGTATCCATGTTCCACATCCATATAATAATAACCACTCAAATGCACATCACCACACGAAACTTCCAAGTCACTCACTTATACCATAAAATTGTGTCATATAAAATCCATTTGATGTAGCATATGTGTGTGTATATACCATTCTACATATGCTTGTTCATATGTCTAAGAATATATACATCTATATGTGTATATATATTTTATTTAAATCAAACAACACAAGATCAAAAATAAAATCATGTCAGGCCTCAACCCCATTTTGAGTATATATTTCACAATTTTTGAGGAACGAGTCAAACAAAGTGTTATAATAGAATGTAGTTCTAGATCAGAAATGACACACCTTATCATAAATTGCAAACCTTGATTGGATATATTTTTGTACTTAAGTTAGTTCAAGTCATGCTGCACATATATCCCCTTCCTCTTTCTGAAATATTTCTTCATCCCCTTCCTTATCATGTTTCTTTAAACCAATGCACACACTCTGTGATTTACCCAATAACATAATAAGGAAAGCAAGTTCAATAACCTTCCAACACAATTTTGGGGACCAAGTGGCATTTTCCATATTATTTTACACGTTTTAGGATTTTCAAAACTTTAATTTCCATTTTCCACTTTGTTAGGAGCTCAATAGTCAAGCTTCCCAAGTAAAAAGTCAAATTAACTATTTTAAAAAATCATTACCATAATCATTATGATCTCTCTAAGTCAAGGTAATATTATGAACTCTTTTTATGTATTAGCATAAATATATTTTGTGACAAAATCTATGCACTTGGGAACATTTCTAGGTCCTAAAAGCATCATAACATTTATATGATTCCTTAGCAAGAAAACTAGTAATTGACAACTCCTTTTGGCCTTTTACTTTGTCTTATGCACTTTTATTGACTTTATACATCTTGCATTCTTACTAGTATTTGATTGTTTTATTTTTCTATGGCCTTGGGCACTAACGCCTAGTTGGGACACTAGCGCCAGGCACTCTTGTCCTCTTGGGCGCTCTTGTCCCTTTTTACCTTTTTCTTACCCTTTTGGACCACTTTCGCTTCTTAATTAATTTTGCTACTTTGGGTTGGCCTTTTAGTTTTCAACTACGAAATTCAAACAAGGGAATCATATAAATACATAGTTATGTCTTTCAAAATAAAGGACCAAGCACTAAACATTACATACTACCACCTAAGCTTGCATTCAAAGGCACAATCTAGAATTCCAAAGGCATCTGTCTAGCACACTCCACTCAAGGGTACAGTATTGCATACTTCTATATACACAACATAGGAAGGGAGATTTTATTCTATTCCATCCCACACATTCTATATATTTGCTACATTTTAGATCTAGCCTGTTATCACTATGCATATTGCACAAGGGAATCCTATGGCATCATTTCTACACACACACACACACACACAAGAACTACATGGATTCTAAGATGCAGTGCAACGCTCGGCTTGTAATTTCAGTCTTTCGGGTGATCGTCGGGGTCAGTTCTGACTCCCCATTCTACATTTTCCTTTTTAGGTTTGATGTGGTTTGTGGGTATGTGTAGGTGAACTTATTTCTTGTAGGTTACAGGTGCAGTCGAAAAATCAGACAATAAATCTAGAGTGATAAATAAGATACTAACAACAAAGCTTATCCTTCAGCACCTGAAAGAGATCATATCCGCAAGCATTCTACCTGGACACCAACACCCAAATCTAGACACCAACGTTGGGCTCTCCTGACCTCTCCCATGGGTGCTCCTGCCCTATGCAGTTTCAGAGTTCTAGAATCCTTACCAATGAACCTCTACGAAACTCTTCTCAGTCTGTTCCAGTATTTCACTTAGCCCATATTGCTTACATGTTCGCTTGGAAATCAGCTAAGTCCTCCTATCTCTCCTTCTTGCTTAGGGTTTCATATTGCATATGCCTTATTGCTTGCGTCTCATTGTATATTAACATTTTTACATCATTAGTTACACTAGTTACTTTATAATAAGATTTAATTAATTCAATTTACATTAAATCACTTAATATATATAAAGCACCTTATTCTTTTAGTAGGCATCTCTTTGTTTTATTGACTTCTAGATGTGCTCTTTCATGGCTCCTCAAGTCTCTTTGCGTTAATTACTTCAAATGTACCCACCTTGCAAAGATGTTATCCAAAAATCCCTATACACTATGTACCTCTCTCGTAATATGCCACCCACACAAGTAAAGTGCCATCTTTGATCATCTCTCTGATGACCTTATTAGTCCTGATACCACAACTAATCAATCCATTTGCAAGTCAATCCAAGATTTATATTGTTTATTTCAAGATAAAATTCAAGCTATGGAAATCATGATTACATCTCTCACAGCTGAAATCCAACATCTCAAGGATGCTTCTTAGGCCCATACTAGTTCTTCTTCTGCACCTCATCATAATCCTATGTCTTCTACATGTGCTCATATAAGTGAACCCCAAGTCTTACTGTTACTAGCACCTCTTAATTTTGATCTAAATGCCAAGCAACATGATATTCTTCCTAAGCTCCTCAATCACCAATTGATCACCTTGCTAACTGCTCATTGTTACCCTCCTTCTCAGATTGTCAAATACGTAGGTCTCCCATTTTGTAATTATCACAGGCTTAAAGAACATCATGATAATGATTGTTATGCTTTAAAATAAATAATCAAGCACCTTTATCATCAGGGTTTTATTTCATTTACTACACAACATTCTATTACATCTCCACTTGTTAAATACCATTGGGATCCCAAATCGAATCCACCCATGTCTAATGAGCATCATGTTATAATTATTAATATTCCTTATTCAGTAATTCAAGAGCCTTCTATCCAACCTAATGTCATGCCACCTTTAAAAATCCATCCTCCATCACCTCCTCCTATTGAGTCCTCTACATTGCTACCAATTCCAACTACGAAACCACCTTTAAAAATCCGTACTCCATCCTCTCCTTTATCAAGTCCTCTACAATGTTACCCATTCCAACTAAGCAACATTCTTTAAAAAGATATCCTCCATCCTCTCCTTCTATCAAATCCACTACAACATTACCAATTCTAAATCAGAAACCACCAGACAAGCAAGACCAACTAATTCACCATGTGATAGTCAACCTCTTTAAAATTCCTCCTGTCAACCCACAGTCCAACCTTGGTCCCACTCTTGGTTTTACCCCTCGTCGTGATGCTAATATAATTTCTTATGATACATTCCAAACTTCGTCACCATCACAATATCTCTCTTACATCGTCACATAGCTCTCCATCACTAGCATGTTTGGGGGCATTATCTTTTCTCCCACCTTCCATTACTATCATATGTCTCTAATGTCTACTATTACACTTCACGCTTTGCACTTTATGTCTAAAATTTATACGCATACTTACTTCGTTGGTACACACATTATACTGTCATTACCTGATGATGCACTCTTGTGCTACATTTCACACTTGACTGTTAAGGGCCCAATTCATCTATGAACCTCGCATCACCTATGCTTCACGCTTATTTCTTCACGATATATCTTTCTATCATCTATTCTGACGCAACATACTCAATTCCCAATGACACTCTTTTTCAATGGTTCATTCTTGACTAGGGGGAAACATTTCTCCTATCATCATCACACCTTGCATATCACACCATCACACTCACATAGCATTTTCATATCTTAGTTGCATTTACTCTTGTTCTCTTATACTACTTACATGTTGCACTTTGTTTACTGTGCTAGCTGGATTCTTAGTATGTCATTATCTTTTTCTATATACACATATGCGTTCACTTGGTATCTTGAGGTGAATGCAGGTCCTATCATAGAATCATACATGATGCATGATGCTCGACACAACTCTTTACTAGTCCCACCGAGGCTCCTTGGGGCGTCTACCTTTGCTAATTTTATACTTCATACATCACAGATTCTATTGTTACATTATTTGTTGTTTCTCATTACAATCACATTAATTTTTTTTTATCTATACATGCTTTGACATAATACTTATCTTTCTAAAATGCTAATGAGTGCTTCATGTGTAGCATTTGTCTTACATGATCTATACAACTATGGCTATCTGCCACTTTTGCTTACTACTTGCTTACTACTATTTGTTATTATTTTTGGGCTATGCTCTATGTCTTGCTTGTCCATTATATGATTTTGACCACTTCAGCCCTGATTTTATTGTGACATTGTGAGCGATGTCCCAAGTTTGAAACCCACTTTTTGTGGTCTATCTTATTTTCACACTTGTTTGTTACATTGTCTTCTTTTGCATGCTAACTACTTTTACTACTAACACATGTTACTAGTCTCTCTTGTTTTCATGTGCCTTGATTTTTACCATGCACATCCTCTACCCCCTGCAAGTATCCACTTCAAATTAGTATCAGGGTCCTCTTATTTGGACTGCATTCTCCTACACTCATTGCATGCATCCCAAAGGAGGGGGGCATCTATTGGGTGAACAAATCACCCCTACAACAACTCAAGGATACAATATAGAACAACACAACACAAAAATGACACACAAACATAATTACAGATTGACCTAGAAACAAACTTGGGTCCAAAATATAGAGTAGACACTAGCACCCATCAGCGGGCAGTAGTGCATGACACTTGTATCCCATCTGGGTGCTTATGTATTGGGGGAAGAACCATTCAATTTGTCATAGAGGCACAATCTCCAGTAGTTTTTAGAATAATTCTACATTAGCAAGCACTTGCCTCTAGATACAAAATTTAGTTTATTAGTACATTTCAGTTATAATCGGAACAATCGAGACTAATCGAGACGTACCATCTACAATGGTGCTTATTCGGGAAGCATCATGGAAGGAGAGAATATATATACCTCTCTCCCCAACACGTTTCTCTTGTTGTGAGATCACCCAAAAAAATCACTCTCGGCGTGAGATCACCCATAAAACTCGCTCTTGGTGTGAGATCACCCAAAAACCTCACCATTCAACAACAAATTCAACATCATCTCCAAGAAAATTAGGAAAAATTTCTATATCATACTCTATTACACATTAGGTGTACACTTTCCTTTTACATACTTTCACACATTTACTTATATACATGTTACTTTGATTTCTCATATACGAAACTTTGACTAATTTCTCGCTCTTTTATTGTAGGTATGTGCTTAATATGCAGCAATGAACAACTCACATCAGTAAACACATCACACTACTACTCATACACTTCACCTGTAGGGTCTACTTCCATTTCCTAGTCTCCACTCTTCACTTTACAATCATTTATGATTTCACTTGTCCACTCGGTACGCTATCGACAACACTCTTCTCTACATGATCATAAGGTACACATCTTCTATTTACTTTATGCTATCGAGTATTCACTCAACAACATAAAGTGGGGGTAAAATGTAGACACAAAATCTATGCACTTGGGTACATTTCTAGGTCCTAAAAGCATGCTAGCATTTACATGATTCGTAAGCAAGAAAACTAGTAATTGACAACTCCATTTGTCCTTTTTATTTGTCTTCTACACTTTTATTGGCTTTATACATCTTGCACTCTTGTTGGCATTTGATTGTTTTATTTTTCTATGGCCTCGAACACTAGTGTCAGGTGTTCCTGTCCTCCTGGGCACTCCTATCCCTCTTTACCTTTTTCTTACCCTGTTGGACCCCTTTCGCTTCTAAATTACTTTTTACTACTTTGGGAGGTCCTTTCAGTTGTCAATTACAAAATTCAAATAAGGGAATCATATAAATAAATAGTTTTATTTTCAAAATAAAGGACCAAGCACTAAGAATTACATACTATCACCTAAGCTTGCATCTAAAGCATCCATCTAGGACAATTCTTCAAGGGACAAGGGCCACATTCTTATACATACACAACATAGGAGGGGAAGTCTATTTTATTTCATCCCACACATTTTATACATCTTCTACATTCTAGATCTATCCCGCTATCATTGGTGAAACTTTCACAAGGGCATTCTAGGGCATCATTACACACACTTACATAAATAACTACATGGAGTCTGAGATGTAGTACAATGCTCAGTTGTAAGTTCACTCTTCGGGTGACTGCCAAGGTCAATCTAACTACCCATTTTACATTTTTTATTTTTAGGTATGATGTGGTTTATCGGTATGTATAGGAAAAATTCTTTTTTACACGTTACAAATACATTCACAGATCAGACAACGAATGCAGAGAAACAGACGGGAAAGGACAACGAACGTCTTTCAGCCCTGAAAAAACCAAATCCGCAATATTCATCTGGACACCAATGCCTAGATCTAAACACCACTGTTAGGCACTCATGTCCACTCTCAGGTGTTTTTTCCTATGCAGTTTCAGAGTTCAGAATCCTCACAAAGCCTTTGCGACACTCTTCCAACAGTTCACTTACCCAAATCGCATCCAAACTTCTTGGAAATCAGCTAAGTCTCTTTACCTCCCTCTCCTACTTAGGGTTTCAAATTTATATACTTGTTTTCTTGTGTCTTCATTGTATATTAACATTTGTACATCATTCATTACATCAGTTACTCTGCAATTAGATTTAATTTCCATTTATATTAAAATCATTTTGCAACAATTATGTACAAAGCATGACATGTCCAAGATCCATAATTGACCTTAAATATCAAACAATAATAATTTCTCGTCCTTAAGTGAACTCTAACCCAAAATACTAATTCAAGTCAAACACAAAGGTATGAAGTGCAATACACAACTTTACAGGCTATTAACTTAAGACAAACTTCATATAACAAATGGTAATGTCAAGACCTAACAACTTGATCCTTATACCAACAATACCACTAAGGCATAATATTTGTGTTTGGGTAAAGATAATAAATCTATAATCTAGCACATTGAAAAAGGGCACAAACATCTCCCGAAATGTGTGCACATCGAAGGAGTTGCACTCTAAATGAAAACACATAAATACTCCAAGTAATTACGAAGTAAAATAAACTCGATAAACTTGTGCATAAAAAAATGGTCTGCTCATCCTCATAAATAAAAATGAAGGAAGTACATATGGGAAGTGTCGTGTAACTCCCATGCCTGGACTTGTCATACTCCAAAAATGGAAAGGAGTTACAATGCTAGAATAACATGTAACTCCCATATGATAGATTCCATGACAAAATATTTCATATGTTATATAACACCCTAAAAGACCTATGACTCACATAAATGAGATGACTCACCAAGTGTGAAGTTTAAATAACCCAATAAACAAATAAAAGGTAAAATAATACCCTCACACCAACATCCCCTTCATCAAATATTAGGAAGAGGCATGCCAAGCCAAAAAAAGAGGACTCCCCAAAACAAACTAAGAAAGATGCCTCATATGGGTCCCGACAACAAGGCCTGATGAGGTACCCATGTACAAACTACAATCTTTCTAGAAGAAGAGGGGGAGGAGATGACTAGAAATCCCGAAGAAAATGTGTTGTTGCAGTAGACCTCACCCCAAGAAGAGAGTACAAGTGAAGAAACTTGGCTTCAGTGAAGGGTTTGGTAAAGATGTTTACAACCTAATCTAATGTTTGAAAATAATAAAAATCAATGATGTCTCCATGAATCAACTCCTCAATGAAGTGCATGTGTATCTCAATGTGCTTTGTTTGTTGATGTTGAACCATATTTCTATAAATGGAGATAATGCTAAGGTTATCGCAGTAGGTGATGACAAGTTGTCTAAATTGACTATTGAACTGTCAAAATCCCCTGTAACCAAATAGCTTCAGTGGCAGCGTTAACTGCTCCCCTGTATTTTTCCGCTGTAGACGATATAGCAATCACGTTCTGCTTCTTGCTTGACTAAATGGCAGATTTATAATGATCGAAATCACCGACCTAATCAGAATTTGTGTACCCAACTAAATCAATCTATGTCCCTCCCAAGTAATGAATGCAATCGATGTAGGTTCCTTTAACATAGTGAAGGATCTACTTTGCTTCCTTCTAATAAATCTCATGATGTTCTTGTATAAATCTAAACACAATACCAAAAAAATATGATAAATATGATCTGGTATGGGTTAAGTAGATCAAGCTCCCCATTAATTGGCGATAAAGGATACCATCTACGAAGGGAGTGGAGCAATCGACTACCAACTTGACTCTAGAAAGGAAGGGAGTGGGAGATGGCTTACAATCAATCATGTTAAACCTAGCAAACAAATCAAGGGCATACTGAGCGATTAGGAAATATTAGTGTAAACATTATAATATTATGTAAATGATGAGTTGTATAGAACAACTCATCATATCTTATGTTGTTAGGAATATGTTTGATTAAGAGTTTTTTAAAACAACTTGTATAGATTTATTGGGTAGTTATAGGAGCCTTAATAGAATTTCTATTTTATAGGACAAGTTAGTCCTATATATATATATATATATATATATATATATATATATATATATATATATAGTTATATCTTGAATTATAACAAAGAATAATGAATGATTTTCCTGTGTAAAATCTTGAATTGCCTTTACATTTGGTATTAAAACGTAATATTTGGTCATGTGCCTCTAATAGAGGATTAAGAGTGAAATTTGAATGGAGATCAATGAACATCTGCCCATCAAAGCACCACTCAACCCTATTTATGATCCAACGCATGTGCAAATCTATGTGTTCAAAGTTTCGAGCTATACTTGTTGATAAAATCTTCATACATATGTAGACATGTTTAAAAATATGTGCATCCACAATCTTTATCCATTTGTGTTCTCCTCATGCATCCTTGTCAATACTTTGGTGCAACCCCTTTGCATGTGAATAGGCTGGTAAGGGTATTCTTCCGGTTCGATGAAAATTGCATTGGATTCTCCATCATTTTACATGGGATCTGAAGTCAACTCGGTCCATCCATCTCGGAATCCAAACAGATATGTCCCCTTTGGCATCAACATTATATTCATCCGTAGGTTTATCAACTAGCAATCACACGAGAGCTGTGCGATGTTAACGCCGAAAGTGAAATTTTGACGAGAAGAAAAATAAATTGAAACAAACAATAAAGCATAGTGCATCAATCAAATTTGTTGACAACAAGTAAATATAAACAAGGGGGATGAAACAAAATGTCATAAACAATGTTGACAATAGAGCTAGTATTACCATTTACAAGATATGTTTAAACCCACAAATTTGCGCAAAGCATGTTTTTTTGGTTGGCGCAGAGAAAAAATATGAGGTAAAAGGGGCTTATGAGCTATGGTTTTATTGTATTTTATATGACGTGAAAGTTTTCAAGTAGAGGATATTTAATTTATCAGAAAAGATGAAAACATGAATGGAAATTTAGAAAGAAGAAGGTTGAAATTAAATACTTACATGTCTCGCATCTAGGCCATGGCTCACGTTGTTCATACCCAAATAATATTTGTTATTTGTGTTCCAGTTTATCATTTTGGTCTCGCTTGCATTATTCACACAAGCGCAATTTACGGTTAAAGAGGTCAATTTGAAAAACGAAGAAAATCAAGCTTGAAACCCAACCACAAGCCTTTTTCGTAAGTATTTTACAACACCCTTATTCAATTTTAAGTTTGAGTAATTGATACGACAAAATAAGTATTAAGTAACATGAATCCACCTAATAAAAAACATTATAGAGTTTAAGAATAATGTTCTTGCATATATTGTCACCCATATAGAGGGATCACTCAATCAAAAGCATCACCTTGTCCATCAATTTGACAAATGTCTCAAACCCTTACACCTATGAAAGAAATAGGAAAATTTGAAAAAATATGACCAATAAAGGGCTACTATTTTTTTTTAAAACTATTTGTTTGTTGCAAGCCATGAAATGCCACAACAAACAAAGATGGAGGTTGGGTTTTGAACTTGTTACCTATACAACCATCAAAGTACATGCACGTCTAAAAGAGATAATAAGAGATTGTTCATCTTCAAATAATAAGAGATCGGTCATCTTATCTAAAACAGTAAGTGTGATATATACACACACTACTTGTTATCAACAGAACCGCGGGTAAAATGGCTGATGACACGTGTGGTCAAGAGGGAAAGAATCTGATAACAACAAATTTGTGTTAAGCTTCCACATAAACGTCTCGATATCACAGGATACAACATACTCAATTGACATGTATAACATGATTTGGGCAGAGATGAAACCATGCAACAAACCGTGTGGAGTGGACTTCCAATTTACAAGTGCCTTGCATTTGCTTGAAAGTTTCCCAAGTCTTTTCAACAAAACCATTCTTTTTTTTATCCCACAAGACATTTTGTCAAATTGGTAAATTCCTCTCACGCCACTGATTCCACTCTGATTGCGATGGTGGGAAATCCAAACCACACAGTGGCTTCTGAGGAGTTTAGCCAAAATAGGCCCAATTTCCTGAGGAGAAGATGATCTACATGCCATTGATTATCAAGCCAGTGATCATATAGATATAATTGAAAAATTCATTCAATTCGATTATCACTAAAAAATCTAAAAACACCCCCATACCATAAAGTGAAAATGAAAATGAAAACACTCCACCATCAAAGATTGGTTTGGAAAATAAAATCCGGTTTGCTAGTGGCACTTTTACATTCCCTCGCATGCAGGGATTTCACAAACTGACCAGAAGTCGGTTACAAAAAAGTACAGAGAAAAGATGACATCCTAGGATTTTTGCCCAATCAATGAAAAAGGTTTCTATCAAATTTAAGAAAAATAATTGTGGAAATAAAACTTAGATCAGGGTTGTATGGCAATGAATGTATTTTTGGGCTTCTGTACTTTTCAAAACATGGAAATCCTACTTATAACAGTTTAAAGAACATGCTACAGACATTTATCATGGCTGCATTAAAAGCAGCGTTCTCTTAACATTTGCATAGCCAAACCAAAAATGGTGGGAGAGAATATGTTTTTTAAAGATGAAAAACAAGGAGGCAATTGAGATTAGAATGCACCCTAATAACCTTAATAGGAATGGAGTGAAGCTTACTGTTTGAATCTCATTATACTTCTATTTAAATTTAATGGCTAATGGGTTGTAGATAGATAATAATGGGCATTAATCGTGATGAAGGAAGCCATCAACTAAACACAAAATATGTAATCAGTAATAAGTATATACAATATTTAATTTGGCCATCAACAATATAAGGAATCAATGTATTTTTGTAATTTGGATTAATTCAAATTAACTGAAATAAAAAATTGTATGGTCCATGTGATGCTGGCACATCAACTTTACTTTTCATTTACTTCACCAACAAATGCATAATTTATTTTGTGTTTCCTTTGTGATATTTTCCCTTGTTAACTTGCAATTTAGATTTTCCCACACAACCATTAAAGAAATAGGTGCAATTGCTTATTAATAGCACAACTTGAAGGAAGACAGAGACAATATGAATGCTCAAACCAATGCATATATTTGGCAGGAACATCATGAAGATATGCTAGATTAGCCTATTGAAACAATTATTAAAACTGAAATAATAGTGACCTTATAAAAATATGGATGTATTGATTTTAGTAGATGCTCCAAATAACAACCGTACATTTTCTTACAGGTCATCCAGATTCACAATGGAGTTTGTCTCCCAATATATTTGGGACATAGTTCCCCCATATGCTCGACCATCTCTATTATATTATCAAGAAATAAACGATCTTGAAAAAAAAAATTCAAACTGTTTAGATGAGGTCATCTGAGTACCAATCCCAGAAAGACCTAAATTGTATGTGTAGCTACCCGAAGAATGATCTCATGGGCAAAAAACTATATAGGATTTCTCAATGTTCTCATATATCACAATCTACTGAGAACGACATTCATCACTGCAAAATGCTATGTCATCCCTATTACATGTATCAAAAGTAGAAAATGTGTTTATTTAGTAGGTTTTAAATTTTGCGAGTAGAAGTCCCAATGGACAAGCAACAAAAGGAATTCCATAAAGTAACAAGTAGTCCATAAGAAAAGATGAAAGGGAAATGACATCAAAAACCAGGAAATGATAGGTTCTATAAGAGGATTGCTATAGAGCAAGAAGAACAAAGGAGACATCCGTCTAGCACGAAAAAAATCTCAAAAGGTGAATTTCTTTGAGTTAGCAGATTGGAAAATAATTTTCAATATGGTTTAATGAAAAATGGATTTCTTGATCAGTTCACATGTGATCATTCATATCAATGTTGCAAGTTATAATAGCACTGATTAGTTGTTAGCAAAGAAGGAAAGAACTATATAAAGCCAAACGTTTGAAGCATTCAAATAGCCATGTGAATTTAATCTTGAAAGATATCCAAATTCTACCAATCTTGTTTGAATGGTCTGAACATAAAAATGTTCATATTCAAACAATATAAATAGAAAAGGCATCAACTCACGGAAATTACAATTGACCATCACCACTATGGGTTACCATTCTAGAACACTATCAGCATAACTATCAGCATAATTGTGCAAATGGGGGAGTGCCAATTCCCCATAGATGCTATCCCCTCCTTGATCCATTGATCAAGACCACATTAAGATGAATACAAAGCTAGAAATCGCTTGGCACTTGATGAGTCAACAAATGAGACGGTACTCCTAATGACATAATTAGCTAGATGTCCTAGAGGCTAGACATAATTAGTTGTTCTCTCTATTTTCATGGAAAGAGATATAACGGTTGATGCAAAGTTGAACCGAATTTATTATATCTTTCACTAATGTACAATAGGGATAGAAAAACCTACAAGGTAATTGAGAAAAACACACAATCTTTGGAATCCAATCAAATGGACAGAGCGGGAAAGTATATCAAACATACCGAATGGTCCTGACAAGAGTATTTACACAAAAAATGCACACCAAATAATTGACAAGGACATGAAGACCGCTAACTTACTTCTAGCTAATGATCAGATTGGTAAAATGGGCATTTTTTGGGCCTTTCAGGAACAATAATGAATGGTAAAGCTTCTCATGCCATTACCAGGGTAAAATGAAATACAAGATACTTGGATACTAGAGTATTTAATCACCACATGCTAGAAGATAAAATCATACTCAAACAGAACAACCGCACAAAAAGTTCTCCATACTACATACACATTGAATGTATTGATTTTCTGCATCATGGGCATAAGAAACAAAACAATGTGTCGATATCATAAAGTTTTAGACATCCAAAAGTACACTAAAGGAGTTGAAACTTGAGATAGCAAGTAAAGACCAGAAAATACGAATGTCAGAAAAGCATAAAAGAGCAGCCACTGAGGAACTAAAATGGATAAAAGGCGTTAACTATGGAGGTCACAATGAATATGAAACCCATGTTTCAAGCCATTTTAAGCAACTCACAGTGCTATGTATCAAGATGAAAGCAGAGAAGGTCAAGTTACCTGGTTCAGGTAATAAACAAGTAAGGTGCTGGTTCAACTCAAAAACAGAGCCCGGTTCAATGTTAAAAATACAAGCCCAAGTTCACACTCGTCCAATATAAAAAAATAACCCCAGCAAAATGTAGGCCATAATGAGAATACGAAGGCGGCCATTTCAAACATAAGCACAAGTAGAACCAGAAGCTTCAAAAATCGAAAAGGACTGACCAAAGTGAAAACCAGAATCTTTACCTTTGATGATGGAAGTCGTAAAAACAAAATCAGAGCCCAATATGGCAGAGCAGGTATGTCCAACCCACCAAAATCGACCAGGGTATTATGCAAGCAGATAATAATCCACACAGAGATCACAAATTACCCAAAACCATGGCGGCCATTGAAAATGGCGACGAACCAAAATAGAGTTGCTCGAGTCTCAGAGATGCCCAACCGCACCAAGGCCTTCAACAATGGCGACTATGGCCAACATAGAAATGAGCTAATGAAAACCCCAAATCACCTACCAGACAAAAATAACCATGAGTTGCATCACGCAGGGGCGACCATACTCACCTGTTCATGGTGACGATGGAGGTGTGGCTACCTGCACGAAGGACTCCCGACACATGTCCTGCATTTATGACTGGCCATGTTTTTCGCTGCTTCGCGTTGCAATTCTTTGCTCTGGAAAATCCAACTCTTGGTCGCCACGTGTAGGGCGTGTAACAAGCCATGCATCGTCGACCAACGTATCTGAACCGTCACTGTCTCTGTCCGCGTCAGACGGGAGGAGGCTTTCTACCAGAGAACACGCCTTTCGGCGTAATAAACATGTGGTTTTCTAAAACCAATGCAGTTTTGCATAGTATTGTTCTAATAAGAGTAATGTCTATTTAGTTTGGTGTATAGATATTTAAAGTCTTGTTTAAGTTTTCCATTTATTAAGTTTAAATTTTTAATTATAGCTAAAAAGCTATCTTAGAAATTTAAGTTTTATAAGGTGTCATATAGTTCATCTAGTCACGGTTAGTTGCGTCCAAGTTATAAGTGTTGTTTTTGTTATTATAAAGTTTGTCTCATGTCCAAGTTATAAGTAAGTGTTGTTTTTGTTATTATAAAGTTTGTTTAAATGTGTCATTTTGTCATCAAAAGAGTCATTCGTTGGATTCTAAGTATTATAATAAGTCATATTGTAGGTCGAGTCAAAAAAGTAATTATGTCGAAGGTGTTCCCCCTATGGGAAAGGCCTTTGCGGACGTTTTTGCGACTGAGTTAAATTTGACGGTTTGACGGCCGTCTGGACGGTTTCATGTTTTAAACCATTTTTTGGGGCATTTTCTCATTTTTTGCGGCTTCAATCTTGTCTAATTTGCTCACCTTAGAAGTTAGGATCCAATCATTTTGCTTCAATGATCATGAAAGTATCCTCAAAAATGGTTTTTCCTCGGCTTTTGGAGAGCTGCGAATGAGTTTGACACGGGAATGTTTGTTTTGTCGAAGTTTTAAGATCTCTGTCGTAGTTTTTAAGTTCCCATTTCTCGACTGTATGGAGTCCACCTAGATTTTTATTTTATTTTAATGCCTGCTCTCCTTTGCTTTGTTTATATAGATTTACCATAGTAATGTTGTGCTTCGGGGCATGTCTTCAACAGGTGACCAAAGGCTTGGCATTTGCAGGTAATGTTTTAGCCTTCCACTTCTTCATTTTTTACAATAGAATAGAAATTATTTGATTTACAATCTTATTCTCTAGAACTAGATTCCCAAACCATACATTCAACAAGGAGAAACGAAATTGTGTATCAATTTTCCTGCATCCATATAGTTTATAGCAAGGTGCTCACTCACCTCAATGATCACTAGCAGAGCTCCAAACTTCGGTGCATTCTCAAAGAAAAAACCAGTGTTATTTGCAAACGATTCGATTGTACCCTCATTACCAGTATAAACAAAAATGGGAGCCTTCTTCTTTGCCCCACCCCAATGCTTGTCATTGATAAGGTATCTCTGCTGAAAAACTTTATATCCTTGGGGTCTGTATGTGAAGTGATCTAGAATCTGAGAAAAGTAGCGGGTCTCATATTCCACCAGGGGATGTTTTGCTTTTTTTTCCAGCATAGAATTTGATCTTGTTCTACTCCTGCTGAAAATAATTCTTCCATGAATACCCAACAGAGGAGGAGGAGGAGCTCTAGCACATAGGCTATATGTTCCTACAACTGCCAAGCACAGAAACAATACAAGGAGGCCTGTATGAATACTAGCTATGGCAGTGCCAAGAATGCACAGGATCACAAGCCCCACATGTATTCTCTGCCAATTGGGGAAATATTGAACCTTAGGTCTCTGATATTTATGTTATTTGGGTTTGTTGGGATTGACATTTCAGATCTTCAAAATATTCAATTGTATTTAGATCTCTCATAGAATGCATTAGGAGGGTCTTTGCCAGAAGAGATTGGAAAAATTACAATGGTTACATATATAGACATTTCAGGAAATAAGTTTCGTGGTGCCATTCCAACTGTAGTTGGAAGTTGTGTAGGATTGAAACATTTGAATCTATCAAGAAATGCCTTATAGGGTCTTATTCTAGAGGCAATGGAAAATTTGAAATATATCATTGACCTAGAGCTTTCATCAAATTTCTTAACTGGTCCACTACCGAAATGCCTCAAGAAACTTCAAGTGCTTTGTTATCTGAATCTATCTTCCAACAGAGTCACGAGAGAAATTCTAAAAGAGGGGGTTTTCGCTAATGCCACTACTATCATTTTACTTAATGGAAATGATGGCCTTTGTGGACCAAGGAAATTATTGTTACTTGAATGTCCAAGTCAAAAAAGTGCTTCACATTTCAAAACAGAGATAGTGGTAGCTGTTAGTGTTAGTGATTTTGTTATATGTTGTTTACTTTTGGTTTTCATATTCAATTGTATTTAGATCTCTCATGGAATGCATTAGGAGGGTCTTGGCCAGAAGAGATTGGAAAAATTACAATGGTTACATATATAGACATTACAGGAAATAAGTTTCGTGGTGCCATTCCAACTGTAGTTGGAATTTGTTGTAGGATTGAAACATTTGAATCTATCAAGAAATGCCTTATAGGGTCTTATTCTAGAGGCAATGGAAAATTTGAAATATATCATTGACCTAGAGCTTTCGTCAAATTTCTTAACTGGTCCACTACCAAAACCCCTCAAGAAACTTCAAGTGCTTTGTTATTTGAATCTATCTTCCAACAGAATCACGAGAGAAATTTTAAAAGAGGGGGTTTTCGCTAATGCCACTACTATCGTTTTACTTAATGGAAATGATGGCCTTTGTGGACCAAGGAAATCATTGTTACTTGTATGTCCAAGTCAAAAAAGTGCTTCACATTTCAAAACAGAGATAGTGGTAGCTGTTAGTGTTAGTGATTTTGTGATATGTTGTTTACTTTTGGTTTTCTTATGGATATCTTCAGAAGTAGTATATACCACTAGCCATTTTTACAAAAAATTGAGCACCTCAAAGTTTTCTTATGGATTATCTTTTTAATGAAATTGATGGATTTAATGACAAAAAAGTCTTAGGGGTAGGCAACAGATTAGTGTACAGAGGAGATTTGAGATATGATAGAGTAGGTGATGTGACATTAATGGAAACTCAGATACAATATATAGAACCTTATTAATACAGTTTTTCAAGCCACTTAGTTGAGAAAACTTGATCGATGTGGGAAGTAACATTCCAACTTTGAGATTGGTTAATACATCCATTATATTTTGATAGAGGACATCCTTGAATTACATTTTTAAAGAGCTCTAAATGAAGATCATGTGGATGTGATTTGCTCTTATTAAGGTTTTAATGTCTTGGAGCTTCCTAGGCAAGGGCAAGCTCAAATACCCTATTCAATTCTCATAATATTGACAACATAAGTTCAAGTTTGTTTACCAAAATTTGCAATGGGAAACACACAATGAAACAAGAAGAATGGAAAAGGGACCGCATAAGCTATATTAACGTTAAACCACTGGTAATAGACCCACTATTTAAACACAGTAATGTAATTTCATGAAACTCCAAAAAAATGCTACTCATCAATGCTACCTAGCAATATATCTCAGTTCAGCGAACAAGAACTTCAAGTGCTTTGCTATCTGAATCTATCTTCCAATAGAGTCATGAGAGAAATTCTAAAAGAAGGGGTTTTCGCTAATGCCACTACTATCGTTTTACTTAATGGAAATGCAGGCCTTTGTGGACCAAGGAAATTATTGTTACCTGAATGTCCAAGTCAAAAAAGTGCTTCACATTTCAAAACAGAGATAGTGGCAGCTGTTAGTGTTAGTCATTTTGTGATATGTTGTTTACTTTTGGTTTTCATATGGATATGGACTTCAGAAGTAGTGGATATACCACTAGCCATTTTACAAAAATTAGAGCACCTCAAAATTTCTTATGGATATATTTTTAATGAAATTGATGGATTTAATGACAAAAAGTTGTTAGGGGTAGGCAACGTTAGATCAGTGTACAGAGGAGATTTGAGAGATGATAGAGTAGGTGATGTGACACTGATGGAAACTTAGATAAAATATTTAGAACCTTGTTAATACAGTTTGTGACTGAGCCACTTAGTTGAGAAACTTTATAATGTGGGAAGTAACATTATAAATATGAGATTGGTTAATACATCATTATATTTTGATAGAGGACATCCTTGCATTATATTTTTAAAGAGCTCAAAATAAAAATCGTGTGGATGTCATTTGCTCTCATTAAGGTTTTAATGTGTTGGAGCTTCCTAGGCAAGGGCAAGCTCAAATACCCTGTTCAATTCTCATAATATTTAGACAACATAAGTTCAAGTTTGTTTACCAAAATCTTGCAATGGGAAACACACAATGAAACAAGAAGAATGGAAAAGGGACCGCATAAGCTATATTAACTTTAAACCACTGGTAATAGACCCATTATTTAAACACAGTAATGTAATTTCATGAAACTCCAAAAAACACTTCTCATCAATGCACAACTAGCAATATATTTATTTTTCTAAAATTCATGTTTTTAACAATATCACAACAACCGGTGAATGAGTTGCAGAGATTCAAGTTAGCATTACATCATATTAACATACAATTTTCATTTTTAGAAATAGTGTGACCATTGACCAGTGATTGATAGTTTTTTCTTTCTTTACCATTTGTTCTTTAATGTCCCTGACTTCATAATAACACCATAAAACCTGCAAAGATATCATTAAAACCTGGCACATCTCCTCTTTTCAAAACTTTAATACGAGTATACTTAGTAAGGTTTTTCTTTTCTTTCTTTAATGCATTTAAATTTTGTTTTTTTGTGTACATTTCAAAGAGTTCTTCAAACATAGTCACATTATGAGCTCCAAACTCTGATAGAAGCATCAAACATGAAGGAATCTTTGACGCCAGTCTAAAAGCGATTCAATTGATTTCTACAAATTTGGGCGCCCCATACGTCCATTAAAGTGTTTTACATGGTAAATTGAAGTCTGATCGGACATGCTAGAGTGTTTGACGGTCCATTGACCTGCAGGTTATCGCCGAAGCACTTGATTGAGTCAAGACTAAGTATAGAAGCATCAAACATCGGAATCTTGCAAGTCTGCATGGATATTTGATTTCTCCACATGGATAGCATCTTTTGTATTACTGATTACATGGTAAATTGAAGTCTGTGGGACATCCTACACTGATGAGTACAATGTATTCATGTTTAGTGCAAATAAGAATTGGAGAAGTCAAGATTACTATCACTCAACAATAAAATCTGCAACTCATATGTAAATACTACCCTCTACTTCATGATTAGCACCTCCACTACTAATAGTACTCAAACTTCTTGTACTCCATAATATAAGATCTGCAAATGTGTATGTATGAATTTAGTGCAAATAAAATTTGAAATGTACAGATAAAACCTTTAAATGTAATGCTTCACCTATACTCCTACACTTACACTATCAATCACACCCCTCATCAAAATCAACTACAAAAGTAATAACTATCCCTCTAAATCAAATAACATATATTGTTCAGCGTTCACATTGCATTGTATACATGTGATTGCTAGTATTTAATTACTTTTAAACAGTAAATAGGTAAGTCTCTTATATTCTATTTGTAAGTCTTTTTGTCAATTTGTGTCGTTTAAAGTCGAGTCAAGTCATTTGATGACGTCGAAAATGTCAAAATTTGAAGTCGTTTTTTTGTAAAAGTCATCGTATTGTCAGTATTGTCATTTTTTTGTAAATGTAAAAATGTCATAATTGTGTTATCGTTTTAAAATGGTTGAAATGTTGTAAAAAATTAAAAAATTGCCTTACGGATGTATTTTCGATGTAACTCGACGTGCTAATAAAATTTGTGTTTCACATTGAGGGGGAAGATATAATATACAATGTGGAAACCATTGAGCTTCATATATTTACTCAGTTGAGTTAGCAACATGTCCACAAGAGGATGGGGGCAACGGAGGAAGGAGGGTGATCAATGCCTCTCATAAGTCACTAATGATGGGGCCACAGTTTGTATCGGTGATGTATTTTTCAATGGTTTGATTTATCTTGTGGTGTGTAGAATAAGAACATAAGTATGTGTTTGTTCGTTTGGAATGTCTAAGTATGATATTCATTATTTTCTCTTGAAGTGTTGTGATATGGCGTGGAAGGTGTAGAATTGTAAAAATAGTTATATAGGAGGATAGCTGACTTCAGAGATCCTATGATTGTCAAATTTCTTGGAAGTGTGATCTCTTGGTGACAAGTTCATTGTGGTGAAGTGTGTGATCATGTGCAATAAGATCCAGACAATAATATGCAGACATAAAAGTATGCAGAGGCATATGATTATGTTTTTGATGTTCCTTGCCCCATGCTCACACTAAGGGGGATGTTAGGAAATATTAGTGTGAATGTTATATAATAGTATTTAAATGATGACTTGTATAGAATAACTCATCATATCTTATATTGTTAGGAATATGTTTGGTTATGAGTTGTTGAAAACAACTTGTACAAATTTAGTGAGTAGTTATAAGAGCCTTAATAGCCTTTGTCTTTTATAGGACATGTTAGTCCTATATATATTGTATGGTTATATATTGAATTATAATGGACAATAATGAATGTTTTTCATGTGTAAAATCTTTAGTTTCCTTTGCAATAACGAAGCAAACTTAAGTTCTTCATGGAGAACTTGTTGGCTAAGGCGGTCTTGATAGAATCAATGATCGAGAAAGAGTTTCCCATAATCAACAAGTCATCGACGTACAAATATAAGTTAAGAATGGACTCATCTTGCCATAAAATGTAAACATTTGGGTTAGAGTGACACCTAGTGAACCTATAAGTGAGAAGAAATCATTCCATCTTGGCATACCAAGCCTGAGGGGCTTGTTTGAGGTCGTAGATAGACTTCCTAATTCAGCAAACAAGGGAGGAATCTTGGACATAACCAGGTGGTTGTTCCATATAGAATTCTTCCTCTAGGTCACCATAAAGGAAGGCACTCTTAACGTCCATTTTTTGTACATACCATCTGTTAGCGGAAGCTATGGCTAGGTTCAATTGAATGGAAGTCATCTTGGCAACGGGAGCAAAGGTCTCTGAATAATCAACCCCATGAACCTAGGAGAAACTCTTGGCTATGAGTCATGCCTTGTAATTTTTGATGTTTGCATTGGCACCATACTTGGTTCAATATATCCACCTACACCAAACCATTTTTCTTCCCTTAGGAACATGGGTGAGATCGCAAGTATGATTCTTCATGAGGGAGGAATATTCCTCTTCCATAGTAGAATCCCACTCATGAATCCCTTTAGCCTCCCGAAAAGACTGTAGATCAGAAGTAGAGGTGAAGAAGGCATGGGGCCCAACGAACTCTTAAAGATTTTGTTTCTCATTTGAAGGATCCATTATTTAATTACCAGTACTCTACAAGATATACATAGCCCAACGAGGACTAGGAGGAGAGTCAGACTCAAAATCTGTCGAATAATCACTGAAGTGAGAGGGGACATAATCCTCATTATCACTACTGTCAGAATCAATAGATGGAGGATCGAGAAAAGTGGGAGGAGCAGGAGGCCCAACAAGATCATTAGAAGATTCTAAATCATGGTCAGAGAGGGGTAGAGTGACCTATACGAGTGGAGAAGTGGAAGTATGAGATGTCTCTTGGAATTTCACACTTCTATTGATATAGAGTTGACGAGTGGTGGGGTTCAAAATGTTGGGCATTATTTCTATGTAACTTTTATTGATGTCAAATGTCGTTGATGGAAAGGGGAGTTTAGGTGGCTTAGGTGTATCCATG
The DNA here is from genome assembly GCA_019776745.2 of Taxus chinensis. Lineage (NCBI taxonomy): Eukaryota > Viridiplantae > Streptophyta > Pinopsida > Cupressales > Taxaceae > Taxus > Taxus chinensis. The sequence goes on along the minus strand of CM034150.1, from coordinate 60,187,201 downwards.
AGGTGTCAATCAATGTCAAGTTGAAGGTTGATTAGTAGTGTCAAATTGTGTTGTCTTTCCATATGTTGTCTTGGTGCATCTGCATGGTTTTAGGCATCATCAAGCTAGTATGATTACTCAAAAGGTTGTATGAGGTCTTCATGAGGTCAAGCATGGTTAGTATGATATGTTAGAGTGTTAATGAGTCTATAAAAGGTCAACAAGGTCAGATCATGAGAGTCATATGTTGAGTCAGATCACTCTAGGCCTAGTCCTAGACCTAGTGCATGGTGTATGGCATGGTAACATGAGAAATGGAGTAGGGTGGAATTTTTTGAGCATGTAAAGAGTATGTTTCAGTTTTACAACATACGTAGGAGGTGTATTAGGTCATATTTCAGCTAATAAGTGCATGATTAAGGTCCTTTTTTAGCAAGACTACAAGACAAGGCAGGGTTTGCATAGGTAAGTCTTAGTGTTTGGAGATTTTCAAAGGGTGCGGGGAATGTTTGAGATTTGAAGAGCATGAAGGAGGTTGTCATAGTGCTTCATGCCAAGTTTCAGGTCAAGGTTTTGAAGGAATTACAAGATAAGCCACTTTTGGTCATATCGAGTTTCTAAAAGTGCATTTCCCAGCTTAGGGTCAAGTTTGGAGTTCTCATTTTCTCATAAAATATTTTCAATGGGTATTTATATTTTCACCATGGTTGAGGCATGGAACTAAGAGTGTTTTAGATTTGGAATGAAGTTAAATAATGTCTTGAGCTTTATGAACGATTGTTAAGAAACATAGGTGGTCAAAACCCTCCTAAAACCCTAGTAGCAGAGTGATAGGAGATATTTTCTTGGTTTGGTCTTCAAATGACGTGGAAATGATAATGTGATGATTTGGGCTGTTAAATAATTCCTATGTGGTCATTTTGGTGGTGGTTTCATGATTTAGGTTTGCTGGAAAGTTGAAGAACCTCCCTAGTTTTATGGAGATTTGTAGGTACAGAGCTAACATGGAAGTTTCATGATGCAAAACCTATTGTTCTGGATACCTTGTGATGTGTTATATATATCCATGATAAGTTTTATATATCTACAATGGAAAAAATTGAAGATATATGTCTCACAAATTGCCCTACAACTTTTGGCCTAGAAAGCTAAAACCTAGCCTTGTGGTTTGAGATGAGTTTGATGGATTTACATGTTGGAGCAATATGATATGAGTTTGGATAGAATTTATGAGTCTCATAGGATGTGTTTGAGGCCTTGGAGTAATCAAGAAATATGTGTTTTGGATTGAGCCCTAATGGCCTAAAAGAGCAATATTAGACCTATCAAGAAGGTGACTGAAACAGGTATGCAAAGATAGTTTTCTCCATGTGACATAGGTTTGTGTGTTATTGAACATGTTGGTAGAGTCCCTAGTGATGTGTTCCATGCATTGGTAGAGCTTGGAAGTTGCATTCAATGTGATGGAGTCTGTTTCTCTCAAGACATGTTCTTGAGTCTTAGAAGTCAGTTTGAGCAGTTTGAGATATTAGCCTATTTGAATTTCTTTTGCCATGAGTTGAAGGTTCTTATGAGTTGTATCAGTTATTATATTCCATGAGCTTTCCATCCATATGTTCCTTGAGTCGCGGTGATGATTTTTAGTGTGATGAGTTGTTTGTTCTTTGTGACCTATTTATGAGGCCTACATGCTGATTTGAGTTGGTTAAGAGATGGAGTTGGTTGAGTTCCTTGTGCCCTGTTTTGGTGATTCTTATGAGTTGTTTAAGAAATAATACATCAATATCTTTCCATTGATATTTTTTTGTTCCATAAAAAAGTGTTTGACTATGTGAAGTGGTTCACTTTTCAGGACTGATTTTTGGATGCATGAGACCTAATGAGGATTGTTTGCTTCTTGGAGTTTGTCATGAAGAAGATTGATGTTGTAGAGTATCTTTAGCTTGTTGAAGATGGTTGTATGATGTGCACTAATTTTATGAATCCTTGGTGGATTTTTTATATTCTCTTGAAGATCATAAAGCTACCGTTAGAGTGTGTTAGGCCTATTTTGGGCTAGTTGTGAAAATGTGTGTTTGTAATGCTCATGACCGGCCTATAGGGTCTTGGTATGAAATTTATATGAATGTATAATGCGTTTTCATGATGATATGACCGACCTTAAGGATCTTGGCTGACCTATATGGCTGTGTTAGTAAGGGTCAAGAATAAAAGTTTGTTATATTAGCTCATTATGTAGAGTAGTGGTGATGGGGATGTTCGCGAGATAAAGAAGGTTAAAGAAGAGTGTAGAGGGGTCAAGGAAAGAGCTAAGAAGAGGCATGAAAATTTGAGAAGAGTGGAGAAGAAGGTTTTCAAGGTCACTTGACCTAATCAACATGGTCTAGTGCAAGATTGAGTGAGGTAGGAGAGAGTGTTGTTTGAGAGGATTTTAAGGTATATGAGCTGAACTTGTGATTACAATCAGTTGTTGGAGCAACAAGTACATAGGTGATCTTCATCTTCAAGTGGATGAGATGGTGTTTGGTCATCCTAGGGGATTAGAGCCTCCTTATAGGGTTGGTGCCTTGCTAAATAGGGGTAGGTGATCCTTGTGGGATTGGTGTCTCACTAATGAAATATTGTGTGATGTGTAATATTCATACCAGTCCTTTGTTTTGAGTAATATAAGCATAGGTTTAGTAGGTTTTCTTCCCCTTGAGGTTTTTCCACTTATATATGGTGTTTATGTGTTCTCTTTTGTCTCTTGCACTTGTGCACAATTGATATACAATAAGTTCACTATTAATCATGTATGTTGAATGGTTGATTTGAATGATAAATGCATGTTATGGAAAATGAAGGAAATGTTTTTGTATGACTGATTCAGCCCCCCTCCCATTCACTTTGCTTCTAACACAAAATTCTATAACCTTTCACACCTTTGGGATACTCGACAAAGATACAAGGTTTGGATTGTGGTTACAAGGCCTTGGGTTTCTTTTTGGGATTCTGAGCCATGACAGTTGATTTGAAGACAAGAAAGTGCTCAAAATCAAGTTTGAGTCCATACCAAGCCTCAAAGGGTGTCACCCCTTTTACTACTTTATGCGGAATATAGTTTTGAATGTAGCAAGCACAATTAATTGCTTCAACCCAATACTATGGAGAAAGGGATTTGGATTGAATCATACAGGTGGCCATCTCCTTAAGAGTTTGCTTCTTTCTTTCTATAACTCCATTTTCTGAAGGGCTATGAGAAATTGTAGGTTGCAAAGCAATCCCTTCGGAGGTGTAAAAATCATCAAACCTATTGTTCACATACTTGCCTCCATTGTTAGTTCTAAGAACCTTGATAGAATTTTTAGATTATTTCTCAGTAAGAGCCTTGAAGTCCCGAAATTGATCGAAAACTTCAAATTTCTGTTTGAGAAAGTAAACCCATGTATAACGTGAAAATTCATCGATAAAGGTAAGTATATATTGAGATCTAGTGAACGAAGGAGACGAAAAAGGGCTAGAAATGTCATTATGGACAAGATCAAGGGTATGAGAAGCACTCCAAGATTTTCCCCTGCCACATTTCTCTTTGGGGTGCTTCCCAAGGGCATAACCCTCACAAAGACCCTTAGAAACAATGACACGAGGCAATCCATTGACCATCTCATGTTGGATCAATCGGTAGTTCAAATGGCCAAATCATTTGTGCCAAAAGTTATTGACATCATTTGTGTGAGTCAGTAAGGCGGTAGGAGAAGATTTAGGAGAAAAGTGTGAAAAGGTGTACAACTGGTCATAGTGGTTTGCCTTTCCCTCTACCACAATAAACTCATTGTGCATTTCTCTAATGATCACCAAATCAGGGTTGAATTCCACACTCATCCCTTGGCCAATATGGGTGATTTGGTAAACTGACAATAGATTGGTAGAAAGTTGGGGATCACTAAGGACAACATTGAAGGTTCCACCATCAACTTTTATCGATCCACTACTAGTTACTACGACAGATGTATCGTCACCCAAGGTGATTTGGGACATGCTACAAGGTTCTACGCAGGAAAACTTAATGTGTAAAGAACTCATGTGGTGTGAGGCACCAGAATCTATAACCCATGTCAATGACAAAGCTACTCTAGCTATAAGGGATTTGTCTTTCTTCTTCTCAAACATGTTTTCCTTTGCCTTAGAAGGCCCGGGTTTCAGAGCATTTTGCTTGATAGACTCAAGAACACTCATATTATTCTTCACAAGTAAATAAGTAAGGTGGTGTTTTCTCATATATTGATGCTCTTCATGTCTTGACTTCTTGCAATAGGAACACATGCACTTCTCCTTCTTTGGTTTAGACTCAGAAGTAGAGGATGAAGTACTCGTGTTGGATTTGGATTGGGTGGACTTAGCTTCTTTCTTAAGTTAGTCTTTTTTCTCTTATTTCTTCTCATGTTTCTTTTCCTTCCCTTTACCATTATTTGTTATTAGGGCATGTGACTTGGACTTGATTGTACCCATTTGAATCAACTTGTCATGTTCTCAAATGAGTTGGGAAGAAAAGTTTTCAAATGAGGGCATCTTCCAAGTGGTCCTTAAAGCTTCTTTCGTGACGTGAAAGGTAGAAAGAAAGATAGAGTATTCAGATCCAAGCTTAGAAAGAATGAATAAGATCAGTTAGGCATCCTTCTTAACACCTCCACATGCTTTCAACAATAGTCTCTTGTGGACAAATTTGGAGACGAATACATTTAGGTTATCAAAGTTACTAGGAGTCAAACCTAGGAGTTCATTCTCTAACTCATGAGCTCTCATGTCATCTTGTTTTCAAAACATGTGATCTAGAGTTTTATAGGATCCGTCAGGTGTTGTGGAAGACATAATGTGAAAGAGAAGGTCGAGAGAAACGGACAAAAAAAGAATACCTAAGGCTTCGTCACATCGGTTGAACCACTTAGATTTCTCAAGTTCAGTTGTTGGTTTTTTCTCCACTCCCATAGTGATGCAGTACAACCCTTTACCCCATAGTGTGATTATCATTTTAGATTTCCATTCATGAAAGATAGACGGTGTGAGCAAAGGAATATTAGCATCCATCGTGAGGAAAGAGAAAGAAAAAGTAGAAAATAAAATGACACACACACCCCAAAAAAATATTTTTACCCCCTTGTTTACGACACTTTATAATTAGTGTGTTGATTACAATTTGATGTGCTCGTGTAACGTGAAACAATTGCCCACTCACATTGCAATAGGCAAAATCCGCGCAAATGTGGAGAGCACAATAAGTTTCAATCATGCATAAGCAAAATAACACTGTAACAAGTAAAAAGGGAAAATTAAGCACAAGAATTAAAAGTGAGAGGAGGATGAGAAGGGGGTCACCGAGTTGAGGGGCAACTTGGCGAGTTGACAACCGAGCTAGGTTGTAATGGTTGTTGTGGATGGTGTGCACGTGGTCGGGGCAAGCTGGCTCGAACATGGTAGGTGGCAACTGTCGAGAAGGGCAGAAAAGCAGCGGGCTCGAAGAAGGGTCCAAGGTATAGGGCCAAGCATGAGATGGTCGAGTTGGTGAGGACGTTGGGCTCGATGCAACGAGTACTGTAACACAAAGCTCGACGTGCATGGAGGGTGAGTACAGGGTCAAAATCTGAGGCAAGAGTGAGCAAGGTTCGATTAGGTGTTCTGCTGTGAGTCGAGCTGGGTGGAGCGACAGGCTTGAAGTCGAGTTGGGGACAGGGATCGAGTCGAGCTTAGGGGAAGCTGAGCAAGGCCGAAATGCATAGGTAGATCGAGTCGGTGAGCGAGTCGAGGATGGTTGGAGCAAGCCAGATGAGCCAAGGTCACGCAATGAGTCATAGGTGGAGTTGGGGTAGGGTCGGCAAGGACGTGCGAGCCAAGGCAACAAGTTAGTAGGGGTGATTCTTGCGTTGAGTCCAATGTCGGGCTGCTTAGGGTGCAAGGTGAACTGAGGAACGAGCTCAATGTGGGCGAGTAGGGAAGAGTCAGCTCAGGGAGCTGAGTCAGAAACATAGCACGGGGAGTATATGGTGGCTCGATTGAGAGGCAAAATGAGTTGGGTTGAGCTTGACAGAGATGTAAGAACCAAGTTGCATGAGGCAACGAGTTGAGTGGAGAGTGAATTGTAAGCGAGCTAAGAGTGAGTTGGAGATTGGAGGACCCTGCTTTAAATAGATCCAAATATTATTGTAATTGTTCAAATGTAGTGCAAAACCCTTAACTCCTGCACAAACACTAAGAAACACCCACAAACCAAGCAAACTTCCATAAGAAAAATGTTAACCAAAATAATGCTAATAATGCACAAATACCAATATGGATTAAAAAAACTTACACTAAGAGATGTTAAAAAAATATGAAATCGAGAGTAATCAGCAACAATGAAGTGAGTGACACAATTACCAATATCAAGCTTTGATACCATGATAGCACGAAGATATCTCGAAATGCATGCACATCGACGAAAACATGTAAATACTCCAAGTAATTAGCAAGCAAAATAATCTCAAGGAAGTTATGCATCAAAAAATGGTATGCTCATCCTTATAGATCAAAATGAAGGAAGTACATATGGGGAGTGTTGTGTATCTCCCATGCTTGGACTTGTCATACTCCAAAAATGGAGAGAGGAGTTAAAATGCTATAATAGCATGTAACTCTCATATAACAATGACACATATGACAGATTCCATGACAAAATTTGTCATATCTCATATAACTCCCTGAAAGACCTATGACTCGTCTAAGTGAGATGACTCACCATGTGTGAGGTGTAAATAACTCAATTAACAAATAAAAGGTAAAACAATACCCTCACACCAACACACACATGCTTACTTACCAGATAGTTGTTACAAGGCTATTAAGACCTAAAAACTGACTTCGTGTATTTTGTTGATTGTATCATCTTTGTGTAATAACTAGTGTACGTGTATGGGATAGATAAGACTATAGAAGGAATATATAAAGCTCCTTGATCATGTAAAAGAAAGATGAAGAGATTAGAAGCCTGACAATTGTCTCTAAGTGTTTAAAAGATGTAAGAATTGTGCGCGTCAAGTAGTTGTTCGATTTTGGCTTGAAACTACAATAGAAATTTAAGTATTATTATTTAATCTCTTGTTCTAGTTTGTATGTTTGCATTTTTTGTGTTTTCCCATTCTAAAGCTCGGTGTGCAAGTCCCAATATGTGATAAGAAATAAAATGTGTACTTATTATGCATTGTTTAAGGGCATGTAAATGAATCATTTGTGTAAAATCCTTAGACTACAACCTTAGCATGTCCTAATGAGAGATCCTTAGGGACTGATGTTAACAATAGTCTAACCCACTAAAGGGTTTGCACACCGGTTAAGACTCTCATGCCTTCTCTATGTGTCCCTTATACTGAAGTTATATTAATCACATTCTCCAAGAAAGGAAGAAAAATGGCCATTGACGATCAACCATACATTGAATTTGGGGGCGACAAAATAAGGTGTGACAATACACAATAGCTAAAGATGATGCCACTAAGGTAGACTTGTTAGAAGGACAAGGACCATTTACTAAAAGAATGTGCATGTGAAGTAGAGGGCATAGCTTAACAACCCTCAAAACATCTAAAGTGTAACGTCATAACTTAACAACCCTCCAAACATCTAAAGTGTAAGGGCATAGCTTGATAACCCTTCAAACATTTAAAGTGTAAGGATCCATAATAAGTGATACATCATTAGTTATCTCTGAAAAAGTGAAAGTTCCAAAAATAACAATGGGTGCACTTTTATCAATGGAGACTAAAAGCATTGAAGTGCCAAAGGACTTAGTGAGGGCACTCCCATCAATGGAGACAAGATAATCATCCTAATTCTACATTTATGATGGCGCTATAAGAAGAACATCATCCTATATAAGAATTAAAGCGGAGTCTACAAAAAGACATGTAATATTTGGAAAAAAACAAACCCAAAAGGATAGCTTTACAAAGACGAGCAATGTTTGGCAGAATAAAATCATAACAAAGAGGAGGAATGTCTAACATGATAGAATCATCACAAGAGATGGGATGTGCATGCAATGATCTCACAAGAAGAGTCTCTACTAAAGGGCCTCTATACGTTTCTGAAGAATGCTCTAGACAGTGCAAAGACACTCTGTGTGACAAAAAAGGTGGAGGAGAGGCAAGGAAACATGTCAATAAAGGACAAAGGATTGTCACATGAATTGAGTCAATCAATGTACTAAACATGGATTAGAATGAGCACGAACCTAGCCATATAGAAATGGATGATGGCCTTGTGTAGTGAAGAAATATTCCATGCACAAACACCACAAACCATATTTGCTTCTACCAAGAAGTTATGGTGGTGGTGAATCTTTCATCAGGGCAGTCTCTAAAGAAGCTCTCAAAACAAGAAATGAATGTCTATATGACCACAAACACAATGAGAACACAAGAAAGAAAGCAAAAAAGCCATTGTACACCTCAATGCACACACAAAAAGATGAAGGCACTACAAGATCTTACAAAGTAGCTCAAAATGAGCATGACACTCATCACTATTGATCTAGAACATGATTTTTGGAAAGTCTTGAAAATCTATTTTTAGCAACTTTTAGTATTTTTCATTTTTATGAGGTCTTTGGAGCATTTCTCGGCTTTGGACAGTATGACAAAAGTTCTTCATAGTAATGTTTTTTGAGTTTGTTTTGTCATCTTTCCAACAAATCTTATGGTTAGCAAATCAAATTACTGGGCTCAAAGATATGACCCTAACAATGAGCACTAAATAAAATAATAATAATAATATGATAGATTTTTTTTTTTAAATGCACTTGTCTTTGCAAATCTATCCTCAAGGTGGATACAAATGGTCTCCATATAAGATAACCTTTTGATTCTCATCTAAAACCCTTAATATTCTATTTTTAGCAATTTTTCATATCCTCCATTGTATAGCTATAAAGTAACGTGTTTTGAATAAATTGATAGACCTTCGAACATGCACCTCTTATGGAGTTTGTCAATTTGTATACTTTTCAAATTGCAATAAAATTAGTGTGTTTCTATAGATTGTTATAACACATTAAGCACTATCATTAGTGTGTTGTCTCCTAGGTTGCAACTCAATCCAAATCAACAATAGTATTAAAGATGGCCCCAAAATATAGACCAAATGCAACACAAAACATCGATGTCAATAATGCCCAACAAGCACAAGATGTTAAGAGTGAACCATAGCTCCATTTTCCACTAACATTTTTTATGCTTAGTAGAAACAACTAATTTTTTCAAAAATCTAAAACAAGATAGAAACTATAAACACTCTTCGAAAAATCCAAGATTGTTGTTGTCCCTTGAGCCCTCTCGATTCTTTGCAAGCCCGTGAACTTCAAATGGACAACAAAAACACATCATAAGTCAAAAGAATCTGAAAATTACTTTTAAAATAAAGTATTTTTCAAACTTTCTAAGAACCACTACAGATTTTCGAAAACATAGTACATAAAACCAAGTTTTATCTACTCTTAGCAACTTGAGATAACCCAAAAAGGCTTTTAAAAACCTAGTTGTCATAAAAGGGTTGAAAATGCTGAAAAATAAAGTGTTGAGAAAACTGAACTTCCTCGAATATTCACCACAATGAGCGAAGAAGAAGTTGATTCTAGTTCTTAGAATATATTTTCCTAAGAACACTTCTTACACACATCATATCATAATAGTTCTTAGAATAATATGAGAAAAATAAATTATCCATTTGTAGATATAAAAATATAAAGATACAGTGTATATACCTTGAGACTGAAAGCTAGGTCCCCTTCTATTGGCCATAAAATAAGCAATCCTCGTTAACCTATAAAAAGGTAACTTCTTATTAGATAGTTAATTCTAAATTTAAGAATGTGTGCCAAAGCAACCTTATATGGTAATTTAACCCAAGCTAGCTTGATAATAAGCGCATATAATATATAACACCAACATTGTGAGGCACACAACGGTTACGGTGATTGTATGTTATGCCGGTTCCCTTGCCTCGTGATTTTTCATAAAAATACATGAGGAAAATTGTCATTAGAATAATGAATGCTTGTGGGTATTATTTTGAGATGGCTTAATCACACAACCCCACAAAATGTGAGTCTTATAAAATAGTAAGTATAAATGTTTCTTAGTGGTCCTTGTCTGCGCCTTCAAGAGCTTTACAGCATTAGTTACAACCAAACGGTTAAGTCAATATTATGTAAAAACAAACCACGAATGGAAACAAGTCTCGGGAAATAATCCCTCTATGTGAGAAATGAATGACCATATTTCGAAACTAGAATACCAAAGAAATGCTCCCATTTCAAAGAAAATAATCATTTAAATAATGTAATAGTTTTTTATTAGTTTAATGATAGAATTACGTTATCTTGGGCCTTAAATGTTATTTTCTCATTAATATAGATCAGAAGTAGCAAAACACAAGTCTTACAACTGTACCTTAGATCTCTTATAATCCTGTCTTTCCTACCTTTGATTTGCACGTCCTCTAAGCGAACAAAACAACCACACACCAGTTGAAAATCTCTTTTTAGCATTAAGAAATTCATGTCAAGCATAAAAAAAGAACAAAAATACAAGAAGAAATCCAAGGCCGCCAACGGGTGTAACAATCTCACAAATAATCTGATTCCCTAACTGACCTTGTGATAAAAAATCACTCCCTCTCCCTCGATGTGCCTCAACATAAAATATATAATAGAACAACATGCACAAAGAGCTAGAGAGTTTCTGATGAAGGGCATAGAAAGCAAAACATGGAAGTGGAAAAAAAGTGATTTGGTTAACGGTGATCAACCTTGCCCAATGTCTATTCTCAAGTATAAGTTTATGGTTTACCCATAAAAATTTACTTCAGCCATTATTATTATTTTTATATATAGACTTCAAATAAGCATACAAATAATTACCACCATGTTTATACAATAAATTCACATGTGGGGTGTCTGCAATACTAACACCCTTACCTTTATTACAAGTAGGTTTCGAACCGATTTAAATTACCTCTTACAAAATTACAATTAAATATACCCTGTGATTGGGCTAAACTATAAAATGAATACTATCTACTTCAAAAGAGAAGACCGATCATGGTAGAATATTCATAACTCAGTACATGTATAAACAAAAGATCTCCTGCCACTCAGAAATCAGATGATAGATATTCATATACTAAATGAAGAGTTTTTTGCTTCTTTCCCCCCTTTTTTTTTCCATCACAGCACACGGCTTGCTAACTCCTACACCAAGGGTTTTATACCCATAAACAGCCCGGTATCCCAACAGAAAAGCTTTTATGTTCACATTGGTAACCAGCATACCACAAACTATTGCCTATTATGTTTCCTTCTTAGGAGCAAGGCTGTCATTTCATAAATCTTCAATATCTTCTTCCTGACCTGACAACAAGAGTTATGTATTGAACACGGATAGTTCTGACCAATATACCCTTCTTTTAGTCACCGAAGATTGGAATTAATAATATTTCTAAGTAAAGAAAGATCATAGGAATGTACCAAGTTGACTAATGGAAGGCTCCTGAGAACCTACCTGTACCAAAAGAGATTGGTTATTTGAATATTAGTTTCTTCTGAACGTGATCATATGATAGATCCAAATACATATACAACTACCAATGATTTAAGGGTCACTCTATGAATGAATATCAAGAAATACAGAACATCCTGATACAAGCCTTTACCTAAGATTTTCAGATCTCAATTACAGTGGGCAATTGGCCAACTGAGACCATGAACTTCAAATGAAAGCTGCAAATCACCCTCATTTTCTGTGAGGGCACAAGTCCATGGTCCAAAATTATGCAAGCCTTAACTGTGACCCGCTAAAAATTCAGATATAAAATATCAATTGAAATAAACATCTCTCAAAAGGATAAATCATAAGATACAAAGCCAAGCTCTGTAGGCGATTGAGGCCCCAGTTTCCAGTTTGTATGATTTTATATGGGCGGCTGATGACTCCTAGAAGAATCATGTTTCTCAACAAGATGATAAGTGCAAACCATACCTTGCATTGCCTGTGATCAGAAGGTAATGCAAAGAATCAGATGCACTGCCGCAACAGAAACCACCATCTTCTATTAAAAATGATGATTGGTGAAAGCCATTACCTATGATTCTATATCTGAAGTGCAGTCGCAATTGGCCCTGCCAAACTGAGCACTTCAAAGGGCTGCCTGCCAACTACCTCCTTTACAGTGAGAGGACAGGAGTCTGTGATCCAGAAGTATGCAAAGCCATTTTCTGGACGCACTGCAAATTTGGATGCAAAACATTAGTTCAAGAGAGGACGAACAAATGCAGTTAAATGTAATGATAGGAAAAAAGAAAAATGGTAGGTCAAGTTCTGCGGAAGATTGAAGCCACAGTTCCCAATCACCTATTTATGCAAAGATGTCATATTTTACAATTCATTCAAACTCGGCCAAATACAAGCCAAATGTATCTGCTTGTAATCAGAAAAGACATAATACAAAAATGTTCAATAATTTAGACTAAAAATTGAAGCTAAAATGACCTCCATTGTCATGTTCAAACCGCTCCCATGATCTTTTTGGAAAGACACCATGTGTGACATATGCACTAACTTTTGAAGCGCCATGAGCAGCTAATACTTTCTGCATAAGATTAAAAGCACACATAGGAGACTTCATTATCAGAAATAAAGGAATTGGCATACAACAGGATTTTTTACAAGTTTATCATGCAAGAAAATTTAAAATTTATCACAACAGTCAAACACTGAGGAATTCAAGTGTAGAATTTATAAAGATGATCTATTTCAAGTTAGTAGAGAATTCAACTCTAAGACTTTGACGAGGCTTTCATCTATGCGCTTTTAAACTTATCTTCAAGGAGTTTGTTCTAACTACCTGCTAAGCACCTAAATGTCAAAAATATTCAGTCGTCATACTTGAAAGGAAAATCCTTCAATTGTTGAGCACTTTGATTATTAAGAATTCCACGTCATCAAGTATCATTACTTGGGTTCATCTAACATGCAGAAAACCTCATAAAACTACTTAATAACCATCCTGTTATAAATCAGCACCCTGCAAATTGTTACTAAGCCAAATGGCTGAAAGCCAGCAGAGCTACTGAATCAAATAATAATGCAAGCTCTCATATTATCAAATAAACCACAAATAACCGCATTTTACACATTCGAAAATTGAACAACCACTTTCAGTAATTTTCAGCAGTTCACTGAATTGGGGAAAAAATGTTGCTCAGAATTTAATTTAAATATGTGAAGATCTAAATATTTGGAAAACTCATACGAGATATCATATTGAAGATCACATAATATATCCAGCCACTAAAAGAAAGTTACAGCCAGAAGGAATTGCAGTATGCATAGTGTAGTGCTGCCTGTGCACAAAACACTTGCCTTTCTCATAAAGTATCCTGGATACATTGCTAGATGATATGTGACGGAAACGACTTTAGAATTTTTCATGGAGGCAAGGAATGAAAGCTGTAAAACCATTACTATACAGTACTACTGTTATGAACTGAGGGCACCAGCAGATGGCTAGGCATGCAGGCATCTACATACTAAAGGGTCTGATAAGGGCTGCACACATAGCGGAAATTTTCGAGGACTAAGCACAGAAGCAATGATAAAGAGTGATGCATTCTGGCTATGAAGCGAGAGCATTGAATTCTGATTTTAAAGCAAGGGTGTAGAAATTTGGCTAGGCGGAAGAGATGACGAAGGAGAAAATGAAAAAATGAATATAGCAGAGTTTGCATGATCACAAAGCCATAGAAGTTAGAACCAATGAGATGCCCAACTGAGGTAATGTAAGAATACTTGCCATTGATGCACAACTGATGAGATGTCCAACTAAGGAAATGTACGAATACTCACCACAGAAACATGTCTGGATAACGTACACTTAGGAAAACATGAATTTACATAGAGATAATATTCCATTCTTGTATTTAATACAGACCAACATGCGGATTTATAAGACGGGAGAGAGATGATATTCCACAGACAAATTCAGTACATATCCAATCAGCAAATCTAATACAAACTCAGGGACGAATAAATAAAAGTCCACTGGCAGGGCTCCTATAGACCTAGGGGAGAAGAGATAATATTTCACTAGCACATTTACTACAGACCTAGAGAGGAAAAAAGAGGCCCCACAGGCAGATTCACGCCACACCCAAAAGGGAAAATATAATACCCAAATGGCAAATTTACTACAAACAAATATGCAACAATATTGAGAGAGGGGGAGAGACCGAGAGAGAGAGAGAGAGAGAGAGAGAGAGAGAGAGAGAGAGAGAGATCCCGTGAGCAGAATAACTGCATACCCAAAGGGTATTCCAAAAATATGATACCACAATGGCAAATTTACTACAAACAAATATATGATAATAATAAACTCATAATAAATGCTAGCAGTATTTGTATTCAAGATATGCAGTATATAAAACAAATTCAGAACAGCCAACATATATGTAGACACCTAATTTTGGTTTAAGGCACTTGACAACATCAGTTTTGGCAGCTTTTTAGACGTTTAGACCAGTGGCACATAATTGACTCTTTTGGCACACATTTCCCCCTTCCGATTAACTCTGTCCCCTTGGTCACCTCCATCTGCCAATTTCACATACAATCGATTTCAATTTACTAAAGATCAGTTATACACGTCTGCAGACATCTCTCCATTTCTAGATCCCTATTTTCTGACCTCAGAGTCAGGTTCAGCCACTATAGACAAGTTCGGCCACGAGTCTATCCTCCCTCCACCGAACCTATCCTTCTCCATTACAATAACCAATTTTTCAATTTGGCCACTTCCAGTAAGTCGGCCTGCGTGACTTTTGGGTTCACTTTCATGGGAAATTCAACAAAAGGTCTCATATTTAAAAAATAACCCTAAAGGTTATGTACATCATCTATCACCTTGGAGATCATTACACATGCCATACATATCCTATATCTTCCGAGAGTAGTCCATGAGCTGACTTCTAAATCTGAAGTTTACCAGATCCAACCTTACATGATTCTAAGTGTCTTGTGCCAAGAGAAAAATCATTCTTGTTGCATATTGATTTCATAGTTGTGTTGATTGAGCATGTAGGATCATGAATGGAGCTTGAAAGCTTCACTCGCATTGTAAGAACTACATAAGCCATGATCCTTAGTATGTGGTGCAGCACTTTCACGCAACAAGGCATGGGAGGACGGTCCAGACCTAGTCTAGGGCTTATCTTCCTATGTTGTTTTCATGATTCCTAGGGTTTGAGCAACGGAGAAGCCAATTCAGAAGCATCACATCACGTTGCAAGAATA
Organism: Taxus chinensis; assembly: GCA_019776745.2. Classification (NCBI taxonomy): domain Eukaryota; kingdom Viridiplantae; phylum Streptophyta; class Pinopsida; order Cupressales; family Taxaceae; genus Taxus; species Taxus chinensis. The sequence continues at coordinate 60,171,872 of CM034150.1, read as the reverse complement.
CAGAGCAAAATTACAGAAGAGCAGGGTGATCAGATCAGCAAAAAACAAGTTCAGTCACGAACATGATCCAGACAAAGTTTCAAGTTGCCAAGTAACAAAGGGTCTGTTGACAAGCCTTTTTTAATCTGATTTCCAGCTTCTATGTCTTACGTGTATCCATCACACAGACAAAATCAGGTTGGGTTGTTCTTTTCATTTTTGATCTGTTAGATAACCCATAGTTTCCCTATTTTTAGTATATTTCAGATCTGTTTATTAATGTTTTTATTCATTTCTAGAACATACTTAGTCTTAATTACTTAGGCACTAGAAACCCTAATGAATAAAAGCATATTCATTTCTAGAATGTACTTAGGCACTAGAAACCCTAAATATTTAAAACAATATGTAGGAATATAGAATTACATGTGTATGTTTCAGGCATGAAAGACCTTACAAGAGTTAGATGCCCTTAGCTGGTCTGTCCACTAGGATCCCCAATAAATTGTCGAAATTTCCTGTCTACCTTTCGTCTCCATGTGCATGATACCCAATAAATAAGAAAGTCACCAAATAATGTGTTTTTGGGTTTAGAACATGTAGGAAAAAACTTTGGAGGTGCGAAAGATGTCTCTTAAGATCTTCAAAACTAGAGTCAAAATTAATATTGCGTTGATCCTCAACAAAAGGAGAAAAATCCTCAAACTATTAGGAGGGAGAACATACTACTCAAGGGTCTACCCCATACCAATAAGATGGAGACACAACTACATCCATTAAATAGTGACCAAACACCAAACAAAGTTATATAATGATTTATACATATAGTCTATCTATTTAATACAATATATTAAATGTATAGATAGGTGGATATCCCAAAGTTGTTGCACTGATTTTTGGCATGTTTTGTTCTCAAAATGGGGATATTGTTGATATTTTCAACCATGCTAAAAAACAGAGCAAGTAACACAGTTAAATGAGCAAGAGTAAAAGGTGTGGACCATTTGAATGCAAAATGGAAAGCTCCCGAGAAAATCTGGGCCAAGCCAATTTTTGATGACGCCTCAAAAGGCAACTCAAGGATTGCAAGGTTTGGAAGTATTCTATGATCCAACAACAAGGGAATTAAAAGCAGCCTCCTTGTTTTTAAGCTTTGCAACCAATAATGAGGCATAGATTCAAGTGTTGGTTGAGGGCCTTCGACTTGCTCAGGTGCATAGGGTATCTAAGTTAGAAGTTGATGGGGACTTGCGGCTGGTCATTAACGCATTGACTAAAGGCTGCACTCCCAATTGGAAATTTCACTACCTTCTTTGCCCAACACTTGATATTAGGAAGCTCTTTCTACAAATCTTCACTCATCGCTTCAGAGAGGCAAACCGACAAGTGGATCTACTGGCCAAAACAAGAGTAGATTTCCTAATCTTTTCAAAAATCAGTGTTACACAAGGATATGCCCCCCTAAAATCTGAAATTTTTGGGGACAAGGATATCCTGGAGACTCAAGGATGCCTGAAAACATCCCCCCACCATACCACCACCGCCACCACAAAACAAGAGGCGTCCCCAAGACATTTTTCTCATAGGGGATGTTTCTAGCATGTTTTGCCCAACGAAGACCTTTAGGGGATGTCAGAATGACCCCGAAACTTCAAAGAAACTTTCCCAAGTCCCTTGACAGTCCCGGAAACTTGCGGCCATCCCCTACGCCAAAAACACCAAAAAACCAATTATTTACATTTAAAACAATCTTTTCTATGTTGGTGCCCCCAACACTATCTCTAATAGTTTATGGGCCCCGTTCACATGTTACGCACTCAAAAAAAACTATAGATAAACCTCACACTCTCACTCCAAATCACTACCAAATGTTGAAAACATTGAGCAAGGCTGCAAGTGCAAGACTGAGAGCAAGAAAGGCTGCAAGAGTGAGAGGCTGAGAGCATTAGTAAGAGGGAGAGTAACAACATGAGGAAGAGGAAGTGCAAAGTCTTCATTGAGTTTCGTTTGTTGTCCCAAGTTTCTAATTCTTTTGTTACTAAGAGGAATTGGTCTACTTATAGCTTCATCTACTCTATTATGAGGAGCAAAATTACCTCTAGGAGGGAGGAGAAGCTTGTAGCTTACAAAGCGCCTTGCATCTTGTCAACTGCAACACACTTATGTACAAGGAGAGTTCGGCAGCCCGATGGGATGTCGAGCTAGAAGAGCCAGCATAGGTTGATGATGATGTGGCACAAACAAGGTTTGGTTGGTATTGGTTTGGAGGAGCTTTACCTCCAAGAGTCCATCTGTTCGAGTGATGAGTTTGGCATGTACTTTGAGGATGATTACTAATTAGAGGCATTGGGTCATTGGCCAATTGTATTTGAATTTTGAATGAGATCATTTTGAATATAAATATGATATAAAATATTAATATATTGATATTCAGCATTTTCATTGTTCAATGTAATTTGTTCAGCATTTCAAACTTTCATTTGTTATTCCTTGTACTTTTTTTATAGCTAATTTTTCAAGTACTATATATTTTTGCACCATTGTCCCCAAACCTAGGCCCTTGGTCCCCAAGAACCATCCCCCATTCCAAGCCTCTAGTATGATTAGCTTTCCCTTCATTGACTTTCATCTCTAGTATGATTGGTTTTCTTCACGCAAGTTTTATGCTATGTTCTTAGGATACATGTAGGGGTTCAGTAGGCAGATACGTCAATTTTTTGAAAAACCCTTGGGTACAATACATCTTGGGTACATCGGTACATATATAATAAAAAAAATTAATACATACATACATTCATATTTTATACATATACTCATTTTTTGTCCACAAGAAATGCAAAACTTGAAAACTATAGTAGGATCAATGTTCAAAACATTCAATATGCTTAAAATTTTACATTTTCATTGATCATGTGGCTGCTATACATATGATATATGAATACAAATAATCTAGATGGATTCTCCTACCTTGATCCATTCTTTACATTGCTTATCACATCTTATCACTCTACCCTCTGCCTCTCATATGTCTGCTTGTGATTCCCTCACCTGAGTTAAGATAACCAACCTTCTTTTCCTAACTTCTCACCTCCACTATAAACCAACTCAATCCCTTCTCCCCATAGTTGACAAGAGTGTGGTTCAAGCCCTCATGAACATCATCCCCATTTGGGCCACACAACTAGCACAAATTGTTCACACTTATCTAACTTCTCACCTCCCCTATAAATCAACTCAATCCATTGTTCCCATAGTTGAAAAGAGTGTGGTTCAAGCACTCACGAACATCATCCCCATTCATGCCACACAACTACCATAGAATGTTCACACTTGCCTGCACTCATTGCTCAAAGCATCCAACAGTTGGCTTAGTGCCTATCTTCTTAACCAGATTACATAACTTAAGATTGTATAGTATCATTGTTAGGTTCTTCTACTAATTCAAATCACAAGTCTCATCCACCACTTCCCTTTTATCTTGCATGAACTAGATTTCTTTTATAAAGGCACTTCAAAGATATGCCCATCGCTAGAAATAGCCCACATCGAACTCTTTTTACCAATTATTCAAACTATTCCACCGCTAAAACCTGCAAGTACGTCTCAAATATGTATGGGTACGTCCTAAGTACTTACAAGTACATCACGAGTACGTCTATGACATACCCGGGACATATCCATACCATACCCGAGACAAATCCATACCAGGTACGTAGCCAAGGGGATTCGGGAAGGGGGGAGGCACCCATGCTTCCCAAGTTTATGTTTATCAAGAGCCTTTACAATGTCTCTCATGGTGTCTTCCTCCTAGCAAGATGAAGCATTAGAAGGGGCAGCCTCCTCTAGTCACCTGCACTCTTGTTTTGAACTTGATGTGATAGACGAAAACTTTGTTTGAGAAGTTCCTGGGTGGAGTGGAACTAGAAACATCTCAGGTGTTAAACGAACAATTGAATCCATTCATGAGTGTTTCTTCGACAAGCTTGCAACCATTACTCTTGCTTTCTTCACTTTTTAGTTTCTAGTTAAAACTCTCCTCCCTCACGCAACAATTCCATTGGTGGCAAAACATACAGTTGTCTGGGAATCTATCACCAAACCTTGGTCCTTCAAAGCTAGACAAGGAGATAAACTTCCTAAAGCCAGAAGCATTGGCTGCAAAGCTCCTTGACCCATGTCCGTTTTCAGACAAGAGAGGGAAAAAGGTCCCTGCCAATGCAAAGGGTAAATTGGAAGATAAAGTATGTGCTCTAGTAGTCAAAATGTAATCCAACAAGGTCAAACACCAAACTCCTCTTATGTCACCGCATGTTTCTCCCCTACAAAAGCACGCTAGAGGCAGGGGTGAAACCTTCTCTTAAAGAATCTTCGCCTTCCCTGGCATTGTTAAAAGAGATGAATACTCTCGGTTCAAAGCCACATCTGGGACTGTGCACTGGTATGGCCTCAAACCAAAACATTATACTTACTACCAAGAGGAACCGGTCTAAGTTCCACCACTAAAATTTCTTGGAACAAAGTTTTGTAAGTTGACTAGTTTTGTGGGGTGGCTATTGAAGACAGATTTTGAAGTAGTTGCTTGAAGAAATTGTGATTACAGGCAGTTGTCTATTTTAGATCGTTTGTTTTCTGTTTATCTATGCTTGTGGGTATGTCACCTCCCTCTGAGACATTCCCTAGAAAGCATGTTGTGGGGTGCACACGGCCACCCTTTTGTTTCGTAAATTGTATCTTGTATCAGGCGTTGACTTTGCCCTCTATTAGTATTCGTTTCACATTCTACGTTTTTTTTTTTTAATCTAAGGATGAGGAGCTCAATAGGATCCCTTGTTTTAACTATCAAAAAACATGGGTCAAGTTGGCCAAAATGAGTATTTTGTGATAAAATTTGTAAGCAATTTTATTTCCTTCATATTTTTATTAATACAGCAATGTTACATATTGCCAGACAGCTCTTAATTCGGCAGCTCATTTTCTTATTCTGCCATGGATTTTAGTTTTACTCGAGTTTTCTCTAAACACCGCAGCGACACACTCCCACTCCTTGATCCCACATCCCAGTCCTTTATTCTTGTTCCCTCAACCCCATGTTATTCTTAGGATTTTGGGAGTACTTTGGGGCATCTCCTTTTCAAGTCCATGTGTTTTCCTGCCCCCCTCCCAAAAGAGGACTTGGACGAATATAGCTAAAAAATCTGTTGAGTCTACTTGTGAGCTACACAACAGCTTATTCAATTATTACAAAGCATTCAAATTTTATGTTTTTCTTCTTGCATCTAATCTTATTAGGGGTTACAGGGCACTACAGAAAGAAGAGGAACATTATTTCAAGCAAAATAGAAGTCATACAGGGCCATAGTAGAGAGAAAAATGGAAAGCGTGGTAAAAATCTCGCTTAAAGAAAGATGGAAAGGTATAGTATACCTCCTTACATTTAAAAGTTTCAAAGGATGAAAAGGTCTTTTGAAAAGAAAGAAAGAAATCTGAACACTTGGAAACGAATGGTCTTCACATAAAGCGAGAGAAAGATGCAAAAGCACACAAGTATTGATTTGTTCTCTTCCATTTGACTACAAACTTTCTATAATCCCTAAGGAAAGTAGGATTATGAGGTAAAGGATAAACTAGAGCATCAAACGTAAAACCAGTCCACTAGTATTAAGGTCTTCAAACGTAAGCAAGGAAAACCTTAATTCAAAGATGTAGTATAAATGGTGCATAAGCTAAAACTATAATAGAGACAAACTGCCGACTAGATTTCAGGCTCTTTCAATAATATGTGAAAAGCAATCATGGCATCACTTGCCCCAATTCGGTTGTATTCATTAAGCCATTGATATGGTGTCTTTCTCTATTCGATCGAAAGGATACATCCATCTTTGGTCTATAGATAGATGGCATGTAATTTTGTAATACAAAACCTTGCTCCAGAATATGTGGAAAGATCTGGCAGAGTATGACAAGAAAAGATAAAACACATGCTTTAGGTGGCTTTGGTGCAATGCTTCATCATATAGTTGTTAACTAGATGCTTTAAGCTTATATTTCAGAGGATGGTATAATTCTCCTTTTTAGGATAAGATAAAGACGTGGGCATAGAAGAATAAAGTCTTTGATTCGGTGCTTTTATTCAACATCTGTTGGCAACAAACTTAAAATAAGTTTCATAAGCATCAATATTTTCTGCAAACAATTCAAGCTTTTGATATAGGATTTCTCAACTATGAGGCAATATGCATTGCTTATCCCAAAAATTATAGTTTAGCATGTAAATTAAAAATGGATTCTTTATATTTTGTACTTATGAGCTCATTGAAAAAACTTCAGATCAAAGAAAGTTGTTATTTTTCACACCACCTGCTCTAAAATTCTATTTCTACTTTTGTATGAACTAAAAGATTATCTAGAAAATGCATTTCTTTGCAATTCACAATATCAAAACATTAGGTCCGGTGGTAAGCATCTTAAGAATGCTCCTGTGAGACTAAATACTATAAATATAAATATATAAATATAACAACAAAGCAATGCAGCATTCAATGATGAGCCTTGCACTCACACCAGTGCATCTCTCTGCCTTCACCATCACCACCAATGGGTCTCCTCTCTACTCCTGACCACTTGTCTTCCACATACTCTTGGTGATGAAGGTTGCAAATTTTAAATGTAATTCTTCTGAACTAATTATACTATTTTATTCCTGCTATTCTTATCTTAAAAAGGTGCCTAAAATTACAAACGCTTTAGAGCCATTCTGCAAAATGTTTGAAATTACTATACCATGATATGCAACTCCAGTTATTAGTTGTATTTTGCTCATTTAACAAAGAGCCTGCACCTACAATTTCATGCGCAAGACTAGACAAATTATGCAACTTCATGCTTTAAAAAATACAAAATAAAGATCGCTGAAGGATTTGGACTCTGGAAGTATTTTTAACAAAATATTTGGTCAACAATTGAAAAGAAAAATTCAATTCAATATGTTCTATGTTGATTAGTAACGCAATAAACTTTTGGGAGTTACTTCTTTCAAATCATAGGAATACAAACTGGTTTCAGAAAATGACTGTTGATGTATTACAGATAGCGGAAGAGCACGGTGGAGAATTCCCTATATTTGCCTTTGCAATAAAACATATTAATGTTTTGTTGTCGTCAAACTACAATGAATCATTTAAATGCATATACTGTGGCACAAAACATAGGCTGCCATGTTAAAATTCAAGTACCTGAATATCATTTTAGTACAAAATGCAGAAATCTATGCACATTTTTTATCAAAACCAAATCTATGCTTTAAACATGACAATAACAATATATCCTCTTGGCCGTTTTTGTCCTGAAACCTTCATTTTTACCACGATACGAAGGTACAAACATGATATACAAGTATACATTTGTTGGTATAAAGTTCATTGCCAATAATGTTACTCTCTCTAAAATCCAAGTAAACTTATTACTCTTATTTATATCATTTTTTAATTTTATTAGTTTTCTTTCTCATTACCAGAGGAAGATAAGGAAGACGGGATTCCATAACGTTTATACCTGACATTCAATGAGGGTACTGCCAGACTGCACTAGATCATCTACTATGACAACATGTCGTCCTGCAGGATCGCCCTCTTTGAGACGCACAAATCGTTGATCACCTTCACGGACCTTTGTGCAGATAACCTGCAATTTGAATTTAAAATGATACAATAGCTCAAAATTTTGGAAAACCAATTCTGATTGAAATATGAATCCATGTTGCAGCACAGGGAAAAAAAGCATACTGTAGGAAAATGCTGTAGCTGTTTGTGAAACCGTTTCCAAGAACCCTCATCTGGAAAAGCTATGCTTATCTGAAAAATGAACAGATGAGTGATATTATTAAAACAAGCAATAATGCCTTTATATTGTAAATGTAACTTGATCAGAGTCCAAACGTGCATCCATAAGTTTGGGTATGCCAAGTTTAAGACTGATACTGACAAGACTAAAGAATAAATTAGAATTTCAATAATATCTTATACCATGCTAACATTGAGCGCTCTGAAGTAAGAAATATGGAAGAATTGGGAGAAACCCTCCAAAAACTCACATTCTCAGAGTCAGGAAGTTGGTAAAGCCGATGTTTAAGCAATGGAATCCCACTTTCAAAGCAAGGCAGGACGTTATCCCCAAAGTAGAATCTTTCCTGAATTCCACAAACAGAACAGAGTTTCATTAAATTTTCCATAGCCCATTGAGATAAAAATTAGCAGTGTCTTTTAACGAGCACCCTCACAGACTGACATAAAATACATAAGAGAACTAAGTTTACAAAATAGCAGGGAAAATGAACTAAATGTTTAGGTGGAAGAGAATATATACACTAGCCCTATATTATGTAACAATTTATTAAATTCAAAATTAGAAGACATCTAGTAGAAAAGCCAAAATAAAAAAATAGGACCCTAAAATTATGTCATGTCAAAGTAAAGAGATTGAAAACTACATGTGACCTCAACAAAGCAAAAAATATTATTTATTCCCCAGGTCCATGTTTAGTGGCACACAGCATAGGAAATTTAAATGAATATATTCAAATAAATACCAGCATAATCAAACCACAAGGAACCACTCACATCCAATGGATGACACAATAACCTCAAGTAAATGAACGTTATCAAATAAGGTAAATGTATTGTGTATTGATTCTGTATTGATATAACAAATGTAAATACAAGGAACATTGTGCTCCCCAAAGTTGATGCCTACACTATAATTTCTTGTGTGGTGGAATTTGGAGCGACTATGAAATCAAATTTGAATGGGAGCCTCATTATAGACTAGGATGTCCAATACAACACACACAATCATTGTGAACAACTGATTACCAACAAATTGATTCACTTTAATTATATATGCTTATTACATTGAATAGCCCACTACATAAATGACTTTGTACATGATTTTACGACTTCATTTTATCACAAAACAATGACTTTATTTGCAACATTCACATAACACTAGACATACCACACTCTAATAAGGTTTAATAAAAAAATTACTAAATGAAAAGTATAAACACTTCATTGCAGATGGGGGCTTACGCTGGTATTAGTTTTTGTATATAGCCATCATCTTAGCTCGTTTAAGATAGCAATTGCCCTTAAGAGTACTAGAAGATATGAAGTTTGAACCTTATACTACACTAAATAAAATGTCATATAGGTGGAAAATCAAATTTTTAATGCTTTGATATGTTTTACTGTATGCTACTCCGCAGCTAAAAGTCACCATGTCCGTGATTGTGTTTGGTGAGGATAAAATTCAAAACAAGTTCCCCAGCTGATAACATTCGGGAAAAAAATCAATAAATTCAAATTAAATAAATTTGTATTTTTATTAATTTATTTTCTAAGTAATAAATGTACAATAATGTCAAAATATATAAATAGTATTAAATAGCATCAAAAACTATGAAAAAAGATGTCCAAACTCAACATATGCATCATGATACGTTGATAAAAAAGAACATTACACGTGAACTCACAATTTGAAAATAATAATATAATTAAATTGCTAAAAGCTTTCTAAAAAAAAAATAACTAGAATGTAAGTTAATTGCTTGTGAATGGTGTCTACTCAACATTTAAATTTAACTTAAATTTTAAAATAACTTATATTATTCATACAAAAAAATACATATCATATCATAAAAACATACCCATTATTTATATTTCAAAGTTTAAACTCAAAAATATATTAAAAACCTTAACTCATATAATGAATATTAAATAATAAACTTTACTTCTTAATATCTACATTTCTAATCGATCTTCATCTAATTATGAATTACTAACTATTAATAACTAATTTTAATAAATATCAATAAAAAATATTAATAAATCTGAAACTAAATAGAAGCTAACAATTAATTTTTTACTTTTAATATTAAATAATGACAAATTGATGTTTATAACCTAAAAAATTTAAATCCGTAAACATTAAACTTCATAAATAAAAACAAAACCTAAAATACATGATCGTAAAGACCACACTACATAGTAAAAATAAAATATTAAAACCTAAATACCTCATAGACTATTTGTAAACACTAAACATTAATCTAAAATAAAATCTAAATAATAAATACCGAACCTAATGATTTAAAATAAAACCTAAAACCTAAATAGCTACTACCAAACTAAATCTAAATCTAAATTTAAAATAAATAAAACCTAAATCACTACTAACCAACCTAAATACAATTTGGTGAATTAAAAAAAAAGGCTGTGGCTGCTCTACACAGATGGGACGGACAAGTCTACACTGGAACGCTGGAAAATGGACGGAGATCTCTGTCGTACAGTGATCTCCGTCGCACTTAACAACACCTCCACCACACTTAACAGGCTTCTAAAATGCACTCCAGAGGCTTCAAACCCGCAGACTCCAGAGGCTTCTAAATCACAATTTGCAGCTCATGCACTTTGCAGTTGTAAGAAACAACACACAAATTCCGTTTATGTAATAAATCAAACCCTGACCCTAGCTGGTGTGTAAAACAACAAATTATAAAAGGAATTTTAAACATTTTAAAATTTTGGGATTTTTTAGAGTTTTCATTAAAATTGCATAAAATTTTAAATCTGCAAATTTAGACGAATTTTTGCTGTTTTTTTTAATTCTTTGAATTTAGAATTTTTTGGTTGAAATTCGACAAATTTAGTGACTATCAAACATAACATGGGATGTTCCAAGATGTGGGACTCTTGTCTTAGGAACAACCTCAAAAGGCATTCAGTTTTTTCTATACTACTACAAATCTAAACTTGCAAGGTAAAAGAAGAAAGAGAAATAAATGAAAAACTTGTTGATGCACCAGAATAGTTTGATCCTCTTCTCTACCTCTTAGAGCACAAAACTATAGAAAACATGAATAGCTAGATGATTGATAGACATAAATCTTTCAGCAAAGAAAAAGGTAAAACTAACTCGAATGTGAAAATGGAGTTAGAGTAAGAAGAAAGGAGAAAGGTAAATGAGAACCACAGCTCCTTTTATCAATTGCTAAAAACACACAACTGTTATTACTTAAAGAAAGGCCAGAAAACCTATTGACATGCATGAAAACTAAATCTAGGTTATAGTGCTGCTGAAATAAAAGCAGGAATTCATGTGAATTCTAGGAGAGATCATTAAAATATAGACGGACTCTCTATTAATTACAAATCTAATAGAAGATAAGAAGTAGAAGTGTGCCACATGCAGCAGTTCTGAAATTCTAGAATCATTCTTAGATAATAATATCCATCCTTAATAATATTATTAGTATCCTTGCCGATGGGGTGGGAGTGGTGTGGTCAAGTCACATGATTGTGTGTTGGCCCACCCAGTTTCAAATCCCCCGAGGCACAATCCTCTCCAGAGATGGTTTCACCCTTCACTGTTCGTCGCAGGATTCACTATTTGTCGCAAGATGCGGCATCTCCAAAAATCGTTACAGTGGCAGTACTCTGATCTTTGCTGCAGATGCAGCACACTAGACTATTGGCTGCACTCTTCGTTGAATTATGTTGCAGATGCAGCACTCCAGGAATTGCTTCACTCGGTTAGCTGGACTCTTAGTTGGAACACATTGCAAATGCAGCTCACCAAAAATTGTTTCACTCAGTTAGTTGGACTCTTAGTTGAAATACGTTGTAGATGCAACACACCATAATTTGCTTCCCTCAAGTTCCTCATAATGGTTCCTAAATTGTAAAAAAAGGATGTGAGTCCTTTCAAAACCCTCAACTTTACCCTGAATGCAAACATAAAAGCAATTATTATCCTTAGATAATAATATCCATCATTACATAGTATAATATAATTACCCTCATCCTGAATAAGATATTCTTTTAATTAGTAAGTCAAGTTCCTTTGAATATTTTAAAATTATGAGCAAAATCCTTTGATTATTTTTTTCATTGTTTTATCCTCGTGTGTTGTTCTAAAAATAGCTTTTAAAGCTTTTGTTCCTTGACTATTTTAATATTAAAAGCTTTAAATAAACTTTTAAACATATCCAAATATATCAAAAGCTTGGAAAATCTTTTAATTTAATTAATTAATAAAAGAAAAAATCTCTTATTAATTCTAATCCACTCATTGCAATCTCTTAATGCTCTTTAGATTAATAAAAATAAATAGTCATATTTATCCATTACAACATGTTAATTAAACATAGAATTAATCCTTATCTAATATATGTGCAGTATTTAAATTATATATAATACAGTCACGAATAGGGGTCCTCATAAAAGGACGCCTTAGACCATGCAAGCTCAACAAATAACTCACGCAGTAGAATTATTATAGCAATGATGGTATCTTTATTCATCAACAATATAGATTACACACACAACCACACACACTATACTAAGTCTAGCTTATTACAACAATAACACACACCATGCCCACAGGCTTACAAACACTCAAACACCACAGTGTTGTCCTAAGCAATTCAACCCCACTAGCCCTTCTTAGACCTACGCACAAATCTCTAATTGCAATACTCCTTTCAACTACACCTTAGACAATTTCCTCCAGGATTTCTAAATTTCTTTTTCAAGTGTGGTGATGTGTTTATATAGAGACACAATCAACCACATACTATATTAGACCCCAATTACATTCTACCCATACAAAGATTGAATGCGCCGCAAATATTAAATGAGCAATAAGGCCCAAAAAACCCATAACATGGCACAACTCAATGCAACCGCAATTTGGCCCAAAGAACACAATTTGAAGGTAAGTCACTCATCGTTGGCTTTCATTTGTGATGTCGATGTTTCCAATCAAATGATTCCGCCATTTGCACTAAGTAGGAACCTTACATGTTATTGCGCGAGAAGCCCATGCACACCATGTTTTCAAGTATTTCTTGTTATTGTCATGTGTTTTTGCAAGGGCAAAATTCAATCTTGAATTATGACAACTTAACCCTAGTGTCAAAAATTTTTCCTGACAACCATATTGAACCCTCTCTAGATCAGTCTGCCCTATGTGTCATACGTATCCTGATCCTTGACAGTCCTCATATGTGTTGTGTACACTTGCCCTGGTGTTGGAAATGTTGAGATAGCGTGATTCTTTCCATTCAATACAATGTTTCTAAAGAAGAATTCTTTGGTAGGCCTAGAAAGGCTATTTTAGCCTATCCGGGACAAATGTGCATCCTCTGGGACAAATGTGAAAGCTCAAAATCATCCAGGAGTGGTGTCAAGGAGTTAAAAATGCAATGGAACTGGTTTAGGAAAATTTAGGAAGGTTTCAAAGGTTTAAGAACAAGAACAGTAAAAGTGGGTTTCTGAGGGTGTCAAAACTTGTAGTCTATAATGGTACCTAAGCTTCAACAAAGGATTTCAGGAGCTTCGTAAGGAGTTAGAGGTCAAACAAGATGTCATCGAAAAGCTGGTTCAATGATCTACATGATGGAATTTTCAGATTCTTCACAAGACCCAAGCGCTTCTCAGGGCAACTCATTTTCAGCAAACTCACCTTGTTGTCCCGAATGAAAAGGTTGCATTTTTTGGAGGCAGAATCAGGTTTTGAAAACCATCCCATTGATCTTAGAATGATCTTGGGAGTCAAAATGATATAAAATTTGCTAGAAAAAAGTTCTTGGAGCTCCGGGAAAAGTGATTTCAAGATTTAGGGACTTAGTCATTTTCTCAGTTGGGTGAGTGGCGCATTTTACTGTCCTAAGTGTCTGATTGTCCCAGCTGTCCCAGGGACAATGAGGACAGTGGGGACAGGAGGGACAACAAAATGAGACCCATCCCTCAGTTGTTGTTCTTGGTTCACCATATGACCTTTTCTCTTGACGGGTGCTAAGTGATTTTGTCCATGAATTTGATAAGTTTCCTCATCTAACCCTTGGGCGCATTTTATTGTCCCAAGGACAATGGGGACAAGAAAATGCACCCCATCTTTAGCCCCTTCCCAAGTTCACCATGTGACCAAAACTTTCTCCTCCCAGGTGCTTAAATGTGCTTCTCTCACCTCCCTATCTCCACGTATCTCGCTCTGCCACTTGTCATGCTTAGAGTAGGGGGTGCATTTTACTGTCCCAACTGTCCCTAGGACAGTGGAGACCAACAAAATGTGCCCCACCCCGCATGCTTTGAAAACCAAAAATTTCACTAAGTATTTCTAAACTACTTACTTCTTCCTTCCCATGAACCAAAAGTGTTATCGGAAAGTTTTAAACATGAAATAAACTTTGCTCACCTCATTTTTGAGCCAAGAATTCCATTGTTGCTGCTCCATAACTCCAAAACACCTGCAAATTATGCAGAAACCCATATCTCGCATCCATATCTTACAAGCCAGTGAACGGAATCAGACGAGATTTTCACAGTTGTTCTTCAATCAGGCGCCTTCAAGAAGGTTGTAGCAGCAAAGCAGATGATGACATGGTTTATTAATTGCAGAAAACCCTAGTTTGATGCCCTAGATCATGCTTTTTAAGTTTTTAAGCATTCTAGCGGGCGGATCGAGGTGAAATCTGGAGCATGATGTCCCGAAAGCGAGCCTAGTCCAATGATGCAATTTTCGTTGCAATCCAAGGTGGACAATTGTTGTTTCTAAAAATAGTAAGTAATCGGTGTCCTTGCTTGCTAAAAATAGTAACTAAAAATAGCAAGTCTTGACAGAACAGTGCACTTAGTGAACAGTGAAAATGATAAACTAGGCAATTTTGACAAAAAAAAGCAAAAAAAGCAGAGAAAAGTAAAAGAGCAAGAGGCAACTACTAAAAATAGAAAGTTTCAAAAAATAGAAAAGCATCATCAACAGAGTTAAATTGAGTATGTCAGAGGATCGAGAATTATCAAATTTGAGCAAACCAGGTGAAATTTCCCAAAATAACAAGTCTTGGTTCAACTTGCTAAAAAAAGTAAGTCTTCGTTTTAAGAGTAAAAAGTTGTAGTTGGCTCTGTTTTCATCCATTTCTCTGCTTTTCGACATTTTTACTGGGTTGTATGATGGTTTCATAGCTCAAACGGGGCAATTCATCCTTCACAGAGGTCTTGAGACATCATTTTGATCGCACTTGTGTTTAGGGGCAAAGGCAAAACATCACAGGGCGCAACAGTTGAGAACCCAGGAATATAAAAAGATTCAAAGAGTCAAAGCTCCGTCATAATTCAAAATAAACAACTCACCAGCCATGTTAGAGCCATCCACATCCCTCTGGCGAGCTGGTTGAGTGAGCTTGGTGAGCTGGGAGAGTTGGTTGGGTGAGTTGAGAGGAGTTGGTTAAATTGAGCTAGGTGAAGGAAAGCAAGAGTGACTCATTGCAGCACCTTCTCTTCAAGGGCATCCAAGTATGTCATCCCCAATGTCAAAGCCTCCCCACGGTGATCAAGAGTTGATTCCACAACCTCCTGAAAGTGCTCTTGAGAACAACATCGTGTCAAATCCCGAAGAGCCATTTCCATGGATTTAAGAAATGCTCAAGAGTGAGCCAAGGACAACGCAACTTGCTATCATGCCCAGTCTCGAAGCAATCTCAACAACTCTCAAGTCCAAGCGAAGAAAGAAGGCTCGGACATCATCCCGCTTTTTCAGTGGCACTTCAGGTAATCAATATGTTAAAATTGCTAGACTTAAGAATAAAAAGCCCATTGAGGACATGACTCCGTCAGACTATGAGTTGACCCGCATTTCATTGGGTCAAGCTTCACACGAGGGTGACTCTCATCTGTTCAAAGAATTTTCTTACCGCCTCGTCACTCAAACGAAGAATACAAGCAAGCAATTGTGCAATTGGAGGAACAGGTAAACCGTTCTCAGTGCTCACATTCAACCCTTCTTAAAATCCGACTCAAAATCTTCTCTTTCATTTTGTAATCAATGGGACTGCACCATACAAAGCAAAGCAAAAGCAGCCGGGAGACCCAAAAGGTCTCTAAGAACAACGAAAGAAGACAAATGAGAGTACAAAGAAGGAGAGGAGGTGGAGGGAAAAACCTCGACACCAACCCTCATGACTGTCGCCCAAGGCCAGCTGGAAAGAATTTGGTGATGTGCTGATGTCTGGTGTCAGGAATTGGAAGATGTCTGAGACCTTATGATCCATAGAAAGTCGAACTCTCTGGGTGAATCTAGTGGTCTACCGCCTATGAGAGGGGGCCCTTGGCCGTGTCTAAGTCTGGATACCTCTGGTCAGGGAAGAAGCTCCTCTAGTTCTGATAGATCTAATCTGAGGATCTCCACTAGTATCAGGCCCCCACTTGGTGCCCCTCTCACCCGAGAACACAGCAAAGAAAGATGTGATCCATCGAGTAGTAGTCTCCCTAGAAGGGGGATGGAGGACCCCATTATGGAGCTTAAGAGCTTCCTATAAATAGAGAGCGAGACACCTCTAATCATAATACCTAAAGAAGGTCGTGAACATTGGACGTTCACGGAATAGACAATGAAACCTCCCTCTAATCTCATAGTAGATGGGGCACCGGAAAATGAAGCGTTCCTTTGTCTCAATCTCCTGGAGGGAGCAAAGCCGACAAATCCTCTCAGACCGGTCCAACTGGTGATCGCTCTCGACCCGAAGCCTGTGGGAGCCAACTCTAAATTGGCTCAGGGATATGTGAAGAACATGCATCCAATGATGTGAGATATAGGTGGGCCGAATGATGAGTCCATTGTTGAGTTCAAGGAAGTGATTGGCGTAGAAGACCATCTTCGGGCGTAGCTCATCCCGGGGGTTACTCCAAGTAATCTGGATGAACTATCTATATATGTCATCTCTGATGATTCTGTGCAGGTCCTACGTGCTCAGAAGGAGGTGAGCAGGAGCATCCATGGAGTAGCTGAAAGGGGGGAGACGATCCATGTTGATCCCAAGGGATCCAAGGAGACGAGAGGCCCCGGCATACCAGCAGCAAACACGGCCACTATGGCCAGAAAGAACAATGGCCTCAGAAAAACGGTAGGCAAGGTAAATGTACCTATCTCTGCCTATGGAAGAATCAGAAAGTCCCTGGATGCGGTGCAAGAGTGAGACGACACCAAAGATGACCTCTAGTCTGAAAAGGCGAGCCCCAAACTTGGCAAGGATGATATTATGAGGAACAGTCTCTTTACATCTGATGAACCGTCTGAGCATAAGGATCTGAACTCGCTCAATAGCAGCCCAATCCAACTCGAGCAGGGGGGGACCCCAAACCTCAAAACCATACAGAACTGTGGGTCTCACAAGAGAGTTCAAGAAGGGCATCTTGGACAACGTGTCCTAAAAGTAGTAGCGGAAGCACTGTCTCTACAATATCGCTAGGGAGCCATACCCCTTGTTGATGCGGGATTGAATAGTCGGGCGTATAGACCGAAGCATGGTCCAGAGAAGAGAACCCCCAAGTAGGTGTAGGAGTTGGTGATCTCCAGTTGGACTGTGGAAGAAATGGAAATCGAAGGTCTTTAGCACATTGAAAACCATAACCTTGGTTTAACCCAGGTTGACCGTAAGCTGTCTATGATCACATAAGTGAGCTAAAGCATCAAGTTGTCTATGTAACCCCTCCGCAAAAGAAGCCAAAAGGACCACATCATCCACGAAGAGAAGAATATAGATCAAGACCTGGTGAAGAAGACAACCATCCATGTATTGTATGTAGTCCCGGAGAAATTCCTCCAACTCATCAATATAAATACCAAACAGAGTAGGAGAGAGAGCAGCCCTGCTTGACCCCAATGGTGCTCCTGATGAAGTCGGAAAACCCAGAAGGAGTACGAAGGCGACCCAAGACCTCCTCATATAGTCAAGTGATAGTGGCAAGAAGGGTTTCGGAAATACCAATGTCTCTAAGTCTGTGGAAAAGGGCTTCCCGCGGAACAGAGTCAAAGGCTTTCCGAGTTGGATGAACAGTGATGTGTTTCCTCAATGATAGCACAGAGAGTGAGAATGTGATCAATAGTCTGGTACCCCTGTCTTGAAACCTGTATGTCCTCTGGCTCTGCATTGGTACTGCTCTAGAAACTCGGATAGTTGCAAATGGAGAACAGTGGTGTACAACTTGGAGAAAGTGTGACCCGCCATATTTGTCCTGTAATTATTGGGATCAGAAGTAGGACCGGATTTGTGAATAGGATGGATAATATGGTGGGACCAAGGTTGCGGGAAGCCAGTACACACCACCTGATTGAAAAGGTCTACCAAATAATTATTGATGGTGTTTATCCCATGCTTGAAAAACTCTGCCTGGAAGCCTTCCTCATCTGTTGCTTTGCTGCAATTCATCACTGATATGGCCTTCTTAACATTTGTGTAGGTGAAGATGTGGCAGGTGGAGGGTGGGGGACACAACCTAGGTCTGGGGCTGACCAGGGATATCATATAGGGTGGAGGTGTGGGTGAACATAATGTAGGGGTCAAGGTCTAGGGGTAAGGGAGAGCGTCGGAGAATGATGGTACGCCAAAAGCATTTGGGGGAATGCAAGAGTGAGGTCCAAAGATCCCTTCTTCTATGGGCAATAAAGGTATGCTTCTTGTGGCGGACGAGATTACGATAGGCAATTTAGAGGGAGGGGAAGGACATGAGGTCATGAGTAAAGGCCATGTGGAGCTGGCGGTGAAGGGTTTTGCAGTTGTCATCATACCATTGGTTCATAGGGCATGTCCTCGTACTTAGGGGCCTGGAGGTGGAATGGGGGTAGGAAAGCAAGGTTGCCTTGTGGATAGCAGTGGCAAGAAGGTTGTACATCCTGTCGGTAGGGAACGTAGTGAATTAGGATAAGGGGGGAGAAGTGAACGGAGATGAAAGGAGAAGGTTATGGAGTCACCCTCATCAAGTGTCAAAGTGGTACGTGGAGGGTAGTGAGGGGGGCTAGGGGTCTGGGGGGGTGGTTTCCAAGGAAAAGGAGAGGGTCGCATGGTCAGCAAGGGGAATGGGGGAGACGGAAAAGTGGTGAATAAAGGGAAGAAGGTCAGGGGTAGTCATGATGTAATCAACTACACTAGCGCCACCACAGTGAGGTCTGCAGGTGAAGAATTGGGAATCCGGGAAACGAGATATGCCATTAAGGATGAGTAGGTCATGAGATTCCCCCATCTGTAAAAGGTGTCGGCCATATGTTGTCAAGGGCCCTGCCACATCGTCAGACTCCCTTTGAAGACAAACTGAACTCGGGTCCACCTTTGAAGTACAAAGAGCATCAACAATATTGTTGATCCTAAGGTAATCAAGAAATCACAAGGCTACATGATGCAGGGGAAAGCTAACGAGAAGCGGATTGAGAAAATCATTGAGCAAGGCAAGGCATTGTTTCTAGATGTCATCTCTCTCATCAAGTACATTCTTGCAACATTGTCGGAAGTAAAGAAAGTAAAGGCGGAGTTTGCAAAAGAGGTAATCCACTTGGATGAGGTGTTCCCACTGGTGTTAGAGATGAGTTCCTTCGACTCTCACACTCTTGTGAGTAAGAACAGGTTTGCATCAATTGCTGAGAACTTGTCTCAGATTTGGATCCGCATCATGGATGCGAGATATGGAATGCTCAAAAATGCAATCTCTAAGTTGGACTCTTGTGAACAACATGCTTTCGTGATCTTGAACGATGTCTACAACTGTGTTCAGAAACTTGAGTTCCCTCTGGTCATTGAAGATTCATCATCAGAAGAGCTTATTGTTTCATTCCAAGAGCTGGTCAAGAAAGAGGCAGGTGACTCTCTTTCCTTCAATGAAGATAACTTAGAGTCCCTAGCTAACATCAGAAGTTGCATTTCTGAAATTGCAATGGATCATGAAGTATGGCTCAATCAGTGCAAGAAGATCAATAAAGTTCCCAAAGCATGGACCAAGGTGTTGGGCCGCATTCACATTCTAGAGGCCTACTTCACTATCAGTTGGGACTGTGCATTAGCTACATTGGCTAGAAAGGATCATCTCTCTTTTTGAACAGTGTTTTACCCACTCCGATTATTTAATTTTTTTTCTGTATTTTAACATGAATGGTGGGGACCCATCTATCTTCATCATAGGGATCTTGCTTCATAATGAAAGGGGAACTTGATGTTCCCTCTCCTCTCTTGCCAGCTCGGCTTCGAGCTGGCCCTTTCTAATTCTTCACTGTACGTAATCGTGATATTCCCTCGCTTTGCACTTAAGTGAGCTTTCTAAAGTTGGATTGTAAAAGATCCCTTCTCCCTTATAAAAAGCGTCAATCTGGCATTATCTCGTTTGAACCTTAGGAAGCTCTTTACTCGTACCGCGTTAGCTATCAAATCCATGCAGAGTCGTGTGGGTTCCTTAGGTGATACGTCAGTGACCTTTTACTACCTCTCACAACTCGGCATCTTCAAAACGCGACCCACCATACTCCTTTACTTGTCACCACGCGGAGCTCCCACTGTTATTTACCTTTGTAGTGATTGTGGATTGTGGTTTTGGGTGTTGAGCTTTGTATCACCAACACAAGAAATAAAAGCTACATTTCTTCTATTTCCCTTTTCTTATGTGTTCCTCTATTTTCTCTCTTTTATGCACCTTGTAAGCATAGTGATTAAGAAAGAGCTTTGTATCTTTGATGAATAAATCTGAGAACTATGTGTCTGGGTTTTTTAGTCTCACTAATGGCTTCATTGTTGCTTTCCTCTAATTGAATATTGAACTACTCTGGTTATTGGGTGTGAGCTCTGCTTGTGCCTACTCACAGCAATAACATTCCCTTGCCTAATTTCTCTCCGACTTCTTCCCCTGTATCCCAATTTGCCTCACTCTCCTCTAACTTGATGTTTGATACCCTTTCCTCCGCCATTCGTGACGTTGCTTTGCGTTCTTTCCCTCACTTCACTCCCACCCTCCCTTATAAGCAGACCTGCCCCATGAACAAGTGGTATGATGAAGACTGCAAAACCCTTCACCGTCAACTTTGCTTTGCTTTCACACATGCTCTCCCCTCCTTCCCATCTCTGAAGTCCAATAATCGTCATCCCCTTCACCACAAGAAGTGCACCTTTATCTCTTGTCGTCGCTTTGAGCTTCGTGCATCCCTTATATGCTCCCCTGAACGTTTCTGGCGTACCATTCTTCCCCGGCATTCCCCTTTACCCCAGGACTTACATCCCAGTTCCATGTTTACTCATACTTCCCCCCTCTATGACATCCCTGGCCAACCCCAAATCCAGGTTGTGTCCCCTCCCTCTACCTGTCATATTTTTACTTACACGAATGTGAAGAAGCCCATTTCAGCCATGAATTAGGAGTAGAGCTCGACTTGGAAAATGAGTTTTTTTGATTGCAAGATAGCGGCTAACTGCAAGCCTGGTTATGCACACTCTAATACCGCCACGATCTGGTCTGAGGGATCTCTTCCAATAATATAGCTTGGAACAGATTTTCTGAGCAACTCGTGGTCCTACCATACACATTCACTGCAGCTCATCATTCGAGATGCCACTTTAGGCAACTTGAACTCCCTGATGCTCATGATTCGGTGCCAGACATGGTATGAAGCTTTACGTTCTACGGTCCTACCATATGCGAGCTTGTTTGGGCTTCTAGAGCAGTGACCATTGCAGAGCCAAAGGGCTATTTATTTGTAATCGATGATCCTGCTTACCAAACCATCGTCCATATCGCTCCACCATTCGGGCCAGTTATTGAGGAGGCACGAGTACCGCTCAACTCTAAGGTCTTTATGTCGGCTTCGATGGGATGTTCTGGAAAGTCTATTCAAATGTGCCATACGACTCAGCTCTTGTTTGGAATACCCTGACTTCGAAGGAGCATTGGTCTTTCATAACTAAATCTAACTTGCCGCCATTATGCGACTTCTACGAGGAGATTTTGTGTTGCCTACACACTCATGTACCACATACCACATATAAAACAGGACTCACTCCTTTCAAAAGATAAACTCGGTTGCCCCCTCACGCTAAGCTTGATTTGGTATCCCATACGAGAGTGCATTGGGTAGCCTGCTTATGAGTTTTTCAATGACCATTATACCTAGAGCTGAAATATGGTTGCCTTCTACAAAACTACCCCTCTGGCAAACTATATGCTCAATTCTTTGCGGATGATCGTAGTCCTCCTATGAAAACATGCCAAGAGGTATGTTTTCCAAAGACTGTTAGACGCCTAGTGGCCCCTCTGCTCCGTTGTCGACCATTCACAACTAGGGAGTGAACCTTGAATAAACCAAGGTCCCTTTGATTTATAAAAAAGGTTGAAGACTTCTGATTGTCCCACTTCCTAGGAATATGTAAAGTCACAAGTTAGATTGAGATCATGAAGAGTCCTATACTTACCTGGGATAGGTAGTGTGAACAGTCAATTCACAATGCTACAGTTTTAGGACTGCTCTTCAACCATTCGTCAACAAGATCCTATGGCTCCTTGGCAATATTGGAAAATTTAGTTCTTGGTAGCACCACTTGTAGGACATCTTGTCGATTTGACGTGTCTCTCGGATTCTCTTGTGAGGCACCAACATAAGATTCTATAAAAGCTCTGAGGTTTGGGGGCCATTTCCCTTTTTGATTATGTGATTCCTCTATTGTTGATCAAGTCTTTTATGCACTCGTGCTCAGACACATCATCATGATGCAAGAAGAGAGTTTTGCACAACATCCTCTTGATGAATGAATCTAATAAATGTGTGTCTAGGTCCCTGTTAGTCTAACTAGATGACTTCATTTTTGGCCTATGTTTCTCTAATTGAATGTTGAACTACTTGTAGACTTTCAAATTCTTGGTATGCACCCCGGGATAGGTATCTCTACCTCGCCTACCGTTATTCCAATGCTATTGATCCATTTGACTGAAGTGGCTCATCTCCCACTGCTGGTACAACATAGTTTAACGTCTAATAGATTCCATCATTGATTAAGCTGGATCCCCTTAAATCTCATTATCCAGATACTGCCAATTGGACGCTCCACACTCATTTCCTACCGATTAAGCAAGATCTACCATACAAAATCATTAGAGACCCCACTTAATCAAACTCAATTCAATCAAATCAAACTCTAGATCAGCCTCACCTAGGTGGATCAATCCCCCAAAGATGGCTATTGAATGTCATGAACCCCACCTATAAATTTAATAAGTATAAAACCCATAAGTCGGCATCAAAATCTATATCATCCCGATTCAAATGGTTGCAAGCAGTGCAAAAGCATATCCACTTAGGGCAGTTCACTATTAGGCACTCATAGACATTCGTTCGAAGGACCACCAGTTGGGCCACTCGAATATCACATGCCTTTCTTTTTTCAAATCTCCAGGAGCCCCTCGATTCAGATAAACACTCCATAATCATGTGCCCCATCTACTATGAGGATTACTTTGGTAAACTCCGATTACCTGTTCCGGGAGACCCCATCATTTGCACCCATATCTTCAAGCTATAAATATCAGCCCTGTCTTCCTCTCTACCTACTTAAGGATAATACGAAAATTCTGAAACAAGTCTTGTAGCTTAGACAGGTAGAAAATTATTCGACAGATCACATCTTGAAGTTAAGGAGCTCCCACTCTGTCAGGGGCATCCACATGTTGCTCCTCGTACATGCCAATCTTGATGTTCGTTTCATCACCATATCAGTCAAGTACTAGCTATGCCACCTTCCTCATTCCAGAGGCTTACTCGGTAGATTGCATTTCTCTATTTTTTTCCCCCCATCTATTACTCGTCATTTATTTTTATCTTGTGATACATGGGGGTTGAAAGTCCTTTTCCAAGGACAGTGAACGCTTGTCAGATCCACTCCATCTGAGCAGCCCAACTACATGAAAATATCTAAGCAATTTTTCTCTAGCTACTTCTAATTGAGTTATAGGTTTGTTGAGATCACAGCGTAGGAGCTCATCATCCAATTTCCGCACCCGCATCATTCATCGGCCATCATCCAAGGTACTAAGCACTCTTGCAGCCATTGTGAGCCCTTGATTGGTCCTTCTATTGATTTCTAGTCACACTAATCTAAACATGAAGTTCAAGATGACCCTTTTTGGGTCACTACTATTGGATATTTTAGGCATGTGAACTGTGCGAATCTCGTTAACCTACTTTTGTGGTCATTTGTTGGACATTAATATAGTTATCTTATCTTATCTTATCTCCTTCACCCCTCATCGCTGCAAATTCCTCTCTTGTACCCCGTACAAGTACTTTGCCACAAGTTCAATCAAGTGTTGATGTGTGATCCCTGGCCTATTAGGCCACTACACCACATTTAGATAGGATTAGATAGTTTTCATTCAATAATGGGAATCTCCCCATACACAAGGTGGGGCATAGCCCATGAGCATTGGTCGAAACACAGAATTTGCCATACAACTTATTTCACCAACACTTGTCGAAAGTCCAATGACCTCATTGTTGGGTAGATAGATGCACGATATCAAGATGAGTCTCCCCCTCTGCCACAAGCCCTTAAAAATACATTATGCATAGCCACACATGTTTTGAAGGTTTCTCGGGTCAACACCATCTGTCAATCGCTTGTGCAATATTGTGATTATGCACTAAGGCTTACAAGCTTTGCACCATCCCAAAGAAAGAGTGTGCATAATGCAAAGGTGCCACATCGCATGTTGTGCGCTCGCCATTCGCACAAGACCTTCAAGCCATAAACTCATCAATTCTACTCTACGTCATAAGATATAGACTTCCACTAATTACTAAAGACTACTTTGTGATCAGGGAAATACCACGAACCTTTCGGAGTCACTCTACTGATTCCACACACATGTATGTACAAACACAAATTTAGTCAAATAGGTGCAAAAGTACAACATAACACGTGCGTTTGTTGGTTGCGCAAACTACACAGACATTTTGCTCAAACCAAAGAAACAAAGCTTGTGCATGATAAGAAACATGGGCAACACTAGACTTAGCTTATTTTGCTCATCTAGCATGTTTTTGGTTGATGTAACAATGCATGTGAACCCGAATGCTCCTACATCATACACCCCGAGTAAGAAAATGAAGTGCTCACAAACGTAGGCCAAGTGGTAAAACCACCCATCAACCTTTTGGTAAGGTCTTGGTATACCTGCATGCCAATGAGCACTCCTCGTCTTCCAACTATAGGTGGCAGTTAGGTACGCGGCTAACCTCCTCTACCCATATAGTTCTTGCTCCTCGGCGCCCCTGTCCCCGTCCTCTTCAAGTTGGCCTTCTCTATCTACACGAGGTGTCCTTTTCCTTCCCCATCTCTTATCCTCTTGTGCAACATTTTATTAGCATCATTTTCCTTCTAAAAGATCCATTGCCATTCTCTTACATAGGCTAACATGTGCTAGTTCCTCTCACATTACTACACATACTTTGTTTTCTCTTCTTTGTGCAACACTTTCTTATTGCACACACTCCATTCCCTTCATTCTACATGATCTACTCTTTGCAATGCACAACCAAATGACATTTGTGCACCATTATGTTTTCTTCCCTTAGCGATTTTAGAATGTGACTTTGTCCATCCTTCCACATTCTCACAATATTGGTTATCCCACCATATAAAATCTGCTAGTAAAATTGTTACAGCCTCCCCAACAAAGCACGACATGCATCCATCGGTAAGATATCGCACAAGACTTTTTCGATGAACTGTCAATCTTCGATTGCACCTTGCATTGCTTTCGCACAAGGCCAACTTGTTCTTCATTCAAGTCACTCCATAAGGATCTAGATGCAGTTCACACTCTAATTCCAACTTCCTTGTTATCTCTGTAAACACTAAATTTTTTGTGCTTCCACAATCAACCACCACTATGCAACATCTACCTCGTCTTGCATCTTGTCTAGAAAACATGTTGCCTCTCCTATTGTAACTCCTCTCTTTCCCGAAACCTTCAAGATTGTCCTTACTATGAGCAATGCCTCTCCTTGCTCAAGTTCATTTATGTGATGTTTTATTGTCACAATTTCTTCATCACCTTGTGTGATATGCGCACACTTGTCCTTCCTCTTTCCATCCTCCATGTGTGTATGAGGACACTCAAAAGTTCGATGTCTTACCTCACCATACTAAAAACATGAACCATCAAATCTTCCACCTCAACCTCTGCCTCTTGCGGAAGTAGTTTTTCCTCTAGTCTATTGTCCTTACTCAGTGCTTGCACGTTCACCACTCTTTTGCTCATGTGCCGTTGGTTCTTTACCACCAACAAGATTCCCTCTGGCCTTCACAACATTACGTTGTCGCGCCAAATTTTCCTCTGCTCTCAAGGCATACTGGTACGCCTCTACCACTGTCTACATCTTCACTATGTTGATCTCATCTTGAATCACCTACCATAGGCCATGATATACCCCGCTACATTTTCTTGTACAACTCTTTAATGTACTCTCTCACACTTACCTCATTTTATAGCAAATTCTGAAATCTCTTTAATAGATCCAATTATTAATCACCAGGAAAAAAAGTTCTTTCAGCTTTGCAACCATCCACTTGCACTCCATTTGAACTTTCCACCACAATGCCACATGACCTTTCAAATTGGTCTGCACAATCTTCATCTTTCACTCGTCCACAACTTCATCGAACTCAATATATTTTTCCTTCTAAGTGAGCCAATCAATTAGCTATCTTGCATTAAGTGTCCTTAAAAATTAAGGAACCTCTATTTGCACGCCTCTTCTAATCTTTGACATAGCTTTCTTTTGCCATCATTCAAACAATTAGGCGCTAAACCTGCTTCTTCCATTCCACCTTCAACCACTTCTTGTGTTTCCTCTTACGCATCACTTACATCATTTTTTGGGACAAATCCATTTCTTATATCTTCCCCTGTTGCAATAAATTTGATCTGTAATTTCCACAACATTTCAACGACCTCATCAAGTCTTCTGACCACATTATTGACTAATGCGCCTCCTCACTATACTCTTCTTGATAGCATCTTGTCTTTTCGTGGCCTTAGATCTACTAGTGCACCTTTTTGCAAACCTAGACAAAGCACACCACTTGCTTTCTGCACCACTTACTCTACCCAACTCATAAAGATCGAGAATTTCATATTCTTCGCTCTCTCAACCCATAGTTATGGCTAGCTTTGATACCAAAAGATGAAATCATAGTTGGGGGTCCTAATGAAAAATGCCTTAGATTGTGTAACCTTAACAAATAACACACGCAACAAATTTATTAAAGCAACAACAATAACTTTTATTCGAAAACAATGGAGATAACACAAAAAACCTCATACACTGTCAAGTTTGGCTTATTACAACAGTAACACACATAATATCCATAGGCTTACAAACACTCAAAAACCACATTGTTGCCCCAAGTCATTCAATCCCACCAGTCCTTCCTAGACCTACACAAATTCCAATACTCCTTACAAGCACTCCTTATACTATTTCCTCGTTGGGTTTGTGAATGCCTCTCAAGTATGGTTATATGACTATATAGAGACACAATCAACCACTTACAATATTAGGCCCCAACTAGATCCGACCTATAGAAAGATTAAATGTGTTTCAAATATTAAATGTGCAATAATGCCCAAAGGATCCACAACATAGCACAACTTGATGCTAGCACAAGTTGGGCCAATGAACACAATTTGAAGGTAGATAAGTCATCGTCGACTCCGGTTTTTGATCTTGGTGTTGCCAATCAAATGATTCTTCCATTTGTGCAAGTTAAGATCCTTGTGCACTATTTCACGAGAAGTCGTTGCATACCATGTCTTTGAGTATTTCTTGTGTGGAAATCCAATGACCTCGCCTTTTCATAGATAAATGTGTGGTATCGAGATGAATCTCCCCCTCCGATGCGAGCTCCTGAAAATCTACTATACGTTGTAGGACACATTTTAAAGGTTTATTGGTTTTGTGCCATATTTCGATCACTTATGCAATATTTTGCTTCTACGCTAAGGCTTACAAGCTTTGCACCATCCTAAGGAGTGGGTATGCATGATGGGGGGTAGCCACAAGGCATGTTGTGCATTCATCATTTGCACACAATTTTCCGGCCATGAACTCGCCATTTTTGCTCTACACCATAAGATAGAGACTTGCGCCAATTTTTGAAGACTACCCTATGATCAAGGAAATACCAAAGACCTTTCTAGATCACACTTCCAATACCGCACAAAAATACGCACCAACAGAAAATTTACTCAAACAACCGCAAAAGTACAGCATATTGCATGTGCACTCACAGGTTACACAAACTACACAGACATTTTGCACAAAACACGACTACGACAGACCCAAAAAACAAAGCTTGCGCGCAATAAGAAACTTGTGCAATTCTAGACTTCGCTTATTTTCCTGATCTAACATGTTTTTAGTTGATGCAATATTGCACATGATCATGGATGCTCCTGCATCAGTATTATCCATATATTTAAATTATGATTTTAATTTGAGCATTAAAAGGTTGAGAAATCGGGAGTTGGAAATATTGCAATATTATCAAAGTGTTGATATTTCTTAACAAGCCATAGAAGTCTTGCATGAAATATGACTTGTACCTATAGTTGACTCTTCACTTCTTGAGGTCTTACCATTCAGAAATTCGGAAATATTTAATGTTTATGTTGTTTTGTTAAGTCTCTTTTCTATAGCTAGATTTTGTTATATATGCTGATCTTCACCTGTGTTGAACAAACTCATTATTCTCTTCTCTATAGCTAGATTTTTTTATATAGGATGATCTTCACCTATGTTGACCAAACACGCAGTTCTTGGTGAAAAACTTTTAAAATACTTACATCTAAAGAAGACACAACAGAAAACTCAGCTATTGTAACCCTTAATAAACAACTCCCATAACATTTACTTGGATTTTAAGTGCATTTCCATCAAATCTTATATTTTTTGATTGAAAAGTTTTTCCCCATGTATTGATAAAAACATAAAATACAAACTAATCATACAAAAAAGTGAGTGGACAAATCACATTCTGAGCGTCACATCAGCCAAAGCCAAGAAAGCTAGTCAAGTCAGCATTTTAAATAAGCTTTCTAATCAAAAAAGAGTCAAAAAACAGCGAGGAACAAATAACATTATGTCACAAGGGCCACAACCAACATAGGCAGAGAAGGGGGATCATCAAGCTTATCCCCCATCCTCCCCAACCGCTATTAGGTGGGTTTGTAGCATCTGGTGGGTTCCACCCATCATCTTTATCTTCGTCTCCTTCATTTGCATTTTGGCAAGAGGGCAAAAAAGCCAGAGCCAAACAAGGAAATTTCCCCTACGAAGGCCTCACCCAGCTAGTAAAATTTCACCTGGCATGGCCACCACCACCATTGTCGTCGCCCTGAGAGTTGCGGGATGGAGAAGGAAACTATCATCATAGAGAAACACTCTGGCACCTACTATGAGAATGAGATCTTCCCACTGGCCACAGTCACAACCCCAAGGAGGGGAACGGTGGTGAAATGAGTCTGAAGGAACTCAACTAACAACATAAGGTGCATTGCCCCAATGGTTAATCAATTGCTTGAGGCAAACCACCCTTAAGCGGACTTTCTATGCTTGCACCTGAACCTAGAGAGTAATATTGGAAAGCACATTAACTTTATTAGCCATAAAAAAGACTACTTCAATAGAGATGATTGAAAATAGCATCATTTTTATCTTTACATAGTTGATAAAGAATTTCAGAACAAAAAATATGCAAAATTTGCATGTATTTTGTAGGTAGCATGGCCAAGTCCCCCAAAAACACCATTTCCCAAATGAAAAATTCATGGTGAAAACACTGAAAGAGGGTATGAATCCAATGCCAAGCGGATTGAGCACACGTGCAAAACCAAAAGATGTGTTTGATAGACTCTAGGTGATTACAGCAAGAACAAATAGGGTGAGCCATGCCAAAGTGAACCAAGCAAGAGCTAATTGGGAGACCTTAGTGAAGAAGGCACCAAAGGAAATGGGCTTTGTTGGGGTTCAATAGTGGCCGCCCAAACTCTAGCAAATCTCCTCTTCCAAACTTATTTGGAGGATCGAATTTTCTAACGACCATTGAGAGACTCAATGTCTAATTGTTGAAGGAAGAGGACTTAGTACCCTAAATGATGTTTATACTAATTAAAAGGAGTTTCCACGGGCCACTTCCAATCACACCATCGAAGAGGTTTTTGCAAACCAGTTTTGTGAAGATGATGGTCAAGTATGGCATTTTGGATTTCCATAATTGACTCATGACCATTGGATTGCAATTTTTTTCTTTGAGATCAAGCCACAGAATCTAGTCCTTGGAATTTTTGCAAAACAAGTCAGCAATGATTTTGATGTCTTTTCTAAACAATCTGACACCTTTGATCATCATGCTTGAATGGGATCTCGCAGTAGCCATTAAACCCGTCGGTGAAAGAGTATACCTCATGACCTACTACTGCCTCTAAGATCTCATCTATAAAAGGAGTAGGAAAGGGATCGTTTACAGAAGCATCATTAAACGCCCTATAGTCTCCGCGAATTCTTATTTCTCTTGTTTTTTTGGTTTCATAACTACTGGACTTACCCAATCTGATTTTTCTATTGGATATATCAATCCTGCTTCTATCATGCAATCTAACTCTGCTTTGAACTTGACCTTTATATTGGGATTCAGTCTATATGGATGTTTGTTAATAGGCTTTGCTCCTTTTAGTTTGATGTGCATTCCTCCTAAGGATGTATCTACTCCTTTTATCTCACTTAATTTAGTTGGGAAGACGTCTTCATAATCCCGCAACAGTTGTAATATTTCTGACATCTCCCTTTTGCGTCCAATAGTCTCCTATTGTTGTTATCTTAACAGTTCCTGAGGGTCTGCTGTCTTCCATCCTTTTACACATTGGTTCCTCATATACCTTCTCTTTTCCCTTTTCCCTCAGTGTCTTTGACCAATCTTGTGCCTTCTTTTTCTTCTATATTTAGATTATGCAATTGTTCCTCTTACTTTTTTTGGAAGTGGCTTGATACATTTTGGTTCAAACATTCCTTTTAGCTCCATGTCTTCTTCATTTTTTTACCCTTTATCTTCATCCTTATATCTCCTACTCTTTGACATATCTTTATTACATGTTTTGTGCTTTTGTCCCTTCTTTTATCATCATTTCCTGAAATTGTGCAA
Organism: Taxus chinensis; assembly: GCA_019776745.2. Taxonomy (NCBI): domain Eukaryota; kingdom Viridiplantae; phylum Streptophyta; class Pinopsida; order Cupressales; family Taxaceae; genus Taxus; species Taxus chinensis. Next base: position 60,140,836 of record CM034150.1, on the reverse strand, counting down.
TTTGTCTTTTCTGGCTCTTTTAATTCAACTCCCCCTTCTATTCCTAAAGTTCCATAACATAGAAATGTTCTAATCTTTTGTAATGTTGCATAAACCATGGGATTTTCATCTTTGAAGGTGAACATTTGTATGAAATCTTCTTGGACCTTCTTCCAAGTTTGTGTTTCTCTTTGCCTTTCTTGGTGCATGTACCATGCTTTGGGCAACTAGGTGAGCATTTATGGGGATATATGAACCCACCATTGTGATTCAATCTGTTTCGCTTTCCATTCATCAATGCATTCTTGGATATGTATCTTCGGGCACTAACTTGCACCAAATCTTGGCCATGCCTTCGTCAATTTGGACGGTAGTGCAAATCTAGCACACATCATGCCCATTGCGTTGGTCCATTCCGAGTGTTTTTCCCATCGTCTCCCTCTTTATCTTCTTCCTTATTATCTCCTATTCTTTGACATATCTTCAGTGTTATGCGGCAATGCGCACCCCCCATCCCCAAGGCATCTCGAACGTCTGAGACGTCGCGAATGCTTTATGAAAAAGGGGATGGATGTCGTGACATCCCAGGACACGTCCCCTAAGGCCCAACACTTTTTTTTTCTTTTTTCTTTAACAATGATGTTGATTGATGAAGACTTGTTTTTCGTTGTCATATTAATATCGTTGATGTATCATTGTATCTCTATCTAGTCTGAATTATCAATGTATCTCGGGTTCTTGGTTCCAAAATGTCAATGACTCAATATGAAACATTGAAATATGAACATTGAATATTAAATATAGTATTTTGGGCATTGGCTTATGTGAAGAACAATTGGATTAATGGTTTCGATCTTCAAACTTCCAGTTCTAAGTCTTAGTTTATTGAAGCATTCATGTTATATTTGTCATATATATAAATTTTATATATTTTTTATTAGTCGTCCCCTTGACATCTCAAAAATTTGAAAAAAAAAATTGACGTCCCGAAAACCTTGTCCATATGTCCTGTTGTCCCGGAGTCTTAGGTAACTATGCATATCTTTATTACTTGTTTTGTGCTTTTGTCCCTTCTTTTATCATCCCTATTTGAAGTTGCACAGTTAGTCTTTTTTGGCTCTTTTAATACAGCTCCCCCTTCTATTTCTAAAGTTCCATAACATAGAAATGTTCTAATCTTTTGTAAAGTTACATGAACCATGGGATTTTCATCTTCAAAGGTGAAAATTTGTATGAAATCTTCTTGGACCTTCCAAGTGTGTGTTTCTCTTCTCCTTTCTTCGTGCATGTACCATGCTTTGGGCAATTGCATTAGTGTTTTTGGGAATATATGAACCCACCACTGTGGTTCAATTTGTTCGCTTTCCAATCATCATTGCATTCTTGGATGTGTATTCCCAGGCACTAACTTGTGCCAAATCTTGGCCATGCCTTGGTCGATTTGGACGGTAGTGCAAATCTTGCACTCATCATGCCCTTTGCTTCGATCCTTTCCAAGTTCTTTCTTTTGTGTATTGCCCACCACATAACTACCACTCCTTTCAACGCATAATGCAGTGAACTAACCCTCACATCATCCTTGGGTCCATGCTCCTGAAGCTTGAATAAGAAAGTGTCTAAATTAGAGGCGTCGAAGTATTACAAGTTGTATTTCCTCGACATGAACCATCCTCATTGGTTTGATTTCATGCTCCCTTCGCATCCAATGATTTAGATCTACATCAGAGTCTGCACTAATAGATGAAGTAGCTTCCCATGGAATGTGGCTTTATCCATTGGGTTCGATGTAATCCCGATATGTATGTGCAAGTTCAAATAGCATGCCTATCTCCGACTTGGTAGGAGACCTTATTGTATTATGAATCCTCTTCTTAGAATGGAATCTTTGATTGTGCAATCCTTAGAATCCTTGATTATTATGCAAAGGTTGTGCAAACTTTCGGTATTCTATTTGGGTAGATACTTCCCTTCTATTATGGGTTTTCGTATTTTTTAATGATCTACCTTGAACCAGCTTTCAGTACCATGCGCACAAGGAGACTAGGGCTCTTTTGGGATAGTATACAGCCTATGTTATGTTTTGTTCATGGGTATAACAATAATAGAATCATCTAAATGAGCTTCCATCTGATTAGTGACAATATTAATTGTCATATTCCCATCGTAGGCCCATTTCTTACCAATCACAAAGGGGCAGTGTGTTTCATTTGTGTTCATGTCTATGACTTCAAAATCACCTTTCAGATTGAGATCTCCTACTTGGATTTCCACATCTTCCAGTCGTCCAGCTGAATCTACCCTTCCATAATCTCCTAGACTCAACATTATAGGGTTATATACTAAGGTCAATGCAACCATGGCTTCCCATGTGGATCTTGGCATCATATTTTTAGTACTCCCAAAATCAAATATTGTCTCTTATTTCATAGCCTCCCAAAATTATATTCGACCTTGTATCTACATCCCAAGGTTTCCTAGATTTTACGTAGCATATGGGCTTATTAGATTCCAAAGCTCCACTGGTTACACTTTCTAACAAAGTCTTAAATAAATTGGAGACGTTCTGCGAAATGACTTTGTTGTGTAATATGTTCAATATCTTCAGAGGGTTAATGAGTGCGGCTACCACTCCTTCCTATTTTAGAATTCTTATCATTTGCCCATATACATGTGCTTCAGGTTCTCTTGTCTTTTGGCTACGTGTGTCCCTGTTCTGGATGGAATTCAATAGCATTTGGCCTCTTCTAACAATTCCTTCTCCCGTCTTGGATATGGATATTTGTCATCATGCACGGGTCATATTTAGGGCTTAGTAGGCATCTCTATAGGTCTCAAGCCTTGTTCCTTCCTCTGCAATCTGGTGACACCTTGGAGACTCACAATTTCTTAAGCACCACATTGATCATTTTAACATTGTGCAATTGGTTTTCTTTCTATTGTTTCTCCAAGGCAAGGCAGTCTTCCACATGGTGTTGTGCAACTACTCTACAAGATGCGCAATACACCTCTCACGCTACATTTGATGGGAAATTTAGCGCAATGTGATCCGGTTCACCGCAAAGATAGCACACTACTGGTTGTCTTGAAGGTCGAGACCCTCACTTACTTTGGTGGTAACCCCCTTGCTTCGCATTGTATGGATTCTGGAGCATTCCATACTTGATTTTGAATCATGTATCCTCCATAAGGTCCTTGAGGTGTAGACACACTCCATTGTGGCGTATTTTGTGGTAAAGAAGGTGTCCACCCCATCATATTTTGTAGAGAAGGTGGAGCCCAACTCAGACTTTGTTGTGGAGATTGCGGAGCCCATTATACATTATGCTAATGGAACGGAGGGGCCCATTACGCATTATTTTGCAGAGATAGAGGGGTCCATACTCCTACCGTAGCCATTTCCACCCCTGGAACAGTTGGTTGTGACTTCAAAGCCAATTGCATCTAGGATACAAATACATTTCTAGTTACTTCTTCATTCAAGTCCATTAATGCCCTACAATATTTATATTCGTGCATGGTGGATCTACAAAAACTACACACTATGCTTTGAGGCTGACACACATAGTGTTACATCAAATAGCATTTGTTGGTAGGATGCCCCCATACCCTGCATATTTCACAATATTTTTCTCTCCCATCTAGAGAAAATAATGGTTTACTTGTCTGTGCCTTTGGATAGTCATTCTTATGATGCCCTTCATCTCCGCAGTCTGCACACCAAATACTGAGCCTACGTTTCTTTCCTTCTAGTAATTCTTCTAACCTTCTCATCGCCGCATCTAACTTGGCTTCAGATTTTTTTACTAGACCCCTTATTATAGCCGTGGTCCTCGATATTTTCCACTCTTATTGCACCTTCAATTGCTTCCACTTTGTTGGCAAATCGAATCTTACTGCAGCAGTCCTTCCACAAACCATGCAACCTTACTGGCATCATCAAAATTAAAATTGGTCTTGTTCATGACATCAGAAAACCTCATATCATATTCCATCTCAGATTCTCCCGATTTTTGTTTAATTTCTTTTAAGTCTTGAGTTGTTTGCCCCACACACATCTTCCTTTTTAATTCTTGGGCAAAGGCATCCTGCACTTCTTTTAATGTTTTCCCACTCAAATTCATAGAGTAGATAAATTCTAAAGCTTTGTCATGTAATGCCCCTATGAGTTCATATTACTTTGTGTTCTCGTCAGTTACTCCTTTTGCACCTCATCTCATTTCATAGGTTAATAAATAGTGTTCTCAATCAATTGACCCATCATAAGGCTGTAAGCTTGTGTATAAGTTACTATTGTGAGCCATGCTTCCGCCTGCAATTGGTTTCCCTCTTGGATTAGCCTACACAATATGTTGTGTTGAACCACTACTGGAACTTAGATTTGGTTAAGCAATCGACCAATTATTTCTTGCACCTGTACTCGCACTTGTACAACTGGATTCTCACTTCAATTCTTCAGGATTTGAAGAGCCGCTACTAGATTTTGTGGATTAAGGGAAGCTTACTCTATAATTAGGACTCACATGTTTGTTATCACTACAATCTCCACTTCTTTGCTCACTACTACTAGGAAAGCATATGTGTAATGAATGCTTAACCAAGTTGCAATATGATTACCTAACAAGCTCTTCCACACTTATTGTTGCAGGTACTGTAGGTACCGTTATTTGCACTGTGTATGGTCAGCTCAATTTTTCTTGTAATTCTTGCAATCTCCCTTGATGTACTTTTATTTCTTACAAAATTCCTATATGTTCCGAATCATTCAAACAATCCCAAGTTATCTTTTCCCTATGTGGATCAAGTATGACTTTCATTTTTAATACGGACTGCTTCTTCCCTATTTCTAATCCTCTATCTTTCACTTCTTCTCTTCGTTCACTTCTATCCTTCTTCCGATTCCACAATCAAGGTCCACGGCTCCTTACGCACCCTCTGGTTCACTTTTATCCCCTTCTCTTTTCTCCTCTACTTTCTTAGGAGGTTCCTTTCCTCCTTCGGCTGCTCTGCCTACTTTACTCCTATTTATGGTTGGTTTAGAATTCCCCACCATAGCACCTAAGCTTCCCCATCTATTGCGTTGTCTCGCTTCTCTTTGCAGTCATTCTTCTCTTTTCTTCTCTTTGATCCTTCTCTGATCCTTCGGAGGCCCGATTTGGTTCTAGCCCTTTCCCCTTCATCCCCCTTCTTCTAGGACTACATCCCTTTGGTACCTACCCGACTACCCCATATCCCGCAGAAATAGCACCATGGCCTTTTCCACAGCTAGTATTTTTATCAAGAAAGGGAGTTGTTTGACAAATTTACCTTGTAATCTATTAATGAAATGTTCTTATGCAAAATCAAATGAACATAAAATTTGCACAACAATTTCAGCCATGTCCCTGTCAATGGTAGTTTGGATCCAATAGTCTACAACTTGGGTCCATTTAGTGTCCAATTTCGTGCAGTTTCTCTATTTTCTCATTCATCCATTCATATTTTTCTTTGGTTTCATGCCTAAAACAGGAATACTCCAGTCGGGATAACCATGTGGTTAGTTGCTCTAGGGGTTAGGACTAGAAGATCTTGTGAATGTCTTCGTATATATGTTCTATTTTGATCCTTTGCGTAGGAATTCCCGTCACAACCTCTTCATCTTCTTCAAAACGGTTCATCTTCCCCTCTAGCCATCTCTACACATCCCATTGTCTTGGTAGCCATTTTGAAATTTTCAGGTCTTGGCATAAAAACAATTGTTAGCAGTGGTACCTAGAATCACTCATTAGGACATGCTACATGTTGTAGTCTCAAAGAAAAACAAGTTATTCCATTTACAATTCTTAACACAATGTGCATTAACTTAAACAGACCTGAACATACACTTGCACAACAACTACAAAAGGAAATATATATAATATAGCGATAAAAAGGGATGCAACCATAAACTGAAAATGTATTACTGATCAAGAATATAGACCAAAATTCAATATGGAATCAAGATCAACCTTCTGCAAAATGCGCTTACATAGTTTTATACACTTCAAGGTGATTGTCAGCTTTCCAGTCCCTTCATATTATATCTTCTGTCACGAGAGACTCTTCGCATTGTTCTTATACTTGGAGAGCTTTGTATATAACTTCTATTTTGTCTTATCTAACCTGGAGTATACATTAGGTGTTGTGCAATATACTACCAATGCAAATTACACCGAATTCGTCTTTTTGACTCCTAAACATTTCCAACAATTCACGCACCTATAACCATCCTCATCCATGTCCTTTGGGTTCGGTGAAAAGCGGTGTAGGGATTCAAGTGATTGAGATTTAGAATTAACCCACAATATATTGATGCGGTATAAGTAAATGTGAATCCCCTTAATGCATTTGATTTGGTGTTTGGAAATTCTTACTTGTATCTTAGGGATATTATTTTCATGAGAAGGGCTAACATCTAAGTTGCCGCATTCGAATTCGCCGATGATTAAATTCGTGAAAAATTCGCTGGTAAAAAAATCAGCGATTAAATTCGACTATGAGAAATATACATTTTTATTAAATATATAAAAACAAAAGATAAATTCACATTTCAAAAGAGAGATAATATCACATTTCATTGATTTCATAAGTAGCAATTACAATAATGTGATTGAAAGCAAAAACTTCAAAAAACATGTGCTCGCAGGTTGCGACCAAGCTGGCAGGTGGGGCGATTAGTCCGAGCATGGGAGAATACTCGGCGAGTTTTGGAAAGCTATCCAGTATTTTTAATTACTAATTTGTCTACAGGCGATCAAAGCTCATGATTCTTTCAGAAGATTGCAAGAAGTTGCTTGGTCCAAAAAGGTGTAAAAATGGATTTTATGAAAATAAGAAAAATATTGCCATCAATGCATAGAGCTCGAGAAAATATGCACTTTTAGAGAAAACGACACCTGAAACGGAGCCACAGAATTAAAGTTATGGCACATGCAAGTTTTTGCTGCTACATCTTCCCGGACCCTTTCCAAAAATGGCAAAAATATTTTTGTCCTATTTTTTTCACCAAAAAGCCAAAAAAGGAAGAAATTGCCAAAAAAGGAAAAAAACCGTGAATTAAATCGCGATTCTCAACGCACTGTTAAAATTCGGCGAATTCCGAATTTTTCCTTGAAGTTCGCCGAATGTGGCAACACAGGCTAACATATACAAATGGATCCAGGATGGGATCGACAAAAGCATCAAGGCATATCAAAGCAAACCCATGCTTGCCATGGTAAGTGTCAACCAAACAAAGAGATGCATTCCAAAAAATAAACAATTTTGTTTACTTCTTTTGAATGATACAACAAGAGGAAGGATTCTATTTTCAAAAAGTGTTCCAAACTCCTAAAGGTTTGCCACAAAAAAAGGAAGTAGAGCATAAGATTCAATTGTTTCCTTAATCTATTTTACCCAACATTGTCATGTGCATACAAACACTTTTAGAGAGTAATTAAGTGAAGAAACTTCAAGAATTATCGCCACAAGGGCTCATATGCCCAGCCCACGTCCATATCCAAGCAGGCCACCCATTGTAATGGTACAAAAAAAGGAAGATTCTTGGAGAATGAACATAGGTAATAGAGCCTTGAAAAAGGGCACCATCAAAAATAGATATCCACTCCTACATATTGATGAGTTATTGGACCAACTTCAACCTGCCAAATACTTCACAAAGTTAAATCTCAAATTCAAGTACCATCAAGTTCGTATAAAGGAGGATGTATGAAATAAACTTGCAAGACAAAGTAGGGGTTGTATGAATTGTTGGTACTTACATTTGGTTTATGTAATGCATTTGCTTTGTGGACATTCGGAAAGCCTTTGACTCTGTTTTGCGGGAAGCCCTTTTCCACAAACTTAGAGACATTGGTATTTCTGAAACCCTTCTTGTCGCCATTATCCGGTTGTATGAGAAGGTCTTGGGTCGCCTTCGTATTGTTGCTGGGCTTTCCGACTTCATCAGGAGCACCACGGGGGTCAAACAAGACTGCCCTCTCTCTCCTACTCTGTTTGGCATTTATATTGATGAGTTGGAGGAATTTCTCCGAGACCACATATAGAACAGGGACGGTTGTCTTCTTCACCAAGTTTTGATCTACATTCTTCTCTCCGCGGATGATGTGGTCCTTATGGCTTCTTCTGCGGAGGGGTTATAGAGACAGCGTGACGCTTTAGCCCTCTTCTGCAATCATAGACAGCTTACAGTCAACCTGGGTAAAACCAAGGTTATGGTTTTTAATGTGTTGAAGACCTCCAATTTCCATTTCTTCTACAGAGGGGAGGAGCTAGAGATCACCTACTCCTACAGCTATCTGGGGGTTCTCTTCTCTGGACCTCGCTTTAGTCTACGCCTGGCTATTCAACCCCGCATCAACAAGGGGTATGGTTCCCTTGCAATCTTGGAGAGACAATGCTTCCGCCACCACTTTCAGGACACGTTGTCCAAGATGTCTCTCTCAGACTCTCTTGTGAGACCCACAATTCGTTATGGTTATGAGGTTTGGGGTCCCTCCCTGCTCGAGTCGGATTGGGCTTTTATTGAGCAAGTTTAGATCCTTTTGCTCAAACGGATCATCAAATGTAAAGAAATTGTTACTCATATCATCTTAGTCGAGTTTGGGGCTCGCCCTTTCAAACTAGAGGTCATCTTTGGTTTCGTCTCACTCTTGCACCGCATCCAGGGATTTTCTGATTCTTCCACATGCAGAGATAGATACATTTACCTTAATTGTCGTTCTTCGGAGGCCATTGCTCTATCTGATCGTAGTGGCCGTGTTCGGTGCTGCTTTGCTGGGGCCTCTCGTCTCCTTGGATCTCTTGGGATCAACATGGACCGTCTCCCCCCTTTCAGGTACTCCATGGATGCTCCTGCTCACCTCCTTCCGAGCACACATGACCTACACAAAATCATCAGAGACGACATATATAGATAGTTCATTCAGATTACGTGGACCCACCTCCGGGATGAGCTACGCCCGAAAATGGCCTTCTACGCCAATCACTTCCTTGAAGTCAACAATGGACTCATCATTCGGCCCACCTATATCTCCCATCATTGGATGCATGCTCTTCGCATATCTTTGGGCTAGTTCAGAGTTGGCTCCCACAAGCTTCAAGTCGAGAGCGATCACCAGTTGGATCGGTCCGAGAGGATCTGCCAACTTTGCTCCTTCCAAGAGATTGAGACAGAGGAACACTTCATTTTCCGATGCCCCATCTACTATGAGATCAGAGGGAGGTTTCACTGTCTATTCCATGAACGTTCAACGTTCACAACCTTCTTCAGGTATTATGATCAGAGGTGTCTCACTCTCTATTTATAGGAAGCTCTTAAGCTCCATGATGGGGTCCTCCTTTCTCCTTTCAGGGAGACTACTACTCGACAGATCACATCTTTCTTTGTTGTGCTCCCGGGTGAGAGGGGCACCAAGCCGAAGCCTGATCCTAGTGGAGATCTTTAAACTAGATCTGTCAGGGCTAGAGGAGCTTCTTCCCAGACCAGAGATATCCAGACTCCGACACGGCCAAGGGCCCCCTCTTATAGGCGACAGACCGCCAGGTTCACCTAGAGATCTTGACATTCCATGGATCATAGGCGTCTCAGACAGCCTCCAGTCCCTGACACTAGACACCAGTACATCGCCAGCTTCTTTCCGGTTGACCTTGGGCGACAGTCGTGAGGGTTGGTGTCGAGGCTTTTCCCTCCACCTCCTCTCCTTCTTTGTACTCTCATTCTTCTTCTTATGTTGTTTTTTAGAGACCCTTTTATGTTTTCCCCATTGCTTTTGCTTTGCTTTGTATGGTACAGTCCCATTGACCTATTTTTGTGGTCACTTGTTGGACATTTAATATATTTATCTTATCTTATCTTAGCTTATATATATGAAATTAATGAATGTGTCACAGTGTATCTAAATGATATTTTGATTTCCAATACCACATGGGAAAAATATCTAACACATTTAAAGCAAGTCTTGCAAGTGTTGAAAGAAAAACAACTTTTATGCAATATGAATAAATGTAAGTTTGCAAAACAATCACTTGTCTACTTGGCACATACGGTTGAAGTAGGAGAATTGAGATTGTATCCAATAAAGGCTGATGATATCACTAATTGGCCCTTGCCTAGGAGAGCCATAGAGACCAAAAATTTTGTTAGGGTTGTACAACACATGAAGAAATTTATTTCAGATTTCTCCACCATTGCAACACCTCTACATGATATTGCAGAAAGTGGTAAGAGATTTCATTCGGTTAAAAAAACATGAAACTGCTTTTGATTCATTGCAATGTAATATCAGCCATGTACTGATGCTTGCTCTTTCTAATTTGCAGCAACTATTCGAGATAGAAATGGATGCAAGTGAGAATGCTATGGGGGCAGTTATGTTGCATGGAGGCAAGCCCATTTGTTATCATTCGGAGGTATTTTCTTCTGCAGTAAGGGGGTATATTGTTTACAATGAGGAAGTGTTGCACCAGTTCAGGCAATTGAGAAACAGAAACATTGTTTCTTGGGCAAATAAACTATTGTGCATACTGCCCGCAAACCCCTTCAACATTAGTAAGTTGCAGCAAGAAAGCCTCTACAAATGGATGGATTTTCTTCAATAGTTTCAATTGGTGATCAAGTACAAAAGAGGAAGCACAAATGTTGTGGCAATTATTATCTGGGACACCAATCATGAAGCAAGTTTCAGCTTTGGTAACATTTTCACAACTTCGGCCTTTCACAAAAGAGGCTTATGAGAAAGTGTATGCACAAGACGGAGATTTTAGGAAGAAAAAAAACAATTGTTAGCCAAGAAAGCTGACAATGAAGGCAAATGTGAATGCTACCTCCAAGATGGTCTACTCTACATGTTGGATAAACTATGTGCGCCAAAGAGAGAAACTTTTATTTGTACGGGAAGCAAATACTTCCCAAGTTTCAGGCCATTTTGGTGTCGGGGAGGTCATGGCTCATTTACAAGGGTATGTATTGGCCCAATATACAAGAAATAGCTACATTAATTAGAGGATGTAAATTTTGTTGTACAAGCAAGCGTATGGTTAGGAAGGATTTTACATGCCTCTACCTATGCCTACTAGACAATGGGAAAGCATCTCTATAAATTTTGTAAGAGGCTTTCCAATGCATAAGCATGGTCATGACCATCTATATGTTGTTGTCGATAAATTCATCAAAATGTGTGCTATGATTCCATGTAAGAAGATAGTAAAAAGACATGAAGCAGGTGAATTATTCTTCTCTAATGTTTGAGTGCATTTTGGTTGCCCAAGTATGTTGTTTCAAATAGAGATTCCCAATTTTCGGGAAAGTTATGGACTACTTTGTGGAGCAAGATGGACACCAACTCCAAAGTAGCACAACTTTCCATCCACAAAACAGAAGTTGTAAATAGGACTTTGGTACAGCTGATAACAGGCTACAACAGAAAGTATCTAAGGACTTGGAATGAGTCTTTGGCATATGTCCAGCACTTGCACAACAAGGCAATACATACATCCAATAAAAGTCACCTTTGAAGTATGTTTAGGTTATTTGCCTGCTAACCCACTGTGTAATGTGACAGCAAGGAGAAGGAGAACTAGAGTCATAGGTGATAAGAGCAGCAAGAATCATTGAGAGGATTAGCAAAATCCATCTCAAAGTGAAAAAAACATATAAAGAGGTCTCAACCAAAGCACAAGGCTACACATGATCAACACCAAAAAGAGCATAAGCTCAAAGTAGGAAACAGAGTGCGGCTGTATTTGAGCAAAGAGAAGCTTCAAGGGCAAGCTAGGAAGCTCAAACCTATAAAATATGGGCTATTCACCATCTTAAAGCAGATTGGAGAAAATACTTTCACGCTTGATCTACCCCATTCAAGAGGATGTACTCACTAGTAAATTGTGAAAAAATTGGACCTGTATGAGCCATCCATGTTGGATGAGAAGGATGAACAATTGTTATTCTCTATAGAAAACTTCGTGTTGGATGCACAGGGGGAGTTGGAGGAGGACATAGTGTTACAGCACAAAGTCAGAGAGACTAGAAGAAGGCCACAACATTCTTGGCAAGTCAGCATCAAAGGTAAGGCACCAGGGCAAGCAAGATGGCACTTCAAGGAAATGGTGGGAAAGCTCTTCCCACATTTCCTCAACAACTAAGCTTCTGTGGGACCAAAAGCCTCTCAGAAAGGAGGTATTATCCTTAGGGGTTGGGAAATGAAAACCTCTTATTCGGCCAACCATAGAACAATCAGTTTCAGTCAGAAAAGACAGCTCAAAATGAATATTTCGTGTATGGTAGCAAAACTGCGAGTATTTGCAGCGGCTGGTTTTGTAACTACCAATTTTGTAACAGCCCATTAACACAAGGGTGGTTACGTAACTGCTAGTCTGCTTAAAGAAGCATTTTAGTTTCAGTGCTATGCATGGGTAGAGTAATAGCAGAATAACTTGTCTCTTCAGTTCTGAGACGTTTGGGAGTCCTTTAGTGCATGAAAGGACACTCCTGGAGCATGATAAATCACAGGCACAAATCTGATTTGAAGGGAGTGTGTGAGTGACAAGGGTTGTGTTGAGTTGATTGTAGGAGGAAGAAAGTTTGTAGAGAAGAGCTGAGTGAGCAAACAGCAGAGTGACTGTTGCAGTTGTTCTATAATCTCTTTGTATGAATGTCCTGGCCATTAGAAGATGAAGGTGGTGTGCACTTACCTCTTCCAACCAGGTCATCAGCACCTCAAGGTTTTCCAGGCTAAAAATACTTGTGCCATTGCTGTGTGTGCTTATGTTTTACTGTTTATAGCAGTGTTTTAAGATCCGGTTGAACCAGAACCGGAACCGGCCAGTTAGACCGGTTCGACTTTTTTTGGCATGAATCGCTTGCTAAACCGGATTGGTCGAGGTTCCGACCTAAACCGACTGAGATGTACCTTGTAGCTGAAATGTGGCGCTGCTTTTAAAAAATTCGCTTTCCTAATTAAAATTTTTACTTTTACTACAACCTAAACCCTAATTTATTACTATATAGACCCCCCCCTATTCACCTCACACCTCTCTCATTAAGCATTTGTGAGCATTTGTGATCAAAAGCATTTGGAGTATAAGATTGAAGAGTTTAGTTTTCGTATGAGCTTGGAAGTTCGACCTTGTTTGCCATTACTTGTGGGCTCTTTGTGGTGATATTGGCATCCATATAGAGACTTCGTCACTTCTACTTGTGAGCGCCTCTCTCATTTGTAAGGATTTGGAAGCTTGGGGCAGCATTGAAGAGTGTTGATTTGGAGTGAGCTTAGGGTTTGTTTGGCATTGCGTGTGGGCTCTTTGTGGTTGTCTTCACATCTGCATTTTGAGGGTGCAGTCCATATACAAGCTTGGAGTGTTTCTTGACCTCATTTGTGTGCACATTGAAAGGTATGTTAAGTTTTAAACTTGCCCCTATTTTTAAATCTTATTAAATAGGAAATTTGAAAAAAAAAAAATTGCATTATCAGATTTCTTTGCATTTGCAATGGCCCCCCAAGTTAAAGACCCTACATGGAACCATGCTGACATAGTTGGTAATCAAATATTTTGTAAATATTGTAAGAAACACGTCGAGGGGCATTCATAGGTTGAAACAACACTTCGCTGGTCAAAGAGGCCAAGTTTCCCCATGTGATGCACCAGATATTGATGCCATTAGATTGGAAATGATAAACTTGCTCGAGAAACATAAAAAACAGATGGATGCTGAAATAGGAAGGAGGCAACATGCAATGGCCCAAACAAGTGTTGAAGGCTCTTACTCTAACCTCTTTGTCCATGTTAGAGACCCCTTTCAATATATGCCTCCCACATCCACTCATAATTATGAAAACCGGCGTCAAAAAAGAAAGAACATGCAAAGCTTTTTTCCATCTTCTTCCACACCTACTAGTGCCTCCATGCCAACAGAAAATCAGCCCACTTTAGATAACCATTCGAAGAAGCAATCTAAAGAAGCAGCTTTCAAATACATTGTGAGATGGTGGTCTGATGCAGATATCCATTTCAATGTTGGTTGCTCACCTTATCACTAGCCTATGTTTGATTCTATTGTTGCTTCTGGTAAGGGCTTCAAAGGCCCTAGTATGCATGACTTGAGAGGATCTCTTTTGCAGAAAGAAGTTGTTGCATCCACGGATGAATATTTGAAGAGTTGTGAATTATTGTGGGCCAAAACATAATGTACTATTATGTCGGGTGGAGTGATGGCAAGAACCGCACCATAATAAATTTTCTTGTCTCTTGTCCACAAGGAACTATGTTTTTGAAATCAGTTCATGCATCTGATAGGGTGAAAGATGCAAATTTGTTGTTTGAGCTTTTGGATGAGGTTGTTGTAGAGGTGGGAGTGGAAAATGTTGTACAAATCATCACAAATAATGCCTCTATGTTCTTGCTGGTAAGATGTTAGAGACTAAACAAAAACAATATTTTGGACTCCATGTGTTGCACATTGCATAGACCTCGTGCTTGAGGATATAGGAAAACAAGATTGGATCAAGAACACTGTAGAGGATGCCAAAAGCATCACAAAATACATCTACAATCACTCATGGGTATTGAACCTAATGAGGAAAAACATTGAAGGCAGAGAACTTTTTAGGCCACCCACCACGAGATTTGCAACAAACTTTCTCATGTTGCAATCTCTTCTTTCCCACGCACAATTTGAAAAAGATGTTTTCAAGTGATGAATGGAATGCATCAAAGTTGAGCCACAAACAAAGTGGGAAAGACGGAAAAAAAAAAAAATTGACAATTTATTTTGGAAAAAAACGAAAGAGGTGAAAATTGTTGAGCCTCTTGTTAAGGTGTTGCGGTTGGTGGATGGGGAAAAATTAGCCATGGACTATTACAAATATATTGTGACATTATTAATAAATTGTAATCTTATTAATAATGAGTTAATACAACTCATATTAATAATATAGTTAATAGTTGTGTGTGAGTGAAGTTGTTGAATAAACAACTCACGTAGTTATTTTGGTGTGTGAGATAATAATGGGATGTGAGAGATTTCCTAGGGATAAGTTTAAGAGATTCATGGAGAGTGATATGAGGGATTGAAGATGAAGTTTGACTCCACCTTTGTCGGAGATCAAACATTATAAAATGTAACCTCTATCATTGTAATTGATATCCCAGATGATTTCTAAATTCAATATTTTAATATTCGGTGTTTATTTCTTATTGTGCAGTTTTTATCAGTGGTATCAGAGCAGGTTGTGTTAATGAGAGTCTCAAAAATTCTTTTTTGACTGTGTTAGACAATGTAACAAGCTTTGGTGGATACATATGCATCATGTTTGTGTATTTGTTTTTGTTCTGTCGTTGATTGTTAGTCAATCTTCCAATATTCCCGTGCATCGATCTTGTGTTGGGTTCCTATTTTTTTTTGTAATGATCAGTTAATTATTTGTAATGGGATTGGAATTATAGTCAACTATATACACTTCACGCTATGCATGGTTTATTTTGGTTCAAGATATCAATGCATCTTTGATTTGGTAAATGCTTAGTGCGCAGTCCATTCCGGATCTATTCACAATTAGCAGATCCAGTTCAAATTTAACAGATTCTCTCTAAAGGCATTTGTAGCCATTCCTAGATCATTGCATTCATATTGGTCCTATTTCTAGGTGATCCTTACTACCACCGACACTATAATCTCTGCAGTCATGTACCTGTTTAGTCAAATTTATCAGAGTTAAAATCCTGCCTTGAATTTTTCATTGAAGACTTGGCATTAGCGTGGAGGAGGAGGTGTTGTCAACGGTGCAGTCCATACTGTGCAAACCATATTGTGCATGACCTTATCGATTGACTTGAATCTGCGGTTCTATATCTATGTGAATACATTTTGTGTTCTCATCAAACCTGCCCACGTGCTTCAAGACCGTCAACAAATGCGGAAATATCATACGCCTGAATGCTCAGCAAAGCTGGTGGTTAGAAATCTAAATTAATTTCTTTGTTATCACAAAATTTGGTCTACTCCCAATCCATTGCATCAAGTGCAGCTATCCACGATTCACCTCATTCAGTGTTGTGAATTCTATACATATTTTTCAACTAATCAGGTTCGATTCTTCACCGTATTCCTTCCACGTGCATTTAAGTCGAACAATCTACCATAGTCGAGTCTTATACAATTTATTTGTAAAAGATTTGTGAGTCAATATATTCTAAGTGTATACGTTGAAAGTGGTAATGTTTTTATAGTATATGGTTAAATCTATTGGAGTCTTTGTCTAGTAAGTTGTCAAATTTTTTATATTTCCGCCCATTCATTATGTCTCTGTTAACATTAGCTTCGTCCACCAAATTGAAGTGTTCATCTAAATTTTGTCATTGACATTTTGTCGTTTGTAAGCCATTTAAGTCTTGTATGTCGTTTTGAGTTATTCAAATTGTCATCTTATAATGGTCTTATAATTAGTGGGTCAAGTATTGTTTATAAAAGAATCAAAATCATTCGTGGAGTTTGTTATAAATGTTGATAGTCAATTTTTGTGTCAAAGCCAAGTGTTGTCTTCTCAAATTCCAGTGTAAATTTTGAGTCATTGTAAAAGTCCAGTATTTTTGGGTCCACTATCAAAAAGTCAAAGAGTCAAATACTGTTTAAAAAAAAAATATTTGCCTCATGGACGCATTTTCGATGTTGCCCGACGTCCAATTTTTGGGAGAATAAGATGAATAATATTGTAGTTCTAATGATATTTTTGATAACTTCAAAGAAAGAAAATATACTTGGCTTCGGGGGCTCCGCCCCTCAACCCCACCCTGTATCGCCTAAGGATCAAATTCTCAGCAGTGGTGCAGAGTTTGATGATTGATCATTTGATGTCATCTAGTTTCTTCTAGAGTTTTGTAACTTGTAGTATCAATAATCATAGCATGTTTTTTTTTTGGAGTCTTGGACTATAGAGGCCATTTAGAGCCTCATTATTTATGTATTTTGTTTCGGAATCTCATATATGATATATGTATTGTGTATTGGACTTGGAGTTCGTGCCATTTTACTATAAACACCTTTCTTACATATACATGAGCAATCTTTGCATATTTTGTGTGTAATTGTTGGAAACATGATTTTTAATATTTCAAATATATTGTTTTCAATAAAAATATAAATTTTTATGTGTTTTTTTGTAAATCAGTTCATAAAGTTTGAACCGGTCCGGTTCCAATCCTGGTCCGGTCCAACCCTCGACCGGTTCTGAGTCCGGTTCCGATTTTTAAAACCAGGGTTTCTAGTTGCTAAATACATAGATTCAGTTCTGCAAATTCAGTTTATGTTTCCAACAGCACACTACACTTATTCTAAGTCTCTCAAGCATTCAAAACTGTCAAATTAAAAAGTTAATCTAATTAGGACAGCAAGTTGTGATTCTGCAAATTCTATTGAGGAATTGTTCTTAGGAGTTCATAGATCGCTAAGTACCATAGGCATAAATCTTCCTGTTTCTCATAATCCCATTCACTCAGATTATATAATGTCCTTCCCTGTATACACAACTCAATAGAAATAAACTCCATAATAGTCTTCATTAATTGCAGGCCATAAGTATATCACATGGAAGTTGTATGGTAGCTACCCCAGTTGCAAGATACGCAACAGATATAAATTGTTTCATGTTTTATGTGCACGAAACCTGTCTGCAACAGAAAACAGCCTTTGCAGACTGGTTTGCCTGTTTTTTCTCTATGGTGAAATGTTTCCCCATGCAACAGAAACATCCTGCCGTTTTGTGACTATTCAGACCATTTCTCTCAGCAGTTTGAACCAGTTTAATTAGAAAACTTAGAAGCCAACAGTTCGTTGTCTAAGTCTGACCAAAAAAAAAAGTGGGAGTGACCTTTTCACTGTATTTCACCTTCTAACTAGTGTCCTCTTCAGCATTTTCTAGAGCACTTACATTCTGGAACTTCTATAGCGATCCTCTAAATTCTATACACGGGCCCTTCTAGTCTGGGTTGTCAATGAAATACGGTGTTCATTGTTTCATATTAATGAAAAAAATTATTGAGTATAATGAAAACAAACTTAAACCAAATCAAAGCCTCATGTATGGAAGTCGATGGTCCCATCCTAAAATTTATTGGTAAATGATGCCCATTGGATACTCAATAATACAAAAAGTTTGTAAATAGAACTATACAATGAAGTTTATAAGTAAGGGACATTAAAAAAAATTATTTGAATACTTTATAATGACGTAGCTTAATGAATTAAAAAATAGTTAAAGACACCATGGAGAAGGAACAATGTATGTAATACAGTAATGGTGTTATTGGGAATGGGTCAAAATTTTGACAAGTAAAAGACAAATATTTATACTTCGGGGTGAGAAGATGGTCCATTATATATAAAATGTGTGTGTCTAAAAAATCATTTCTAATTCGTTTTTTGTGCAACCTCTATAAATCTCTATTTTACGTCATATTTTTGTTTTGGTCATGTTTCTTGTTTCTGGTAACAATGGTAGCTACTGAAAAACTTTCTAACCACATGAAAAATTCAAAAGAATGTGTTCTCCTTTGTTACAGAGATTAAATCTTGGACACAAATATTATCTATATAGTAGATCAATCCACCGTATAGATTGTCACTCACAGATGTTTTAATGCATTCACCAACTTGCAGAATTAAGTCTTATACTGCAGAGTTGTTCGCTGACATTATGCATTTATTCACCGTTTGTCGGTTTATCAACCAACAATAGAACTATTTTCCATCAAAGCACTGTCAACCATTCACTGAGATCCAAACACACCCATCAGACAACCAGTTAACTTTTGTTTTTCGAAGGCAAAGTTTTTTAATTTCTAGAATTCGACAGTGGGCTATGGTAGATATAGACCAAATTGTTAGAGATAAGAGGGGATTCCAATATAAATAAGCATCTAAGCTGGTCACACTTTTGACAAATTTATTGATGTTCAATGGAGATGACCTGTCTCAAATTGAGAAAGCTTTTTTGTTTATCTTTTAAAAAGTTATCCTTTCAGTTACTACTTAGGCAAATATCTCGTTTATGCTGCTTCCCATACGTTGTTAGTATTCCGAAGGTGTCTTCAAAAGTACTTCAGATTGTTAAAGGTTTTATTTATTAGCTGCGGATAGGATCATCGCAGGTGGAAAGCATTAAGTAAGTCATGTGTAGCAAATCTGAACTTTTAACACACTTGATTTGGTAGTGCCTTCAAGTACAGAATTTAAATGACCAAAATGCAATCTTTTTTCTTTTGGTGAACTTGATTCTTGATTATTGGTCTAAAAGATATTGTACGGTGTTGAGAATATTCTGTACTGGCATTTTTTTATTATTTTCTTAGTTCTGAATAATTTCTCATCTTATTTCCTCTGCAGAAAATACTTCTTGGGTAACAGCCTATATTTAGTTCTCTTAAACTAAAAAGCCAATATTTAACTATTTTAAGATAAATGATTATTATTATTTAGTGGGCTCACCCCACTAACTAAATATAACACATTCAAATATAAAAGGAAAACTAAAGAAAACAAAAGATATGGTTGAATGAATATGGAGTTGATAACGGCTTTGCTTTTATTAAAAAGAGAATTAAATCTTTTACAAAAGCTTATATCTAGATTTTCAGCAGATGGATGAGAATAAAGGAGAAAATTAAAGAGCCTTTAATTGGAAAAGGACACAATCCAAAAGCTTATTTAAGTTTTTATATTAAAATATTCAAAAGAACTTGAATGAAGAAATGAAATAGTATTAGATTGCAACTCAAGCACGGTGTTTACGGATTCAAATTGTTGCATGTTGCACAGTTCTTCGAATCTTCTTCTAGTTTGTAATAAATAAAGAGCCTCTATATTCCATATTTTTCTACCTGGATTTGTTTTGATCCATATCGTATTTTACAGTACCTTTTTATAAGCATAAGACAATTGTGTATTCATTCCTCTACAATCAATAAACATATTACCCCTCAGTTTTCCTCTTGTAGATGTTTAGCCTCACTTCCCAATTCAGGTTAGTTCTTACCTTTTATTCTGTTTATATATATATATATTACAGAATCAGCACGTTTTAGATAGCGGTGTTGTAATCCACTGAAGGAATAAGACCACTTTGTTATGGTGCATCAACTACTTTTGTTATTTAATTCTTTTCCCTTTTCACCCCCAAGCAGTTTTTATTTTCAGCATTAGAATAAAAAGAACCAGCTTACTCCAGAGATTGTTCTACAAATCAGTTCCCACATTGTAGAACATCCCATGTTATGCTCTAATGTGGGTGAAAACTGAAAACAATCAGACATTTTCGAACATTATTAGTTTTTGGCACGCACATGGGACCCAATTTAAAGGCTTTGTCATTTATTTTCTGGTCCTATTAATATTTCAGTCATTACTTTCAAGATTATTGGGCGGATCTTGGAAAATCAGCTTTAAAATAACAAATTTCAGAACCAGCAGGTTGGATCTTTGTCCATTATTGTCATATTTCAATTCAAATCTGATTTTATTTTGTTTTGGGTAATATCCATCAAAGAGATCTGCTCTTTAGAGCATTTATCATCCACCTGGCGACTACTGACTACAAATCCCAAATCAAACGAGGAACAAACCTTGCCTCTTCATCAGTAGAAAATTTAGATATTTCTATCAATAAAGAGAGCTTCATTTTCAATCTTTTCAACTGCTGTAACGAAATCAGAACACCATGGCACATCAAAGAGTTCAGCACTCTGTTGCTTGGGAATTTGGAAGACAGTTACAATTACAGCAATGGAATGAGATTCCTAGATCAGCTATCTGTTTCTTGTGATTCAGGAGGACCATTACAACTAGAACAGTGGAATGAGATTCCTAGATCAGCTTTAAAATCACCTCCTGCATTTGCTGGTGATTATTCTATAGCTCCTACCAACCACATTCAGGATGCGGCAAATCTTTGTGCAATTCGCCATGTTATATATCTGGATATGGACTCGGGCTAAATGCATCATTTCTCAAAGCTAGCTTTGGATTTGTTCAAACGATTAGAATTGGCATTAGTTTCGAGTTGGAATGAGTTGGGCATATTACTACATACTCAGTTCGCTTCAACATGTACTAGGTATGGCATATTTATATTATTTAAGGGCTTTTGATTCTCATATTACTGTTATGATACAAACATTAGGGGGGAGAACTCTTACAACATCCTACCATTTTGATATTACAGCTGAAAATAATCTCTCGTACAAGCTGGAAAAATTCCTCCAATACCCATAAACCCTTTGTTTCTGAATTCTCATATGCAAATCCTAAGCCCATCCCAATCATCTAAAGTCGAATCTATGGATCCTAATGCCATAACCAAGATGAAAAACCTGATTTGAATCTGTTAGGAAATATATCTTAGTGCTCCATTTGTATGTACGGGTGAATAATAATTACATGTGTAATTATTATTATGGTAAATTAGTGAAAGTACATTTACTATGTAAATGTAAATAGTAAATGTAAAATGTGGTTAGTATGTGGTAAGTTAGTAAGTTAGAATAATAAAACAATTAGTATTGTTTTATTATTATATTGGTGAGAGGTTAAAACCATATGGGTGTATGGTTGTACATGAAGACAAATGTTGTTGTAAGGATTGTTATTTTACATCTCCTATATAATGGAGTGTAATGAAATAGTGAATGAATAATAAAAATATAATATAGAGTTGTTGATTTCAATTATTGTCTGTGTAGCTATTTCATGGATTCTTTGTATTAGATCAGATTAATTTCTACATTTGGTACCAGAGCAGGTTAAATTTGTCTCGAAGATGATCTTGTAATTTTTGTTTCGTGATCTAGGTTTCTCCAAAAAAATTTGCGTGGAACGATCTGTTATACGGGAAGCTACAGGAGAAATTTCAGCATAACCCAGTTCGTAGTTTGGGAGAAACATGCAATTTACTATACAGCACACTGATCACTGTTGTTTTTTGAAGAAATCAGAGAATCAAAGGTAATTCAAATCTACATTCAATTTTTTTTAGATATTTAGATTCAGTAAAATGGATACACCATTAGATAAATTTAATGGGCTGAACTTCCATACATGGAGAGTAAAAATCCAGATGCAATTAATGAATAAAAATCTATGGAGGATAGTAGATGGAAAAGAAAAAGCACCTACAGATGTAAGTAAAATTGTAGAATGGGAAACTAAAGATGAACGAATATCAGATGAAATTGACTATAATTCTGAAGACTTTCTATTCTAAGTGAAGTTCTTAGAGGAAGGAGGCACAGGAGGTTGGAGGTCATTCAACGACCTCTCGTCAGTCACCAACGACGGGGCCTTATCAGTTATAGTGATTTTTTTATACAGTGTGTTCCTATTGTTTCTTTGTGTTTCTGGAAGAGTGTTTGGTTGCAATGTTCCTATTGTGGTTTGCAGAATAAAGGAAATTTCACATTGAGGGGGGAACATAATCTCAATGTTCCATTTCTAATTTTCTACATTTCTGGTATTTTCTATATATGCAGCAGATTTCAGCAGAATTTCCTATGTTATTCCCTGCAGTGAGATGTGATGAGGGCTAAGAATAATACTTGGCATATCATGATGTGGTTGTAGGTAAACCACTTGAAAACCTTCATTTTTGGTTTGTGGTACACCACTTGTAAAACCATCATTTTCGGTTGTTGGTAAACCCTATGCAAAACCATCACCCTTTTGGTTTGTGGTACACCACTTGTAAAACCACCAATTTTCGGTTGTTGATTAACCCTATGCAAAACCATCACTTTTTTGGTTTGTGGTAAACCAGTTGCAAAACCATCATTTTCGGTTTATGGTCAACCCTGTGAAAAACCATCTATTAGGTTTATAATCATCCTGTAAAATCATCAGATCATGAGCAGGTGCAAGTATAAGGCAGATTTTCCCCGTGTTCGCACTAAGGGGGGGAATGTTAAGAAATATATCTTAGTGCTCCATTTGTATGTACGGGTGAATAATAATTACATGTGTAATTATTATTATGGTAAATTAGTGAAAGTGCATTTACTATGTAAATGTAAATAGTAAATGTAAAATGTGGTTAGTATGTGATAAGTTAGTAAGTTAGAATAATAAAACAATTAGTATTGTTTTATTATTATATTGGTGAGAGGTTAAAACCATATGGGTGTATGGTTGTACATGAAGACAAATGTTGTTGTAAGGATTGTTATTTTACATCTCCTATATAATGGAGTGTAATGAAATAGTGAATGAATAATAAAAATATAATATAGAGTTGTTGATTTCAATTATTGTCTGTGTAGCTATTTCATGGATTCTTTGTATTAGATCAGATTAATTTCTACAGAATCTATGGATCCTAATGCCATCACCAAGATGAAAAACCTGCTTACATAAGTTTCCAATGAATTCTTGGCTTTTAAAAGTCAATTAACCATCCAAAAAATCCAAGTGCAGTTTGATGTGCAAGATAACCCAAGTTCTGATAATGCCAATAGTCATAATTCTCATCCCAAAACATTGTGACAATCTCCTCCAATCTGTCAATACAAGCAAAATAGGTCTCTTGCAATTTATGTTGGAAAATGTGCACAAGGAAGAAATGAAGAGAAAGCAGAAAGCACAAATTATCATTGTGTGTCCATCATTTTATTATGTGAGAAATAGTTATGAAATGATTAAAGTGGTTTCGACTATGTATTAGTTAATATTTAACTAGTATTAACTTAACACTAATAAATAAGCCTTATATTTTAATACCCCCTCTTAAGGCTTACACTGAAAAGAAAATAGAATTACAATCTTCAAAAGCTTTTGTTTTGTTTTTTTTGCTACTACGTTAGAAGAACTAGGGATTGAGGCGGGTAGGGGCTTTTCTGCTACGACTGTGTTCAAAAGACCATCATCTGCCCATGACATTTTGATTATGGAGGAGGGTAAAATATCGATTAAAACACAAAATTTTATAAGATTCAGAGTTGAACAAAACAGTTCCCTGCTGCCGAAAGCGCCAGGGTTTCAACTGTAACGGATGCAAATGGAAATGGACTTCAATGTTCATCCCTCTCCTAAGAATCCGCCATAGCAAGGTGACCCACCTCTAGCAACGAATGCCACGGCATGCAACGATGGCCTTCATCCAGAAGGTAAGGCTTTTGAATTTCATCTGCCTAATGAGTTTGCTGAAATTTCTACAGACATTTCCCAATGTACAGTGTTCTTTTTTCCCTTAGAGGTATTCCTCCTGAAGGTGAATTCTACAAATGGACACGGCAAGTTTGGGAGGAAATTAGAGAGTGGAAAATTGACTCTATAAGGGGGTTAGGTAGAGGATAGGTATCTGTTACGTTTGCCTTCTCTGATTTTGCCCAGGCAGCCGTCCAATACGGCACATGGGTTATTTGTGGTTAGGTATGTTTTCTTCAGGGTTGGAAACTCAAATTTCACCCTGAAGGGCCATCCCGATCACAATATCCCATGTGGGTTGAATTCCCTTTTCTTAACTTAGTTGTTAGACCTTTTCTACATGAGCTTGCAAGTCAGTTGGGCAACGTCCTTTGGTGTAAAAGAGATAAAGATAAATTCTCAGGTCTTTGGAACCATCCTAGAGTTTGCATTGAAATGAACCTCTCTCAGCCACTCCCCACTTCATTCAGTTCTTTGGTCCAAGATTTTCTCAGCTTCAACCTGTTGTGTATCTAAACAAACCTAATGCATGCTTCTACTATTGTGAAGATGGACGCTTAATTCATAACTATCCCAAATGCAAGCTCAAGCAACAAAGGTTGGATGAACTTGATGCCAAGAAGGCTGCCAATCTGTTATCCCGTAAAATTGACAAGGGCAATTTTACTAATAACCTTACCGAAAATTTTGTTCCAATCCCTCGTTAGGGACTCCTTGCGTTCGGAACGTTGCAAAATCCCTTCCCGGGAAATCTGGTTTTTCGAACTTAGTTGTTTTTTGGTCTTTTCGGCCGGGTGCATAGAATGACTATGCAACATCAACTTTTGATGCGCCCCCTTCCAAACCTTTGGCGCATGTTTTCTTGTGTCAGCAGGTGTTTTGGTGCGCCTCTACCTGTTAAGGCTTCCCTGCGTGCGCCGAGGCGCATGCGCCTTCCTATTGACAGCTCATTTGGTGCGCCCCTTTAAAAAGTTGGTGGCGCATTTATTGCTGCCTCGCCTATATATAGGCGCGTCTGCGCTGTCATTGTCACCGATGCAAAACACGTGATTTTTCTCTGAGCTTGTCAGCGCATCAGCCCCGTCGCTTTCGAATTGATTTGTGGGCCCGTTCTCACGCTTTTTCATCGTTTATATCCGGGTAAGTGGCCTTCTGTCTTTCATGCGTTTTGTTTTTGTGGTTTTTTGGCTACTAGGTGGGTTCAGTATGGATTGAAAAGAATAGATTATGAGTTTGCTTCCCCCCCCCTGCTGCCTTTCCACATTTCCTCCTCTTTCCAGATCTGCTGGAAGAGGAAGCTCTGTCCTAAAAAATGATAGCTTGAAAACCCTTTTGGTATAGCACCTCTTCATACCCTACAATGAACCTTGTTATAAAAGCTAAGTCATATGTGGAAACCCCTCTGGGAGAAAGATCAAACCTAAAAAAAGAAAACTGTTTTCTCCTTTGGCGCATGAGCTCGCCACGCGACATCAAAAACAGTTGCGCCCTCATGGCGCACTTCCCTCGCATGCTGCAAATGTTTCCCATGCGCCCCTTGGCGCATCAAACTAGGATGCAACATAAAGAATTCCTGCGCCCTTTGGCGCACCCTGCGCCCTTTGGCGCACCCTGCACCCATGTAACAACCCTTTCATATGCGCCAAGTGTTAAAGCTATAAAGGCGCAGGCGCGTTCCTCATCGCAGCAACATCATGTTGTGCAAACCCTCCATGTGCCGCGCCAATTTCCCTTAAACGCGCCAAAAGCACATGTTACACAAACCATATATGCGCCTTTGGCGCACCGAAGTTCCATGTAACGTAAAAGATACATGCGCCACGGGCGCATCCTGTTCCCTTGCAACACCCTTTTCCTGTGCGCCTTACCTATTTAGCTCTGCAATCTGCAATATCTGTGCGCCATGCGCCCCGAGGCCTCAAAATTGCTAACTCTTTCTTCTGTCAGCATTTCAATGGAAAATCAAGCAGCTGACACGGCTTTCTTCGATTGGGTTTCACGTCTTATTCTTGCAGATCAGCAATTAAACTCAGAAGAACATATGTCAACATCAAGCAA
Organism: Taxus chinensis; assembly: GCA_019776745.2. NCBI lineage: Eukaryota > Viridiplantae > Streptophyta > Pinopsida > Cupressales > Taxaceae > Taxus > Taxus chinensis. The sequence goes on along the minus strand of CM034150.1, from coordinate 60,114,606 downwards.
GAGGCCTACCAAATCCAAAGGCAAGGCCAAGCTCACAGAGGAAGAAATGAAGTATAAATATTAGAGGGTCAGAATGCCCGATTCCCAGGCCGAGTGTGACCTGGACATCAAAGACTCAGAGTTGGGTCATATTGATTTGGAGGAATTCTGGGTCAGGACTCAGAAGGTCACAAGAAGTCCATGGATGGACAAACTGATAGGCAGTGCCCTGCACTTCGCTGGAGGAATCCTAGTCAGCGCTGTTAACAATGAATTCATGATGGTGGTTGCCCGGTGCTACAACAAAGACACAAGGTGTGTCATAAATGAAAAGGGTAAAGTCGTAATCAACCTCACCGCCCGCCACTTTGAGATAATACTCGGCATTCCTCATCACCAGCACTTTGTGGCCGTCAGCCGAGAGGATTGCATCAAGGCATGGGACGACCATGAAGATCAGTGCATGCAACTGATGAATGAAGTCTATCTGAAGAACAAGAAAGTAGTGACCCGTTGGCCACAAATCATTCACCGCAATGATTTTTCAAAGGAGCTCAGTGACACCATCACGTTCCTGAGCAGGGTGTTTGAGCTTCCTGACGCCCACTATTTCCACAAATGGATGCTGCGGTACTTAGAAACGATGAACAAGAATGTGCCCGATCATTTTGCTGGGCAGAAATTATAGGCAGCACAATCTCTGAGCAGCTATAACAATTTAATACAACTGGGAGATTCTACATGAATTCCTATGTTGTTTACACTGCAGCTTCAGAGAGGGACTATCCAGCCCTGATGCGGAGTGGGGTTTGGCCCCAGGTCAAAATATATGAATACTATCTAGAATTGAGGCTGGAAAATAGCATCCCTCAATTTACCAAGATCAACGATGCATTTTTCTACTTCATCATCTGCCTATTGAGGCCAAATATGACTTACGGTCGCACGACCAAGAGCATAGTGACAGCCACTGAGAAATGGGGGGCCCTGTTCATCCAATTCCCCATATTCACCTATCTGAGGGCAACTAACTTCTTGGGAGAGCCAACTAGACTGCCAAGGTATGCTGGACCCAAGTTGATTCTACTAGAGCTGTCAAGACAGCTAATCACCTACCATGAGAAGTGCCTCAAAAGAAAGAAGGGTGGAACTCCTTTCCCCCTCACAGTGGGTAGATATACATGTCTTTCTCACCACAAGGCAAAAGACATGTTTGCAGAGCTGGAGCTGCTCAATTTGAAACATGACTTCCCAGCAAAACCCACCTTCGACCCGAGGAATTGTCTGCCGAGGGCTAAGCTCGATCCAATCCACGTCCCTCAGATCGAGGATATCTACATCGACCTATATCATGAGGTGGAACTCAGGGGGAAGGACCATTCTCGTTTGGCCTTGGCAGAAATCATCCAGTATGGGGTAGCCATCGTCCCCAAAGGCTTCCAAACTACTGAGGAGGAAGTAGATCAAGTATATCTTAACACAGGTGGAGACGATTGGCCATTTGCGGCAGTCGATAGGACCAAAGCGCCTCAGACAATTGAGGAAAGGGTCAAAGAAACTCTGCGCAGAACAGAGCATTGGTGCCGAATGAACGGACTCATCTACCTCGGGGTTGATTTCACAACCTCCCCATTGGGTAACGCACCTTCTCGATCTAAACAGCAGCCTAAAGGCAAAGGAAAAGGCAAAGAGGGCAAATCCAACACTTCTCGAGAGGAAGCTCCTGAAAGTCCTCCTTCCGCTGCACCCGAACAGGTCATAACTCTGGCTTCTCCAGAGAAAGGAACGGAAGAAGATGTTCCAATAGGCCCATCCACTCAGGATGTCGGCACTGCTGCAACTCCCGAGGTCCCTTCCGTCCCTTCTTCTTCTCCTCCTTCCCCTCCTCGAGTGACTCAAGCGACCATTCCTTTGGTCGTGTCCTCTCCCCCTTCTTCTACTGTTCCTCCCGCTTCTTCGTCCATCTTCTCTTCTCTTGTGGATCTGTCCCCCTCCATTTCTTCCATCATCTCTGAGCTCCCTTCCCTTCCTATGTCTTCCTCTCCTGCAGTATCTCTTCCTCCCGTGAGCACTTCTTCGGCCTCCCTCTCGATGCCGCCTGCAAGTGTCTCCACTTTTTTACCTCCCGCTACTCCAGATGTTCCCTTCTTTGTTTCTGGCCCTTCTCCCATAAGTCCAGCCTGGATCTCCCAGCACTTAAGTCAGCATAAAAGGAAAGTTCCCATCGCTCCGATGGACTTTTCCGTAATCCCGTCCAAAGGGGCAAAGAAACAGAAGCATGTCACACGCTTCTCTCAGAGTGCTTCGGGAGAGAGGGTAATGGAGATCGCATACCCCAATCCCCTCGAGGATAAAAAGGATTTGTCTCCTATAGATTACACAGTGACTCAGGTCACAATGGGTACGTCTTCTACAAGCCTTCAGGGAGAGGCCCTGTCTGCAGTCGACGCCCTCTGCAAGAAGCTTCAAGAAACAAAAGAAGAGAAAAGGCTACTGAAAGAACAAAATAAACATTTGCTCCAAGTCTTACAGAAGATGGGCAGTGCACCTCCCACAACTGCCGCCGAGACTCCTGAGCCTCTGAGCCAGGATAAAATTAATGAATATGCAAAGATCGGCGAGCAGGGCATGGCAGTTTCCGCTTGGAGGAGCCAGATCCTCAAAGACAGTGAAAAAGTGATCACCGAGTTCTCTGGTTTGTATTTGAACATCAACAAGGCGAATAAAGAGCTCCAAGCACTAGCGGGACCCATATCAGAAGAGCTGGACCATGCTAGGCTGCAGCATGAGACCTTTCAACAAATGTTCGACTGTTCAGTCGAAGATCTGGTCAAGTTCGGCGTCTTCGGTCATCCCAGAACCCTCAACAAAGTCATTTCCACCCTGGACTACCGGATGGATCAACTGGAGTTTGTCCTTGAAAAGATCGATAAGGTGAAGGAAGAAGCCCTGGACGTGATGCACCAAATGGAACAAATCGTTCTCAACATGTCTCCAGGGTTGCTTACTCCTTCCTTCGCCTTAAGGAAAATTGATGAAACCATCCAGATCTTCAAGGAGATCGTTTCACAAGGGCTGGGGCCAGAGGTCACTTTTGACGCGGAGTCCATCAATAACCTGTTGGCCTATCAGGACTTCATCGGGTTCCTCATAGAAGCGGAGAAAGAATATTCCAAACTCCCAGAGAAGCTCATAGACAAGCGGGAGACTTGTGAGGCGATCAGTGAGCGACACAAAGGTCCTTCCCAGGATCAACTAGGGCCCATGATCAGCAAGTTCATGGAATACTGCGCTCAATTTCACATCTCGTCACCTGAGCAGCAGCAAATGCAGGCTACTCCCTTTCGGCCGCAAGATGACGATGATGAATAGTGGCTTCTTCTTCTTCTTCTCTCTCTTCTTCGACTTTCTTTTTGTAAATATCTAAAGTATGTTGGCACAAACGATGACATCATCCATGTTGCACCATATGATGATGTCATCCATCAAGTTGTCAAAAGTCAACATGACTTTGAGATATTTTGTAAATATATTTGTAAATAAGTGGTTGGCTCCTTTTTGCCTTTTTTCTCTCCTTCTTCTATAAATACCCCAATACTTGTTGTGGTGTGGATGAGTGAATATCTTTTAGATGAAAAATAGAAGTGAGGAAAGACTTTGAGCTTTTTGTAACAAAAAGAATTATTAATACAATATTTAGACTTTGTGCTGAATACATGTGTTATTTGCATTGGATCTTTCTTACGTTAGATCTATGCGTTTGCTCTGTTGAATTTACTTATGTTTTATTGTCATTTATTCATCAGTATTGCTTTGCTCGTTTATGTAAGTAGGTTTGGCTCTGTTTACTACCAATCCCAAAACATAAACCCTTTGACCTTTCTGCTTTGGAATTCATTTTTTTCTCCCTTCGGACCTGCTCTTCCTTCATCCTCTCTTTCATTCCTTTCTTTTCGCAGTTGGAAACACCCTACTGGGATGAGATCCCAAACCCCCGAAGGCGGAATATTGTGAGACTTGCACAGATTCCTGTTGGTAGAATAGCAATAAACCAGTTTCGCTTTGCTGACTCAAAGAGGGGCTATGCCCTGCACACTGTTGGCTCGTTTATCCATAGATCTGCCCAAGCGACAGATTTTCGGACCAACACAATCAAGTCTCAATTCTGCCTAAAACACCATCTCCACCGTTGAGGGGCCCTGGTTCTAATACTCTCACTCATAGCCCGACACTCATATTCTTTCTGATAGCTCGACTCCTGTTCTGTTCCAAAAACTCAAGTAAATGACATACATTTGCCTGACAATTGGAAGGCAGTTGACAAGAGAACTAGATCCTCCTCACGAGGTAGAAAATTAACTCAAAATCCTAATACAGTGTCCAAGAGTGATGTTGGGGATTCTCACAAGGTGTCTAAAGCCTCAAAGGAGGGGTAAAGTGAAATCTCAATCAGGAAAAAGAATTGGAAGAACTCATTCTCATTCCCCTCTACCCAACTCTAATTCCAATCGCTTTTCTTTGCTTGCTAGTGATGAGGTTAAGCAACCTCCTTCTGAGGGCACTCAATGAAGTTGTCTTTATTCTCATGGAATGTTCGAGGGCGCACCCTCCCTAAACGGAAATTCCACATTAAAAGGGTGCTGCAAGAGCACTCTTCTAAGGTTATCTTCCTTTAGGAGGTTAAAGTTAGTGGTTGTGCTTTATTGTTCAACCTTCATTGCATTCTCAAGCACTTCTCGCCTATTTGTACTTCCCATGAGGACAGGAGAGGAGGTGCAGTTCTGCTTCTCTCACCCTCCCTTTCTTCTCAGATCATTGCCATACGTGAAAACCCTGAACATAGGTGTGTTTGGGCCACGATGTGTTGGATAGCGAATCATTGGTTTTTGCTCAATCTATGCTCCAAATACTTTAGCGGAACATGTCTCTTTGTGGAATTGGATGTGTTCAAATCTGCCCACGACTAAGTGGATTTTAGGAGGTGAATTTAACATGGTTGAACACAAGAAAGACCAAAGTTGTCCTCAATCTTCCCCTCTCACTTCTGCGGAATTTTCAACCTGGCTTCACTGTCGTAACTCCCTAGGAGTCTTTGATCCTCTTTTGAGTTGCCCCAATGCGCGATCAAACAATTGGTTCACGTGGTTCAATAATCACAGTGCTTATCAAAGGAGGCTTAGTAGACTCAACTGGTTCTATGTTAGTACTTTTATTAAATCACTTCTCTCCTTCCCTTACGTTTCCACAATTAATGACATTGTTCTCTCTTATCATTTTCCCATCTCTTGCACCTGCAGCTTGGATCCTTCCTCTCCTCCCCGCATTCATCTTCCCTTCAAACTTAATATTTCCCATCTTCTTCCCCACAATGCATTACTCAGATTTCTGTTGTGTGGGAGTTGTAGCCCCATCATTTTGCATCCATAGGTTGGATTCTATGGTGGGAAGCAACAGTGGCCAGAATTGTTAAGTTTCTTTGTGGTTATGGCAAGCTTGTGGCCAAGGAGAGACGGAAAAAAGAAAACCAGCTCAAACACAAGCTTAGCCAACAACATCTTAGCATCCCCACAACAGCGCGCTCCAAATTGTTGTTACAAAAATTGAAGATGATCCCAGGAAGTTTGAAAGTTATAGGGGCCAAGGTGCAAGAATGTGGTCTTTCCTGTTTTGGATTCAACATGGTGACCATGGCTCTAAATCTAAATATTTTTTCAAATATCTGCAGTATAAACAAAGAGTTGAACACATTCCACACATTATTACGGAAGATGGGGTGGAGTCTCACTCACTTGATGATATCAAAGGAGTTTTTTTACAACATTATAATAAGTTGTTTCAGGAGGAACATGATCTTGAAGAGTATGAATCCTTTCTAGAAGAATGGATGCATGGATGCATCACTTGAAAGGTAAATCAGGCTACTAGTCGCCTCCTTGAGCAGCAACTTACTATTACTGATCTGGAAACAACACTTTGGGCGATGAAGACTGAGAAGGACCCTAGTTTGGATGGGCTCTCAGTTGAATTTTTCCAAGCTCTCTCGCCCACCCTCAAGACAGACTTGATTAAAGTTAACAAAGAAGCAGAGGCCAACGGATCCTTGGGGGTTGTCATTAACCATGGCCTGATGAAGCTGATTCCTAAGGCTGGTAACAAGAATCAAATATGCGGCTAGCGCCCCATCACTCTTCTCAATGTTTCTTACAAAATCATTGCAAAGGCTATTGCTAAGAAATTTAAATTGATTGCCCAAGATATTGTTCGCCCAAAACAAACTGGTTTTTTACAAGGCAGATATATTTTGGATAATCTTCTTTATGCATCAGAAACTGCCCAATGGATTGAAGATTCACATCAGGATGCAATATTGGTTAGAATTGATTTTGACAAAACGTGTGACCGGATACGATGGCGGCTTATCCTCAAAATGCTTGAGTAGTTGGGATTCGATCCTCGCTTCAAATAATGTATTCAAATGCTTTTTGCCAAAGCGCATGCTCAAGTCATGGTTAACAGCAGCCTCACAGTGTCCTTTGACCTACTGATGCCCTTGGTTAACATTCAATTCAGCAGGGTTGCCCCTTGCCCATTTCTTGTAAGTGGTGGCTATTGATGCCCTTGGTTATATGCTCCTACGAGCTCACCATCAAGGACACCTAAAAGGAATTGCTCTCCCTCAAGGATCTTATGCTCTAAAACTCACATTTTGTTGATGACTCTCTCCTCTTTCTGCAAAATGATGAACAATAGATTGTTAATGCTCAGTCAATACTTGATATTTATTGTGACATATCTGGTTCCAAGTTGTGTAGCCATAAAACTAAGGTGATATTCATTAAAAGTGATCCAAATCTATCTTGGATTCCCCCAACTTGGAACATCCTCCCCCATGGGAAGATTACCTGTTATTTGGGTATCCCTTTTGGTATACATCTCTCTCCTCGGGATATGTGGGACTGGATGCCCACTTAAATTCAGAAAAGGTTGAAAATTGGTCATGTAAATTTCTCTCCCTTGCTGCCAAGTTGTTGGCCATTAATCGAATTTTTTTTGCCGGTCATGTGTACTATTCCTCTTATTGGTTCCCTTCCAAATTTGCTTATGGCAAGCTCACGCAACTTGTTCGGAGCTTTCTTTGGAACAACAATGGGAAGAAAGGGATGGCAGCAATCTTTAGGGAACTTTGCATCAGCCTGAATCTGTAGGTGGGCTTGGAATTATTGATCCATTTTACCAAGGGAAATGCCTTGCAGCGAAATGGATGGCAAGCGCCACTCAAGGGAATGGATCTGGAAAGCATCGTACATACCTCATGGGAAAATAAACTCATAAATGCACAATTTTTTGATATTTCTGGCTCTCTTCCTCTTTTGCATAATTGGATAACATGGCAAGTTATGGCTCCATTTCTTCGATGGCGTCATCAATCTCTTCGGCATGGATTAAGTATTCCCTCATCCAATCTCTGGTGGAATCAAACTATTCGTTCCAATGACCTTCCACTTGTTGCCTAACCTGAACTCAAAGCAAAATCCTTTGCAAAGAAAGGCATCAATACGGTTAAGGACATTTAGGATGAGAATACAGGCAATTGGCTCTCTTGGCAATTGCTACGTCAGAAGTTTACCCTGCCCACCAAACTTAAATCTATTTACTATTCAATTTTACAGTTGATCCCGCTTAACGTTGTCCTTAAAATCACAAACAATCCTTCATCCCCTTGGAAGGATTGGTGCTAGCCAAACCTTGCTACCATCAACACAGCCACGCCAATGATTTTATATCAGCTAATTTAGCAACCGCTGCCACTTGGTGATTCTCTTAATAACAAGTGGTCTATGTCCTTCTCTGACTCTCAGTGGCAAAGAATGGCTTACACCATTTGGCAGTCACCTACTGAGGCTAAATGTCAACTTTTGGGATGGCGTATTCTACATATGAAGCTTCCAGTTGGCCTCACTTTAACCAAGATGGGTCTTGCTGCAGGAGAGTGCACCTTTTGTTCAACTCTTGAAAGTATTCCCCACCTCTTATGGCACTACCCTTCAGTTGCTCAACTTTGGGCTTCCCTTCTCTCCTCTCTTCCCAAACTCTTTACCAGCAATTTCAATAAAAAGAATGCATTGTTTGGCATCTCTTCCCCCTCTATCCTCATAGTCATCTAGAACACTTGTCGGTTGATTATCCTCTTTCATATATGGAAAAATCACTATCAACAATTGTAGGTTGGGAATGGCTCTGCTTCAGTTATTCAACAAACTCAAATTTTCTCTTCTCTATGGTTGCAACTGTATCAATTCAACCTTAAGAATCAAGAGGAGCATGTTGCACTTGTGAAGGTACAGGACTGTTTTCGATGCCTTATGTGAAACAATGACAGTGTTCCAGCTTAATCAGATGCTTTGGTTCCTAGAATATTTGTATTTTGCTTTTCGTTCATAGTGTGATTTCTATTGAGACCGTTGTTTTAAAAACCGGCCGAACCGGAGCCGAAACCGGCCGGTTTAGTACCAAACCAGTCGAACCAGTCCGGTTTCATCCTGTACCGGCCGAGTCATGATTTTTTGGAAAGGGTCCGAGAAGATGTAGCAACAAAAACTTGCATGTGCCATAACTTTCATTTTGTGGCTCCGTTTCAGGTGTCATTTTTTCTAAAAGTGTATATTTTCTCGAGCTCTACACATTGATGGCAATATTTTTCTTATTTTCATAAAAATCCATTTTTGCAACTTTTTGGACCAAGCAACTTCTTGCAATCTTCTTAAACAATCATGAGCTTTGATCGCCTGTAGACAGATTAGCAATTAAAAATACTGGATAGCTTTCCAAAACTCGGCAAGTATTCTCCTGTGCTCGGACTAATCGTCCCACCTGCCAACTTGGTCGCAACCTACTTATTCAAATGTTGAATTCACATATCAACAGATGCGTAGGTTTTTTTTGCTATTTTAAGAGATTTTTTTGTGTTTACACTCCAATTTTGTGCATCCTCAGACACAAGACTGAATGCTATCATAAAGGTCCCAACAAAAAGAAAGCATTAATATCAATGAAAGAAAATGCTGCAAATACACGGTTTTGGCTGCAAATTTATGTTTTTTAAAGAAATTTGAGTATTTTTTAAGTTGCCGAGTATTCTCGAGTATTGACCGAATATTGCCGAGCTTTTTTTGGGGGTCTGCCGAGTATTTGCCGAATGCAAGTATTCCAAGTATGGTACTATATACATGAGCAAACTATGCATATTTTGTGTGTGATTGTTGGAATCATGGTTTCTAATCTTTCAAATATATTATTTTCTTTAAAAATGTAAATTTTGTGTGTTTTTTTAGTAAACCGGTTCATAGAGTTTGAACCGGTCCGGTTCCGGTCTGGTCCAACCCTTGACCAGTTATGAGTCCGGTTCTGATTTTTAAAACATTGGTTGAGACACGTCTTGTGTAACTGTTTAGTATTTTGACTTTGGTATTTGTTTACTATTAATAGAAGCATTCTCAATTTTTAAAATAAAAACTTTTGTTGTGAACAATAGTTTTAGGACCAAGTAGAACTCCATCAAGTTGCCTCTCTGACCCTCGTAAAGGTGTAGTTCCCAAGTTGAATTCCCAAGTTCCTGGATTCCACCTCCAAAAACTCCCAAATTATAGACTCTCCCATATTGTTGGACAACTCTCTATGCCAAGCTACTCCCACAATGCTCCATCAAATAGTCTTGTAACCCTCGTAAGTGTAAATTCCCTAGATCCACAGACTCCCAAACTATCTGGACAACCATCCATGTCGAGTTTTACCTACATTGAATCCCTTACTATCTTCAACACACAAACCTCTTAAAGAGAACATATTCATCTTCTTCTTGATCAATAAAATCTTCAGTGTCTGGTGGATTGTCAACAAAGGCCACATTTGGTTCTTTTGAATTATCTTTTGAGTTTGCCTTTGAGAACATCATTAGCTCGAATGCAACAATTCCAAGTTGTATGACCTCTTTTCTTGCAATAATAACACACAACTTGTCTGGTCTCTTTATCTAATTTTCTATTATTATATTTCATGTGGGAGTAGTGCGCTTTCATGTGAATAATTAATTTTTGTATCATCCACAATTCTTCTCTTTTCTTGGACCAAGAAAAGCTGAAATCATATCTTCCATACTTTGCGAAGGCATATGACTGAGATTAAAAATGGCATTGCTATATGAAGGGGGCAAACTATTTAACCTAATGGCTTTAGAATCTTCGTCATCTACTGGAGCTATAACTTTTGTTCTCTAAGAAGAGATTTCAAATTATTTATATGACTGGACATAGTAACATCATTAGCCATCTTGAATTGAAACAGTTGAAGCTATAAAGAAAATTTAGTGTTCATTGCTTTTGCCCCAAATAACTTACTCAAGTTATCCAAGATTTCTTTGGATGATTTATCTAAATCTATATGGAGTTCAAAGTCAGAAAGAGTGAGACCGATTATGCCTCTTGCTTTATCATCGTGGCTTTCCCACTCTAATAGTTTAGCAGCATCAGTGGGTGGTTTTTCTTTTCCATTAACTATACTCCAAAAAAAATTGTTCAATAATTGCATCTAGATTTTAACTTTCCCGGTGTGGAAATTAAAACCAAAATATTTGTCTATTGCTAAAGAAAACTCCATTCTTAAAAACACATAACTAGGGTTTGCTTTTTTTTGTAGAAAAATTTCAAAGAAATAGGAGAGTTTATTTACTTGAAATTTGTGCCCTAATTGAGATTTACAACTGGAATTTTCATCTTGTGCTTATGCCCTTTCAAACCTAAATTTGTGACGACTTGTCTTTATTCCTTGTTTTTCCCTTGAAATTCATTTTATCGAAAACAACTATTTATTCCCATGACTCGCAATTATTAATGTCTGAAATTAGTGACTGGAAATGACTGATAAATGACAAAAATGTATGATTCTTTTTCCAGCTTCGTCTGAAACCCTTCGCGATTGTACACAGCTCATCTTTCGTGACTGTATTTATCCATGTTTTTGCATGCCTGCCTTTCGCTACTATTCACAACTGATTTCTGACCTACCGTGCTTAAATATGGTAGAAATTTTGTGCCCTAGACAAGATTGGGTGACTTTATTTTATTTTGAAGAAGCCCTCATGACTCCATGCCTCTCAAACTTGCGATTTTGACAGTGAATGGCATTTTCTGATTGTACCTTCGAAATACTATTCACGTTTTAGCACATTTCAATTTATTTTGTGCCCTAGCTTCAAACTCACGAATAATAACTTCTACTTTGTGTGCCTTATCGAGCACCAAACTCTGATACTAATGTTGGAAAATGTGCACAAGGAAGAAATGAGGAGAAAGCGGAATGTACACATTATCATTGTGTGTCCTTCATTTTATTATGTGAGAGAGAGTTACAAAATGGTTGAAGTGGTTTCAACCGTTTATCCATTAATATTTAACTAAATTTAACTTAACACTAATAAATAGGCCTTATATTTTAATAATTTCAATACATATTCCCCTTGAGATTCAACATGTTCTGAAGCAAAAAGAAATCATAACATGGTGGAAAACCAGGCTTATTTTTTAGGGAATGAATGGACTAACAAAGGAGTTTTCTATCAATCTAAAGCAAGAGATAATTGGGAAAATAAAATAAGTTGTGTAGAAGACGTTGTTATTGATACAATCTTGCAAAAGAAACAGAGTAATAAGGCTAAACATAGATGAATTGATTAAGAGAGGGGACGTGGACAGATTCTTGGTAGCAATAGGGAATGATTCTGAATATCAATCTACAAATGATGAGGATTTGTCTCTTTTCGAAGAACAGAGTTGGCAAAGGATTTTTAAAGAACGTCTAGAACTCGAAGTTCAACATCCATTCAAAAAATTGTGCTTTGATTTTGTTTTAGGATGTGATGTTCTTGAAAACATTTTTGGCCCTAGGTTAGAATCTCTTTTTGAAGATTGCATTGAAGAGCCGTGCTTTATTTCACAATTAGAAGAGCATGAGAATGATGACTGTGAATTTGAAGATGATCTTTCTAATTTTGAATTAGATGTTTTTTGATGCAAAACAGGTCTTTGACACAAAAGACATTTGTGAAAGTTCATCCTCAGCGGATGAACATACTTCTCAATCTGAAAATTTTGATATCTGTAACTGTGCAAAGAATATGTTTTCTCTTTTTTTAAGAGGACTGCAGTGATAAGGAACAAGAAAGAATTGACACTTGACAACAATAAAGAGCAAGATGAGTGTATGCCTACAAATTCTATTTTTAACATAGAGGAACCCAATTTTGGTATAGGTATCTGATTTCGTGCATGAAGAGAGGATCCCCTTTGAGCCCCTTTAAGATTTCAGCGTCTTCTAGGACCCGGTGTTCAGTATAAGCCGAATTTTGGCAGTTCGGAGTTCATTGCTCTTGTGCCACAGGAATAGAGAGATAGAGGCAGTACCAAAGGACTGCAAATCATACTCATTCCAGAGTATGAAAAACAGCCACAGCTCTTAAGGTTTCAGCTCATGCCCCTCCCGAAGCCAAAGCAATATGAAAATAAACTTGCGTGCAAGACTGCAGATCTTGTCTCTGTGTACACATCTATGTCCAGTGAGCTGTCACCTTTGATCCATAGGGATCCAAAAAAACACACCATTCCATCAAATCCATCAACACCAAGAAAAAAAATGTGAAGAAAAATGAGGAAAATGAGGTTCTGTCAGAATTTTAACAGAACCGCCGGTCTGCACCGGGCGGCGGTCTTGACACTTTTGGCAGAGAAATAATAATGGAGCTCAAAATGATTCGAATTTGAATCGTTTGACCTTGTCTCTTCCCTGCCTCAACCTTTCCCATTCTCCAGTGCACGGGAGTACTTGGGAGAGGCTATAAATTTGTGGAAGGAACAAGACAATGGATCAGAGGACAGCAATTGGTAGCGATCATACAAAGAGATGAATGACAATTGTATTGTTTGAGAGCAAAGTTGTAAAGAGCAAGTGAGCAGAGATTCTTCAGTGCTGGAGTGGAATTATACAAGTAAGGTGTAAGAAAACACAGCAAGCAAGTAATTGGAGAGAAGGTTTACATTGTTGTTTCTTTTCATACTCATTGTAATCTGTAAAATTTGATTATTGGCCAATACAAGTGGGAAGAAAGAGCAGTTGCCCTTCCCGACTGGCTTTCCCTCAAATAGGGGGTTTCCAAGATAAAATTCTTGTATTGTGTGTTTGAATTTTGTTGGCACTCTCTTTAATTCAATTCTAAGCACTAGATAATCAGTCACTAAAGCTCTAATCTTCAAGCAAATCTGTCATTTTCCAAAGAGAAAGTAGAACGGAAAATTATTGTGATTTTGTGAATTTCCAAAGTAGAAGTTTACAGATCAACCTTAAAAACGTGGGCCCTGATCTGTCATTTTTGCAACTGAATGACCGAGTAACCAGGTGTAGTTTAATCGGATGAAAACACCCCCATGGGTGATTACCAACTGGATGGCCCAAATCAACGATGATATGATTGATGAGTGGAATCTTTGCAAAGGTATCTTTACTTCTCTGCCAGTTTCTATAAATAGAGGATTTGAAAGGAGCCCAGAATGAGCCAAAGCAAGTCATAAGCCTGAATAAGGCAGAGAGAGCTTGGAAGGCAGAGAATTGAGAAGCAAGCAACCACCTAAGGAAGTGAGCATTTGGTTCAGTAGATCTTGCGAATCAAAAGGCTTCGCTAGGATTAAGTCTTAGGAATTGCTTCCCTTAATGGATTTCTGCAGAGTCTTCATTGTAAGGTTGTAACAACTTTGTAATGCGTTGTGCTTGAGTCTATATATTTTCCTCATTGATCCATATAAGAAGCTTGTATTGTTTTTTTCAAGCTATTTCTTTAATGTGTCAGGGTATCTTTGTGTGAAAATATGTGGGTTGCCTGGTCTAAGGTAGTCCTTCAGTGGACCCTCGAACCACGACTGCGTCTATTGGTATTAGAGTGGGATTGTAAGTCCTGTGGGTGAGTGATTTTCATATTGTTGCTTTCCATACTTGCGTGTGTGGGTAGAAAGTGGTTTTGGGTATCTCCCAGAGCATAGGTTGTTTGGTAAAAAATGTAGAGTTACAATATTTTGTTATTGTTGTATGTGTGAAAAAATTGAGATGATATATTGAGTTCTTGTCGATTGTTGGGGAATTAGACCACCTAGAGTGGTTGAGTTAGCAGATCTTATGAGAGGTCTAAACGAGAGGCTTGAAGCTATGAAAACGGCTTAAAGAAGAAGACTTGGTGACAATGACTACAGTGAATGATGAAGCATTGGAGGTTGGAGGAGAAGAGTTGGATGAAGAACTAGAAGATGTTTATCTAAATGATATTTTGAGGATTGGAAGGAGATCACACATGGATATTCCAAATTATTCAAGAATCTTGTGTCCTGAGGATCTGATTGATTAGATCACAAAATTGAAGAATTACTTTAATTGAGTCAATTGAGGGTCGAAGGTTCATTTTGCTTGCTCAAGGCTAAAGGGACATGCACCTTTATGGTGGGATCATGTTCAAAGTGGTAGAGAGAGGAAGGGAAAGGAGGAGATTAATCATGGAAGAGGATAGCTTCCGAGTTGAAATCGAAGTTCTTGCCTGAATATTATCAATCGAGTTTGTTCAAGAAGGTGTAGAACTTGAGATAGGAGGAGATGCCCCTTAAGACCTACATAAAGGAGTCCTATTGCCTAATGATTTGCATTGGTCATATGGAAGGTGGCATAGAAAATGCCTCTCAGTATGTCAATGGATTGTGTATTTCCATTCGCAACACGTTTGGCATGGATAGATCAACGATCTATAGAAAAGGCCTATTAATGTGTGTTGAAGGCCAAAGCAAAGTTGCCCCGCAAACAACAGAACATTGCACGAGGGAAAGGAAAGTTCTTGCACAAATATGTAATATTAGGGATAAGCCAGATCATCTATGAGACTGAGATGCGAGTACCTCACATGATCAAAGTCACGCACAAAGAGGTGGAGGATGATCTTTCAAAGGAAGAGGACATCGACAAAGCAAAGATTGACTAGAACATGTTTTCGATATGGAGAAGTTGCACATTGTGCATTTGAAAGTCTGTGAACGCACCAGAATATCGGTGTGAGGAATGATGCTAGCAACCACGTTGCATGTGTAGATACAATAAGTGTGTGTCAATTAATTTTGCATTAGTTCAGATAAGTTTTCATGATAAAGAGTTTTGTTGAGGCCAGCTAAAGTGGAGAACGCACTAGCGCAAAGAAAGAATCTACTCAAAACATTTTGCGAATTTGGAGGTAAGTGTTATAAAGTCATTATTGATAGTGGTAGCAATAGCATTGATAATCTTTTTTCCAATTGGATGGTTGAGAAGCTTGGTCTAAAGAAGATTACACATCCAAGTCCGTAATAGGTGTCTTGGTTATTGAAGGGACATCAATTGCTAGTGAATGAGCAATCCAAAAAGAGTGCTTTAAGATTAATGTAATGTCAATGGATGTATACCATGTGTTATTTGATCGAATTTGGATGTTTGACAAGGTGTAGTAGTATGGCCACACAAATACTTACACCTTGGTGAAGGATGGTAGGAAGTACACTTTGAATCCTTTAAGGGATGCAGATGTTGAAGTAGATGAAGTCCTAAGGTGTTGCTGATTTTTGGAAAGCAGATCTTGAATAAGATAAAAGTGAATGAATGTTTTTCTTCACTCCAAAGTCTGCACAAAAGGAGAGCACAACGATGTAAGGAGTAATTCTATGTGAAGCGGGGGAGATGTTGGAAGAGTGGGCAGATATCAAGTCAAAGGATATTCAGGATGGATTACAACTTGTACACGGTATCAATCATCAAATGGATCTGATTCCAGGGTCTAGTTTACTAAACAAGGTCGCATATAGACTAACACCTATGGGCAATGAGAATGTGAAGAAGCAAGTCCATGAGTTGCTTGAGAAGGGGTTGAGCGTGTTCAATACCCAAATAATTAGCACCAAAGAGAGAAGGTGAGTGGAAAATGTTGACTAATTGTAGAGTCGTCTACAAGAAAACGATCAAGTACAGGTTTTCATTGCCGCACATGGATGATTTGATGGATTGTTTATGTGGAGCGCATATTTCACAAAGATTGGTTTAAAGAGTGGGTATCACCACATCAGGATAAGAGAAGGTGCTGAATGGAAACCTACTTTTAAGATGAAAGATGGACTATATGAGTAGTAAGTCATTCCCGTTGGGCTAACTAACGCATCAGGTACGTTCATGAGACTCATGAAGGAGGTGTTGAAGCCTTATCTAGGCAAGATTGTCATTATGTATCTGAATGACATCTTGTTTTTTAGCAAAATGCAGGAAGAATACTTCGATCATTTGGAAAGAGTGTTACAGCATTTACACAAAGAGAACTTGCTTATAATTTTGAAGAAGTGCAACTACATAAGAGGGAGTTGGTATCCTTGGGATTTGTAATATCTTGCGTAGGGTTAAACATGGACCTTGAGAAGGTGCAAGTTATAGCTGAATGGTAGTCTCCCAAGAGTACACTTGAAACACAAAGTTTTCATAGTTTAGCAAGCTTCTATAAGTTCATGAGAGACTTCAGTGGGATTTGCACATTTATCACACAAGTGATGCAGGGAGATAAGAAGTTTGCATGTACGTTAGACGCAAAGTATAGTTTTTAGAAGTTGGAGAAGAAAGTCCCCGAACAACTAACGTTGGCTTTCCCTAATTTCAACAATGTATTTCAAGATGATTGCAATGCAAGTGGAACAAACATTGGAGCTATGATGAGTAAAAAGGGTAGGCCCATTACCAATTTCAATGAAAAATTGAATGAGGCATGCAGAGAGTATTCAATCTATGATCAGGATTTTTATGCCATAGTGCAAGCTCTAAAAAAATGGAGGCACTATTTGTTGCCCAAGGATTTTGTGTTATACACAGACCATCAAGCACTACAATTCATTAACAATCAAGGTAAGTTAAATCAAAGACAAATGAAATGGGTTGAATTCTTAGAGTTATTCATTTGTCTTGAAACATAGGAGTGGGAAATCAAATAGAGTGGCAAATGCACTAAGCAAGAGTTGTTTTTTGTTGAGTGAGATGGATGTGGAAGTCGTGGGATTTGATTCAATGAAGGAATTTTGAGTAGAAGATGAAGATTTTAGAGGCATGGAGGGCATGCACAGAACCAACAAGCGTAGATCGAATGTCGTGGTAGATTACTCCTTATAGGAAGGGTTGTTGAAAGGAACTCGGTTGTGCATACCCAAGCCAAAGAGTCAATGTGAGAGAACTTGATCCAAGAGAAACATTCCAGAGGATCATCTGGTCAGTTTAGTATAGACAAGACCTTGGCACAACTAAGTGAGGTATTATTGGCCATGCATGGCTACAAATATTCATATGCATAAATGCGTACAAAGATGCTAAATTTGTCAGTTGGCAAAGGAGAAGTGTCAAAACGCAAGGTTACATTAATTGTTGCCAGTACTCAAAAAACAATGGGAGCAAATCAATATGTAATTTGTCATGGGTTTCCCTAGAATGTGAAAGGTCATGATTCTATCTTTGTTGTAGTAGATAGATTTTCAAAGACAGCTCATCTTATTGCTTGCAAGAAGACTAATGACGTGAGGCATACACCTAGTTTGCTTTTTAGGTAAATTATGAGGCTGCATGGATTATCGCGTCATATTGTGTCAAACACAGACAATAAGTTTGTGGGTCATTTTTGGAGGACATTGTGGAAGAAACTGAATAGTAAATTCTAGTTCAATTTTGCATATCATCTATAGACAGATGGAGAGACGATGGCTGCCAACAGGAGTCTAAGAATCCTATTGCGGTGCGTGGTCAAAGAAAAGGCAAGGACATGGGATTCAATTCTTGTGCAAACAAAGTTTGCGTACAAAACTTGCAAACAGAAGCACTAGGAGGACACCTTTTCAAACAATTTATGGACTAAGTCCAAGAGGTGTTGTAGAATAGGGTGACATCAAGGAAGAATGGGGAAAGACCACAGAAGCATAAGACTTCGCGAAGTATATGAGTGATATGCACCAACAAGTGTGCATACACTTGGAGAAAATCAACACACAATACAAACAACATGCATATTTAAAGAGAAAGGAGCGAGAATTTAAAGGAGGTGACAAGGTCTTAACACACCTACGCAAAGAAAGGTTCTCAACAAGAAATTGTATGTGGATGAAGATTGGGCCATGCAAAGTCTTGTGGAAACTTGCAGCGAATGGATATGACATAGGCCTATCATAAGGGATAGACATTTCTTCTATCTTTAATGTTGCGAATTTATACTTGTATCATGAAGGGTAGTCTGGTAGTGAAACTGGGAGTGCCAAAGTGAATTGGAAACACCAACTACCAAAAAAAGTCCACGAAGATCTTTTAGACATCAGAAAAACACCTCATAAAAATGAATAAAAAGAATATTTGGTAAAATGGAAAGGCAGAGAAGTTGAGGATGCAACGTCGCTTAGCACAACTGAATTTTCAAACTTGATCAACCTATTGAAGACCTCGTGAAGCACACATCAGCAGGGGTTCATGTTTCTTCTTACCTTCTTACTCACGTTGTATGATGCAAGAGCAACTAGGTTCACTTATTATCTTGCATCACCAAAAAAAGATTTAGAGTAGAAGAATATGCTTGCATAGCTTTGCCTATCTCTATGCAATCTTGCACATAGTGTTGTTGGAATAAAGAAGGCTAAACACAAGGGCATCATAGTCCTCCACAGCCAAATATGTTATGTTTTGGATGGACCTCTAAGTGAAGACCATGTGTGATCTCTTGTGCATGTACTTTGTGAACTTGTGTGCAAGGCTACGGATTTTGTTTCTTTGTGTACACATCTACATCAAGTGTGACACCTTGAACATGTGGGCCTTGTCTGTCTGATTCGCAATTGAATGACCGAGTGACCTGGTATTATTTAATCCGACAAAAATGCCCCCATGAGTGACGATGTGCTACTCAATGGCCCAAATCAATGATAATATGATTGAGTAATGCAATTTTCGCTAAGGTTTCTTTACTTCTCCCACCAGATTCTATAAATAAAGGGAGCAAAGGCTTTGTATGGACGCCAAAATGAGCCAAAACAAGTCAAAAAGCCTGAATAGAGTCAAGAGAGCTTAGAAGGCAGGGAATTGAGAAGCAAGCAAACGCCCAAGGAAGTGAGAGTCTAGTTCAAAAGAGTCTTGTGAGTCAGCAAGCTTAGCTAGGATTAAGTCCAAGGAATTCAGTCCCTCAATGGATTGTTGCAGTCTTCATTGTAAGGATGTAACAAGGTTTGTGATGCATCATCCCTAAGTTTATATATTTTCCTTATTGATTAATATAAGAAGCTTTTATTGTTTCTTTCAAGCTGCGTGGTGATTTTTGCATGTGCAAAGTCATCTTTGTGTGAAATTTTGTGGGTTGTGTGGTCTAAAATGGTCCTTCATTGGACCCTCTAACGGCGAGTACATCAAAATAGCTCAGACCGTCAATTTCTGCCATGTCATAATCCAAAATGTATGGCTCAAACTGTTTGAAAAGAAATTGGCTGAGGTGGAAAAATAAAAATAGCTCAAGCCATTGTCTTAGTGAGACATCAAACAAATCCAATGGTTCGAGGTGTTTTCGAAATGATGACATGTCTAACATAGACAAGAAACGATGACATTGGCTGGGAGAAGATATGGTGGAGTTTGCAGTTCATATGCAGTCGCATGAAATTACAAAGCAAAAGTTGTCAAAGGCAGGAAACAAGTAAAAAGCATATATCCTACATTCCTTGTATGGCTAAGATTTTAAAATTTATATGAAAGAGCAAGTTGTGTACGAAGTGGCCAAGTAAAAGGGCCTTCCGTGAAAGAAAAGAATGACAAAGGTTAGGGCCACATAGACGAGATTTTAGACTGTCGCACAGGTGCCACATGGTAGAATCTCATCAATGGAAGAAGTTACATGTGGTAGAATCTTGGCATATCAAAAGTTGCACGCTGAGGTGGCAATCTAAAAATGGCTTGAGCCATTGGATTGAGATTTTGGAAAGTTGTCAAGAGTCAATTGGATCAACAATTCTAAACAGTAAAAATTTAGTAAGGCTCCTTAAATGAATTAGTGGGCTGGGCCCATTTTGAAGAAAGAAAAGACAAACAAGACACTTGGCAGCCACGAGCTATTTTGAAAAGGAATTGCTTACATCACAACTCCTAAACCCTTTTGACTGTTGATCTACTCATCACATCATCCCAAATCGGATGGTTCAAGTTGTTTTAACTTTTGCAGAATAAAACATGAGGAAAATCTAAGACAGCTCCAGCTGTTGGATTAGTTTCTTTTGGAAGCAATAAGAGCTGCTGGATTTAACAAAAAACACAGTCAGCAAAGAGATGCGGCCCTCAGACCTACTTGGAAGTGAGTTGGATTTTTGATGGCCGCAACATGGAAGATACAGGGAAATACAAAGCAGGACTGCAACAAAGGATTTTTGGATGGAAACAACATGAAAACAACAAGAAAATTCTTCGCTTATGGACAATTTGGAGAGAAGCAAAAATCAGAGAAAATCTCTTGCAAAATGAAGAATTCAAGGACCACCAAAATGAAAAATTGTTCCCCTTGAACTCACTGCGAGATGCTGCCCCCAGGACCCTCGCTTCTGAATAAAAAGAACAAAAAAAACCCGTCCGTTGGAGAATCACGTGGACAGAAGGCGCATTTTTTTGACTCAATGCCCAATGGAGATGCAGGCAATTCTGGAATCAACACTTTGCAAGCAAGCTTCCCCTATGAGCCGCAAAAATTTTGAGAAAATTCTGGCATTATTTTATTATTTTCCTAGTTTTGAATAATTTATAATCTTATTTCCTTGCAGGAAATAGTTCTTAGGCTAAAAGTCTATATTTAGTTCTCTTAGGCTAAAAAACCTATATTTAACTCGTTAAAGATAAATGTTTATTTTTACTTAGTGGGCTCACCTCACTAACTAAATATAATCCATGCAAATATAAAAGAACTAAAAAAAATAAAAGATAGATTGAATGCATGAGGATATTAGTAAAGGCTTTGTTTTTATTAAAAAGAGAAATAAAGCTTTTGAAGAAGTTTATATTTAGATTATCTAACGATGGATGTGATTAAAGGCATAACCTTAATTGGAAGTGGAGTCTAAGAGATTATTTAAGCTTTTATATTTACGGTATTCAAAAGAACTCGAGTGAAGAAGAAAATAATATTTTATTAGGATAAGGATGACTATTATTTTCTGATGATAATATTGTCTTGCAGCTCATGCAAGGTGTTAATGGATTC
The DNA here is from genome assembly GCA_019776745.2 of Taxus chinensis. Lineage (NCBI taxonomy): Eukaryota > Viridiplantae > Streptophyta > Pinopsida > Cupressales > Taxaceae > Taxus > Taxus chinensis. The sequence goes on along the minus strand of CM034150.1, from coordinate 60,093,284 downwards.
GAATTGTTGCATGTTGCACACTTCTTGCTCTTCTTCTAGTTTGTGATAAATAGAGTCTCTCTGTATTCTGCATCTTTTTCCTTGGATCTGTTTTGGTCCCAGGTTTATTTTACAGTATCATATCCTTAGTTTTTATTTCAAGTAAAGAATGTTTAGAGGCTTTTGATAAGCAGAACACAATTTGTGTATTCATCTCTCTACAATTGAAATAAGGTCTTATGATTTTTTCTACCCGTCAATTTTCTTCTTGTGGATGTCTAGCCTCATTTCCAAATTCGGGTTAGGTTTTACCTTTTGCTTTGTCTAAATATTGTTCTGTGCAAATAAATTACAGATCTTACGTGATTTAGGTAGCTCTGTGTTGTAATCTGGTAAAGGAATCAGATCGCTCTGTTCTTGTATATCGCATACTTTAAGAATTTATTTCTCTTCCCTTTTCACCCCCAAGCATTTATAATTTCAGCATTATAAGAACCAGCTTACTCTGGCAGTTGTTCTAGAAGCCAGTTCCCACACTGCAGAACATCGCATCTTATGTTCTGATGTGGGTGGCAGCAATCAGACATTTTTGAGCATTAACTGCAGCTAGGGTCATCACACTTGAAAAGCATTGAGAAGGTCATGTGTAACAAACAGGATTTGGTAGTGCCTTCAAATACAGAATTTTGAATAACAGCAATGCAACCTATTCTTCGGGTGAACTTGATTACTGGTCTAAAGATTCTTAGAATCTGCTCTGATTTTTCGTGCTGTCTTTCATTTGAAATTTTCGTGAGTTATGTGAAATTTGATAAAAGACAATCCATCCTACCATCCCATAAGCATAATTGACACTTCTTTCATTGCCATATTTAGCATGCAAACCCTAAACAACAATGAAAACTTCTATACTATTTGTTATATCCAACTATTACTCAGATTATGTCAAATGAACAATCATAGTCCCAATTATGCAAGAGGCCTGCCCACCTACATCCCAGCAAATATAAGAATAATTTAGAAAACAAAACCATCGTGCAAGCGATGATAGGGCCAAAATCAACTTCTTCCTTCATGAACATAATAAAGGAGGAAGCAACCTCGTTCCATTTGGCTGGTTGTTCCAAGGCAGTGACAGCAGGTGATTGCAATTAAATGACTTGGAAACTTTACATTGGTGTATTGTATCTGTAAAAGATATCTTTGATCAGACAATATCCACAATTCCTTGTGGTAAACCTTGTTAGATCCACACAAAAAATGTCGACTGGGTAATGGATTCAAAAGCTTGTCAATGGACAATTAAGATATCACTACTGAATAGCACATCCATAATACTGGTTATTATATCCATACAAATTGTTGATGTGCAAAGTGGGCTACCGTTGCTGGTCATATGTTCATCACTCAGTTTCTTTATTTTTGGAGATATGCCACTCTTGAAAGGAAAATGAAATAAAATAGCTTTTAGGTGCCCTTTCTGTTTGCAATTGTTCTCTGTATAAAGTAGAGCAGAAGACGGACAGTTTTAGCCACCTGTCATGTAAGCATGTTTCATAGTAGAGCCATCTCACCCAGTAAAGTCAACCATTTCATGTTTTGAACATTCTGAAGTATTTTATGCAGTGAATTACAAGTACAGCATGTTAAGGACAACAAAATTCAAAACCCTCACAGCAGAAATTAAAGCATTCTAGTCGAGGTTTACTAAATTTACAATTTTTTATACCATCATTAAAAGGAGATGGTTTGCACAATTTTGAATAAGATACCAGACTACTAACACATACACATCATTGATTATATCAATATTATATATAAGACGATTAGTAACCCCAATTTTTAAAACTTGAAGAAATCCAGCACTGACCTGTAATGCATGAATGTCAAAAATGACCAAACTTGTTGGTCCTCCTCTGGAAATGGGTATATTTGACAAAATTCTAGCTAGCGTAAATGCTGTAGCCACATCTCCCTCCTCTTCCATGCGCTCATAGGATCCAGTAGGAAAGAATGGCAGAACAAGAGTAAAAGATGACACAAACATCCTTGGCAATGTATATATGATGGAAATCTGCTCAAAAATGACACGAGGAGAGCTAAATGAGGCCAGGAAAGCTACATGTTGTCCTCGGATACCATGTGCATTTGGTATAAAGAGGTTAGGAAATCCGTCGGCAAAATTCCTAGATATATGGCACGATAGAAGTTTGTCAGGCCAGATTTAGTATTCATGAATCATAACTAGAGAATACAAATATAAAATAGATAACAAAAAACATCTTTGGCTTACACTACATGTTTTACCCATTTAAGGAATCAATATAGTTCCATTTCGTTCCACATGCATGCAAGGAAATTAGATGCACTTCAGTTCGCTGGTTAGCATCCAAAAGAAGAAAATTGAAATATACAACAATTCAGGGCATTGTATGATTATTCATTTCCATATACATTATACAAGGGACCTAAATTAGGAGTACTAAATTCTATCATCATTGCTTTATTTTCAACTGATTCTTGTTTTCCTTTCAGTGTAAAACTGAATTTTACTCATATAAGCTAACGATTCAGAATCAAAGATGCAACGCATCTAGAAATATGATCTGACATGAATGTCCAGAAAAAGTATAATACCAACTCACCAAACATGAAATGGCCCCTCACAGTTTGATACCAATTTTTAAAATATCTGCTCCTTTCAGCTTTGCCTGACACATTCAAAGCATTTGGCCCGGCTTTGAAAGTGTCTTTACAGTCAGAAAATAAGTCCAAGATTAGGCAGAATAAGACTGTCATTCTGCTTACAACACAAAACAAAACAGCAATTCAAGCATGCCATAAAACTAAGATAACTTTCTAAAGCATGGACCCAGTAGTTTAGTAGTTTTGCCAATAGACTCTGGTCACAATCAATACTCAGAACTTGTTGAGATTGAGCATATTCGTGAATCTATCAATGCGCCGTAATAGCTTGATTATTATTAGGCTTAGGATTTTTTTAATTTTAATTAACTAATTTATATAATTATAACTTTTTTAAATTCTACAGGCACTTTTATAATGTTTTCCTAAAACATTTCTCAAGAAAGATGTTCTGGAATTGCAATTGCGTGCCTGTTACTCCAATGCAACTCAATATTTTAGTTGCATGCAAGTACAAAAAACAACTGCATCTTGTTGTTTTGGCATGCCATCAGCCTTAGGTCTAATTTATTTCCAAAGAAGAGTGCTAATTATTGCTTGATTGTTATAACGAAGCCCTTTCTCAATAACTCTTCTTAAAATTCAGTCAAGGGTCGAATTAACATTGAACAAAAATCAACCACTCAACCAACCAGAGTGCACAGTACTAGGTGAAACCATGAAACAACAGTAAACTGGATACAGATGCCCAAAAAACAGACAACAGGAAGCACACGATGTATTCATGTTGTCCTCATTTTCAAGCATAAAAGATGGAAGATGAAGAACCACATATACTCTTCTAATACTTATCCTACATTCCTTTCTGAACCATGATTTCTATCTTATTCATTGATTTATACTTCTTGGCCGTGAAGGTTTCATTTCAACTTCCAGATAGTTACCCCGTCAGCTCAATGTCAATGGACCAGTTACCCAATTTGAGCAGTTACAAAAGTCTTCATGTCCATGAAGACCAGATAAATAAATCATTATTAATCAGAGTTGCAAGGATACAGATATGGATGTGGATAAGGATAAGTTATCAGATATGGATACGGTTAGTTTTTGAGGCCACTTGATATAAATACGGTTGGATACGGCATATATATAACAATCTATTTATAAATTTAAAATATATATTAATAATAATTATCAATTTTAAATTATAAATAAATTTATACATTAGATTAAAATTACATACAAATTACACAGTCGCAACCCAAGGGAAAGGTAGGAAGTTGGGTATTCAATGGATTAAAAAATTGCATGTTGTGCAGGGCAACGGAAAATAAGCAAAATGAAATACTTTTGCAGCTAAAGTGCATTACATAAGGACATTTGCAGTTTTTAAGCATCTTGTTAGCCTTTCAAAGGGGTTTTTTGGTTAAGTTTTTTTTACTATGAAATCAAATACGACTATAGTTGACCTGCATACCCATCTGGTTGTATCTGATAAGGCCCAGTTATGTGTTTGTACATGGATACGAATGGGTACGTCATCTGAGCTGCGCCGTACCTGTATCCTACAGTGGAGACACACCCTAGCAGTAGGGATGTTGTATCCTACAGCCCTGTAATTAATATTAATAAGTATAAATTTAGGGTGTTATGGCAATCTTGTGTTGCCAGCCTACCATTAACACGCCTCGTCCGATGATTCTTTGTATGAAGTCCAACTCGAGCAACACAAACGTTAACACCAAGCTCCATCCAGTGGCGAGACATTTGGCACGATTAATATTATCCGGACTTTGGGATGCGCCAGCACATCAGCAAGCTTGTTTGTCAAAGCAGTTAGGTTCTTTAGGGCACATGCAAGCCTCCAACACTCTAATGACACGTGGAAACACTACATGAGTTGGCATCTAGGACATGTGGCATCTACAAGGTTTTAAATTTGAGAAGACACATGGTAACATCATGACATGTCGCAGCATTGTTCTATCTTTGACTTATCCAATCTTTTCATGATTTGGGGCATGTGACTAAAAGCGGACAACATCCTTCAAGTGAACACATGGCAACAGCAAACAAGACCCTCCAATGGAACACATGGCAATGGCTTCAACTGCACATGGCAACCACATACCAGACCCTCCAACAGAACACATGGTTCCTTTAAATTCATGCAGGGGAAATAACGTAATTTTGCTAGTTTACTTAGGGATATCCAGGTGGCAGGGCAATTTCAATCTTATTCTTGGGTTAGTTCTACTCCAATGGAATGAAAAGTTGTTTGTACCTCTCAGGCAACTTAGGTAATGTGGCAATAGCGAATGACATTAACAAGAGGAAACGTGGCAACATGGCAGGACTTCAAGTTGTTTTACCATCGAGGCACATTTTTGCATTCCAATTCTTCTATAATGGTCCGATGCTTCAAAGTGCTGATGTTTCCAAAGAATGGGTGTGGCAAAAGATGACAAGTTTAGGGCATTCAAACACTTCACTTCAATTATTTGAGTCCAATGCCTCTGATTCTCTAGACTTCCGAAGCTTTGAGGAACTTGGTCATTTTTTCCACAAAATGAACAATTGTGTCCCCATCACTTAGACCTAGCCACCATCATGTACTAGGTTTGCTAATGATAACGCTTCTTCCCTATTGAACTTATAAAGTCAAGTTGTTCTTCTCCACTCTATGACAGAATTCTCCAACACAACCTACAACTGATGCATTGAGATAAACAACCCATCAGCCAACACTGCAATTGTGCTTTTTCCTCAACCTAGTATACTACAAACAACCCACCAATTTCCCTCCATGATTATTGTGGTCATATCAATACAATCTTGTGCCAAGATCTACAAGATGGTTGTGCCTAAATTGCCGCATTCGAAATCGGCGATGATTAAATTCATGAAAAAATTGTTGATAAGAAAATCAGTGATTAAATTGGTGATTAAATTCGACTATAAGAAATATACATTTGGATTAAATATATAAAAATGAAAGATAAATTCACATTTAATATATTAAATTTTAATAAAATGTGTTATATTTAATATTAATATTATAATATATAATTTATAAGATATATGAAAAAAAAATAATATTATATTAAATTTTAATATATATTTTATTAAATTTCATATATAAATACATTCAATATATGTTATATTATTTAGTATTAATAATGAAGTTTATATTATTTAAAAGTTAAAACTTTAAAACATTAAAACGTAACTTCAAAATGTTAAAATATAAAAAAATTAAACATAAACAGTTTTCATGTTATTTAAAAGTTAAAACTTTAAAATATTAAAACGCAACTTTAAAATATTAAAATGTAAAAACTTTACACAATAAAACTTCAACATATTAAAATTTAAAAATATTAAATCTAAAAAACTTTTGCCAATATAAACTTAAACTTTAAGCTTTAACAAAAGAGCTCAGGCTTTGCCAGTCGAGTCGTCAAGGCTCCTGAAACAAGCAAGCACTTCCAAACCATTACAAACTGTGGGTTAACAAGTTAATAGTGGACGCAATTTGCAGGTTAACAGTATTGATTTGCTCCTTACACAATCGCGATTTGCAGGTTAAGAGCCTCACACAGAAGTTAGAATAGTCTCAATTTGTTGCATATCAGACTTACAAATCGAACCACACAGGCTTCAAGCTTCGAGTGTGAGAAGTTTAGTGCGACTACAAGAGGTTTTATACACAAATGACAACGATTCAGGCGGAAACCCTAAAATTTAAAAAATTTAAAACCCTAATACGATTTACAACAATTTTTGCACGAATTTCAACTATGATTTACAATGATTTGGATAAAAAATTGATGTCCGGATGTAATTTGAATAAAATCGTGATTTTCAACGAATTTTTTGTGGCCTTTTCAAATCCAGCGAATTTCGAATTAATTCCTTCTGATTCGGCGAATCCGGACACTTAGGGTTGTGCTAAGGGACGTTATTGCATCAAACTTTCAATAACAAAATAATTATGAGTCTCCTAGTTGACATGCAGATTTTAAGTTAATATTAAGCTAGCCAAAACAGGCATGGTTTGCAAACTTATCTACCTAGTCAAACTTCCAAACACGCTTGCCCTCATAATTTCATACAACTTATCTTCACCTTGGCAATGTTTCCTCTAGCAACAAATCATGATTCTTCCACATTATCGCATTCTCTGTCATATTTTTGCTTCCTCAAATACAAGATGCGTATTATAATCATTGACCTCTTTCTCACCAAACCAATCCTTCCTATTTATCATTTTATTTTGTTCACTTCCTCTTCTAATGCATCCCTTCCTACACTTTATTTGGGCTACATTGACCAACAAGTTTTTGTGGTTCTTCCTCTTCAAACTTGCCAAAAAACATCATGCATATTTGTCGTTAAGCATAAACTATTATAATCATCACCTTGCTCACTTTGTTCTTTGACTTGTTAAACTTTTTTGTGACATTATCTGGACACTTATGCTTACCGGACCTTTCAGAAACATTTCCACAATTTGTGTGTCTTCTACTTGTTTCCCTTCTAGCATATTCTTCTAGTTTCTCTTTTAAAATGGTGGCAAACTTCCTTTGCTCGCTTTACAACTGCAACTCTCCACAGTTCTTTTTGCTCCAATATACAAGCCATCAGCTTCCTTGTAACTTCTTACCCCAACATGTACTTCCTTCCCTCATGTAGCTACTTCCTACCTTACTCCTGTATTATCTGGCTTGAGAGTCAAAATGTAGCAAACTTCAAATCTGTCATCATTCCTCGAGATTTCTTTTTCTGAAATTCGCAATGATCTACTACTCCTTAGGATCTGGATTCCAGGAGCAATCAGGGAGATAACACACTAAATTGCATAATTTAATGTGATATTTACAACAATGAATCTATACTATTACTTATAAACAATAAACAATGTAAAGATAATTTGGAACCATTCACTAACATAGAAAGAAACAATATTGGCACGACAAACAAAAACCACAATCACATTACTCTGAAAATTGTGTACATGATGATCTCTGAGAAGGGACAATAGTGACAGCAACAATATTTATTCTCGGGTATACAGTGCATATTTATAACTATAAGTACAAAGCAGAAGATCAAAATATGCAAAGCAACAATGAAACAGTTCATCTCCCGACATTTAACAAGAAGATGACATTAAGTCGTTGACGGTGAAGTCATGTTATGACTGTTAATGATGTTAATGAATTGGTGTTGAGTGGTCACATGTTGCAGTGGCTCTGCAGTGTTAACATTGCATGTGAGCAGGAGTGTTGACGCCGCACTGAACTTTAACAGTAATACAAAAATATATCTTTATTATATTTTCAATCGAGGGGGCACCACACCACAAATCACAAGGAGCACTGCTCCTCAATCCCGTAAGGGAGACAAGGAATACAGTGTATTGTTTGCTTTATCGGCACATGTCGAACTACCACTTAAATCGCCTTCTTTTCTTAATCAGCAATAACTTAAATTTCTTACTGTTTTTTGAGAATGTGAATGTATTCCTTCCACCCAGAACTGCTCCTCTATAAAATTCCCATGTGTTCTTCCCAGCAATGCATGACAAGCATCCATTGGCAGGACCTCACCCACCACTTCATCATGGTACTCTCCAATATTGAAATTCAGTTTGCATTTTTCCTTTACAATCACCTAATGCCCCTTTTACAACCATAAAACCCTAGAAGGATACAGTGTGGTGCATACTCCAAGTATCATTTCTGTGTCATTTCCATGGGCACTGAATTATTTGTAATCCCACTATCTATGATAACCCTACAGCATTTTCTACTAGCATTGGACATATACTTGAAAACACTTATCTTCTACCTCTCCTTCCTCAAGTTTCAACAGCAATCTTCTTCTAAATATCAAATTCTCTAGCTGCTTAAGTTCAATGGGAGTTAGTTCTTCCACTCATTCATCCTCCTCTACTTTAGGCATATTTTCTCTTGGTTCTTGTTATATTCCTTCATTTTTTGGCCATTGACATTGAAATGCTCAATGACTATATGCTCCACACCTTAAAGCAAGTTTATTACATAAAACCTTAATCATAACCATAATCTCTTCCTACCTATCCTCTTCCTCTACAGAGATATGTAATAGTTAGCTTAGCATGAGGATACAGTCACAATACGTTGAACTTTTTAATTGTTACATAATTGAAAGCTTAGAGTATGCAATCAGAATGAGTTGAATTTTTTAACAAGTAATAAAACAAACACATGTAGTACTAGCTTGACTCCTCACTGAGCTGTTTCCGCTGAGTAATCAGGCAGTTGAAATCAATACTTTATCCTGTAGCTTTGAAAAATAGAAGTAACATAAGTTGAAAAACTTTATTGATAAAAAATACATGCAGTGGTAGCATGATCGCTGGCAGAGAGGTTTGGCTAGAACGTAGCTTAGAAGGATAAAATCAAATAGGTTGAAAATGTTATTCAAGAATACAATCAATTGGTCATAACTTGATACCTCAGTGGGTTGTTTCTGCTAAATAACCAGGCAGTTGAAATTGATAGCTTATCACATAGCTATGAAAAATATAAACGAGCGGCCCCATGCTGGGGGCAACCGCAAGGAAAATGTGTAGGCAGGTGGTCCCGTGGTTTATTTAATTTTCATTAACTGCAAAAAAACAGAATCTACTCCTGAAAAAATTGAGCACCGGCTACATAAGGCGACCTGTTCCAACAACTCAAATGGGTGGGGGGTTGTAAATGTTTGTTTCTGCATTCCATGTTTTTAGGCCACCTATCCACAGAGCACCGGTTGCAAATGTTTTCCCCTCCAAATAATGTGTTGCATTTTGGAGGTAAATATATTTGCATTTGGCTCTATTCTGACAACAAGAGGGCATTATGACCCCCGTTTGAAATAGTAGGTAAGTATTATGCAGGTGTGAGGGTGATATGGAAATTCTAATCTGACAACAACAGGGATTCATTATTGTGCATAAATTGAGGGTGACACATCTGAACTACATCATTTGGGATAAAGACTGCAAAATCAGACCCCTATTTGAAATACTTAAGTATTGTGTAGGTGCAAGGATGACATAAAAAACTACATATTTCAATTTTACTATCATTTTTCGAGTCCATGCATGTAATAATCTTTCTAGTTTATGGAAATAGAGTAGTCTATATCGATTAGTTTCCATTTATTTAAAAAAAATACAAACTTCAAAGATCTAGTTGTACATGATTGGAGTGACTATTCCACACAATTTTGGTGAAATGAATATATAATTATCATGGATATCTACATACAAATTCAATTCCCACATTTATTCAAGAAGTAAATAAGTATTACAGACTTGAAGGTCGTTTATATCTCCCTAAGAATATTGTAGTCATTTGATAGAAATATCAAAATATGCAACAATCCCTTCCAGTCATCAACATTTTCACAAAATAAATGATTGTCATATTAAAAGTACTCATGTACATCAAGACCAACACATATTCCATTCTTCCAAACACATTAAAATTACGTAATTTTCTAATAATTCAGTTGTATAGTTACTTTTAAATTACAATGTTGGTTAGTTTTTATCTATGTTTATTCACACTTGTTTTATTGTAGGGATTAAGAAATATATCCATGGACGAAACATGTGTATCACCCAACTCTTATGAAGCCTGGTAAATTATAAGATATAAATCATTACTTTCAGACAATGATATTCCAGATGATGATGTTTACTTCAATTATTCATCCATCCCTGATTTTGTTCCAAGTACGCAATGTAAAATTTGTTTGTCCCCCTAGAGGCAATATTTTTAATGATGGGATCAATTATCAAGAACATTTTATGGTACACCTTGATGCTTCTCATTTATCTCATGGGTTTATGGCTTCTAAACATGCAAAATTCTTTTTAAAAAACAATTAAATGTCCTTCCCTCACAAAAGAGTAGAGCTTATTGGAGCACTACAGACACTTTGGTTCTAATTGAACATAAACGTAATGAGAGAGATACTCTTTCCAATGGTGATCCAATGAGTAAAGTCATATCACCCGCATAAAAAGTGGAAAATTGTGCATACTTATTGTGTTAATCATGGTGTTGTTCACACAATCAATGTCATGATTGATTGGAATGTCTTCGGCCTAATTACAAAAGAATTGGAAATTATGAAAAAAAAATTCCATCTGGGCATGAAAGTTACTGGACTATGAAAACCCGAGAAAGAACTGGGAAGAAGCTTCCTGGCAAAATTCTTTGAAGAAATTTTTGATGCAATTGAGTTTAACTTTGGTTAAGATCGAGCTATTAATCATGGGAATATTACCATTGACACTTCCAACACAAACCATGCAAATTATGATGATTCTTCTTAAATCTTCTCCAAATGAAAATGATCCATCCAATGAGCCTAAAACACCCAAAGCAACATGTGGAAGTCAATCCGCAAGTAAAAATATAAAAGCATCATATAAAACAACACATATTAGAGATACTATTGTTGAAAACAATAGGTTGGTTATTTCTACTATAGAAATAGTTGAGGAGGGGCATGTAAAACATCATGAAAAAGATTATGCTTTGGTTGAACAATGTTATAGAAAAGATTGTACTCTCATTGAACAAAACATGCAAATTGATAATTTAAATAAGGAGACGATGATCAAAATTGAAGAGTAATAGATAAATGTCTCAATTGAGTTTGGTTTCAGCTCTAAATATTATAGGGCAGGCCATGTTGAAGATTAACAAATCATGTAATAATAATAAATGATTTGTATAATGTAGTACTTAGGTTAGGCAAGGACCATTGAGTGGATTCATCTTTTTTGTGACTATTTTAGAATGTAAGTGTTGCAGTCTTGTTTGATTGGCCAGGTTATATAGTCATTCAATATTTTTGTAGAACATATAATCCTTGGGAGGTTGTTAAGTCTATAGTTAGATAACATGAATATTGTGTTTTTGGTTTCTTTGTATGAAATTTTGTATTAAAATCAATATCATTATAATTTTTGGTTCTCTTTGTAAATTTAATCGATTATCCTTACAAAGTTACCTATTAATGTTCTCTTGACCATGTATATAAATCTCGGCTCATGGACATTAATATAATGCATTTCTAATTTACACAAACTAAAAAGTACATGTATGTGTTTAGGAACAAATAATTTATAAAATTACAAATTTAATTAAATGATGTAGAGGATGAAACACACTGAATATAAGCACTTATAGTTGGTTTTATTAAAACAATTTTATTATGTATGTTTTTTTGTCTATGACAAAATCTTAACATTGATATTATGGTTATAAGTGGTTTCAAAATTATTTATGAAAACAATTTACTTTTTGTTTATACCAAAATCTTAACATTGATATTGTGGACTTGTTTTTGCTTTTGTAGGGAACAATTTACGTTTCATATATTTTGAATTCATATCTTTAAAAATAGTTCTTACAATGAATATTGATTCAAGAGCAACAATAAAAGTCCTCTTGACGCGTGCATCAATAATTATTCAATTGTCATTGTAAATTCGGGTTGATCTACAAAATTCAACTAGTATGTAGCATGTATCAAAGAGGTATACAAATATATTCATCTAAAAGTGTGCAATGTTCAAATGTTGAAATTTAAGATGACATGAATGTAGAGCTCCATGCAATCACTTCTCAACAAGAAAACATGATCCTTGAAATGGAATTATCAAGTTTGTAAAGGGGAGTGAGGAATCAAGGTCAATGATATGTCAAACCATGCTCCATTGGTGGAACCACTATGTTTTTAGAGTCATATATGATTATCAACGTTGTCACAACATCTTTATATTGTCATATGCATTATTTACATCTCTTTGTGACTCCTTACGTGGAGACCTTAGTTGAGATGGTATACCATTTTCACTGACAGCTTCAGTAAAGGGTAGGATGTTTTCAATAGAGAAAGAAGTGGTGATTGCAGTTTTACGATTATCTTCTGGAATGGCAATGATTAACGTTAGTGAAATTTTTAGTTGTGGAAAGTCAATAATAGTTAGATTTGTAAATAATTTTAATTAATGCCATGTGTATTTGCTCTTGTATTCATGTCTGATGGCCAATTGATAATTTTGAATTTGAGCATGTAAAAAAATGTTTTTGCCAAAAACGAGGTTTTACAAATTGTCGTGGGGATATAGATGTAACACATTGAATTTCAACTGCCCTCTAATGAATTATGTTCATATTGGTATAACAAAGATCACAACTATAGCATGTCTATACAAGTCATTATTGACAATAATATGTGTTTCATGGATGTATTCACTGGGTGGCTCAATTTCGTTAATGATGCCAAATTGTTGCGGAATTATTATTTTTATAAACCATGTGAAGGTGGGGAGAGGTTAAATGGTTGATCGGTTTATCTTGGTTCAACAACCATGAGAGAGTAAATTATTGGTGATGGCGGCTATCCATTATTACCATGTTAATCACACCATTTTTAGGGGCTCTAACAAATGAGAAAAGAGAGTTTAACTTCAAGTTGTCCTCAACATGTATTATTGTTGAGTGTGAATTTGGAAGGCTAAAGAATACATGGTGAATTTTGAATTCTATGAAATGTCAGCCTAATTTGAAAATGCTACCAAAAACTATTCTTGTATGTTTCATTTTACATACTATGTTATTGGCATTTGATGAGTGTTGCTTTGATGCAAATGACATGAATAAGAACGAATACAGTGTGCCAAACATTGAAGAGGTTCTAGGTGATCCCATGACAACACAAGATCAAGTGGCTTTAATGGAATTCTTTAATGGATGAAATGACATAACTCAATCAAATGCATAGTTGTTGTGTCCCTAGCTCGTCTATGTTAGAGAAAATTCAAATATATTTTAGTAGTAAACAATTTTTGCTATGTATTTATGATTCACACTATTGTAAAGTTTCAACACAATTTTGTTTTGGAAATTTATTTTATTTTGTTCAAATTAATGCAATTTCTTTTATATTGTAGCATTAGACGAAGTGACTTTTTCTTTTTCCCCATTGTACTGTAGATCAAAGATTTGTGTATTAGTTGTTATTGCATAATTTTGTGTATTTAGGTTGCTAAACTAAATTTGTGTGTAATAAGGTTGTGACTGTAACTATTTGTTATATGACAAGCTTGCAAATTCTCTATTCCGTTTGTTGTAATATAACTAGAAATATCTATGTGATGTGTAAGAGGTTGCCACTGAAATATCTTTGTATATATGGCTAATATCATTATTTCATGATAGACATTACACCCATTATAGATTCTTCTTCAGTTCCATTTTGTTTGGGCAGATCTATTATAACTGCAAATACATGAGTAATTAGGTGTGACTGCAATTGTATTGCAAATTCAATGCAATTTCTGTTTGAGTTATTCAGCCCCGGGCTTGTATGCTTGTGATGAACATCACAAGCCAATGGAGAGAAAATCAAATAAAGAATAGGTCCATCCATAAAATTTTTCCATATTCTCCATTTGCCTTCCAATGATTGAATGAGGGTTTTTAGAGTTGTAGAAACAATTCCAAAATGCATTAAAAGCAGATAAATTTGTTTATGGTCTTATTCAGTTATATTTTCCATTGGATCTACTGATTTTTTCGTTATTTTGTTTGTGAGTTGGTTTTTAGAATTGCAATGTTGTTAGTTTAACCGTTATAATTTTCTAGCATATGGAGATATGCAGGGTATTTACAGCTTTAGTGTATTATTTTTGTTGTATAATTATGTTCATGGAAGTGTTTTTATGTGCAGATCAGGAGATCTTCGTACCATGATGTGATAAGGGTATCAGATCGAGAAGGTGTTAGATATCAGGGGTGTGCAGACCTAAATTAATCAAGGTTGTGCAGACCTACATTATAAATAGTGCTAGATACATAATACTCTGTAAATTCTTTGCAAAAATAATTGGAAGACAGAACTTCAGCGCTGCTAATTTCTCCTATAAATGTTGTGCAGCACCTGCTAATTTCTCCTATAAATGTTGTGCAGCACCTACTACAACCTTAAGCATTGCCCCCAACATGGGACCGCTCCTTAAGCAAAATAAGTTGAAAAGCTTAAAGAGCAGCCCCATGCAGGGGGCAAGGCATAACTTTTTAGCAGGTGTTGCAGAGCATTTATAAGAGAAATTTAACAACCCTGCGATCCCCTGTCTTCCAATTTTTTCTGCAAATAGTTTGGAGAATATTATGTATTTATATTTAATTTTAAAACATTATATTTTTAATTTAAAACTACAGCCAGCTGCAAACTGGAAATCCAAGAAATGGCTTAGTTGACCTTCATAGTTGTTTAAACCAGCCTTACAGTCATTGTAGATGAATTTCAAGTTAACTTCATCAATCATGTGTGACACAAGGCCTCACATTGATAAAGAAGAGTGGAAAAGAAGACTTATATCATTAATTGGTTCTCAGTTTGAATTATTATCAATGATTTGTGAAGGTGATAAGGATGCTCCCACAGTTCAATTGTCTATAAGTAATGGTGTTCTAGCTGCCAAAGCCGCCCAAGAGGTATGGTAGAAGCCTAGAGATTTACCTATGGCGAGTAAAATCAATAAAGAGAGCTTATTACCTTGCTTGGGAGCATGGAAAAGGGTTAAACATATAGTTTCTATAATATGGCTTGCAATTGAATGTCATATGCAGAGAGCTCCTTTCACTTTAGGCCTTGGGGAACCAAATCTATCAAGTAAGCCTATTCTTGAATACAATAAGATCTATAGACCAAGCTATTTGTATTCCTTCAAGCAATCTTCACAGTTCTATAATGTAGAGGATCACACAATCTACATTATGCATCAGATCTTTGAGGCCTGGTTGTTTGTAGCCCAATTGTTGTTGAAGAAAATTCATCGAATAGACCAAGAAGATTCAATAAGAGCATCCAATGATTTTTGGGTAATTGAAAGGATTTGAAAATTGCTTACAGATATTCAATATCCATTCCCATTAGTTGACCTAGATGATTTTTTACGCCTTAAGCATCAATTGTTCATCAGTAGGGCTACTAGCAGTAAAGGTAACTCCAATGGTGCATATTGCCTTAGATCTACAACTCTTAGAAGGCTTACAGATGAATGCAAGGAACTAAAACATCTTGTGCCAAAAGTTGTGGGTGTTAAGGCTGATTCAAAGGGTGGACCTCGGCTTCAAGAAGCAGTTGTGCACTTGTTTTATTCTCATGGACTGCCAACAAGAGAAATCCCGTACGCTAGTGCATGTGTTCTCCATCTTCTTCTAACCTTCAAGCAATTGAATCTGAAATGAAAAGGTTTTTCTTCTCATATCAGCAATTGGTGATTCTGGTCACGTCAAATTTAATGAAGGATTTGAACCCACATTTGTAATTTCTCAGAGAAGAGGGGCATACCCAAATTTAACATAAATATGTCAAGTTGACATGGTAGGTGAGAAATCTCATTGAATTTGATAAGAAGGCATAGATTTTGAGTTCATATTTCCTGCCCTGCTAATTTTAGCTGTGTTTTCTTCTCTATGTGCAGGTCTTCAATGAAATAAGCTCGAGAGAAATGGAGAGGATAAATGTATTTCATGACATCCTGAGAAATTGGGTCTTCATTGCCATGTTGTCATCCACAGTTATTTTTCGAGTAATGATTATTGAATTCATGGGTTCTTTTGCAAACACAACTCCACTTAATTGCAACCGGTGGTTGTGTAGCGTACTAATAGGGGTTTTCAGCATGCCAGTTGCAATGCTGGTTCAAAAAATACCTGTCTCACTGAATCAACAAGTGGAATCAAAATTGAAATCTGAATAAGGCTCATTGAACTTGGAAGCCAATCCATGTCTGTTCATCTCCAGAGCTTTCTTTTTCCTCCTAATTTATAAGCCACACTGATCAAATCAGTCTAGGGAGCAGCAATGCAAGCTAGTAGATTTTGAGCAAAATATGCATGTGATCAAGAATGTGTTTTACCATGACTAGTGTGATTTACAGAGATTTTTTAATGGCAACCTCTTACACATCACATAGATAATTCCAGTTAAATTACAACAAATGGAATAGAGAACTTCTAACTTTGTCATATAACAAATAGTTAAAAGTCGCAGCCTTATTACACACAAATTTAGTTTAGCAACCAAAATTCACAAAATTATGCAATAACAACTAATACACAAATCTTTAAAGTAGTGTCGATCAAATTACACGACAAAAATTTGTTTACTACTAAAATATATATAAGGTTTCTCTAACATAGATGAACTAGGGACACATCAACTATGCATCTGATTGAGTTATGGCATTCCTTACATTGACAAATTCCATTAAAGCCACTCGAGCTTGTGTTGCAGCGGGATCACCTAGAACCTCTTCAATGTTTGGCACAATGTATTCATTTTCATTCATGTCATTTGCATCAATGCAACCCTCATCAAATGCCAACAGCATATTATGTAAAATGCAACATACAAGAATGGTTTTTGGTAGCATTTTCATATTAGGTTGACCTATCATGGAATGCAAAATTCGCCATGTATTCTTCAACCTTCCAAATGCACACTCAACAACAATACATGTTGAGGACAACTTAAAGTTAAATTCTCTAAACTCATTTGTTAGAGCCCCTGAAAACGGTGTGATTAACCATAGTAATAGTGGATAGCCGCCATCACCAATGGTGTACTCTCTCATGGTTGTTGAACCAAGCGAAATTGATCGACCATTTAACCTCTTTCCACCTTCACATAGTTTGTAAAAAAATAATTCCTCAACAACCTGACATCATTAACAGAACCAGGCCACCCAGTGAAAACATCTATGAAACGCATGTTGCTGTCAACAATGACTTGTACAGACATGATATAGTTGTGATCTCTATCATACCAATCCGAAGGGCATTCATTAGATGGAAGTTGAAATTCAATATGTCTTGCATTTATAGCCCCACAACAATTGGGAAAACCTCTTTTCTAGCGAAAACCTTCTTTCACATGCTCAATTTCAAGGAAGCGAATATGCATGGCATTAATAAACTTATTTACAACTCTAACCATTGTTGAGTTTCCACAACCAAAAATTTTATTGATGTTAACCATTGTCATTCCAGAAGATAATCATAAAACTGCGATAGCCATTTTTTTCTCCACTGGGAATGCCCTACCCTTTATTGAATTTGCAAATTAAAATGGTATATCACCTTGATTAAGGTCTTCACGTAAGGAGTCACAAGGAGATTCGAATAATGCATATGGTAACCTAAAAATGTTGTGAAAACGTTCATCATCATATATGACTTTAAAAATATTGTGGTTCCACCAATGCAATGAACACGGTTTGACATACCATTCAACTTGATAATTTTGTTTCAAGGATCATGTTTTTTTGTTGAGAAGTGATTGGAGCTCTACATTCATGTCATCTTCAATTTCAACATTTGAACACTATACACTTTTAGATGAACATATTTTATGCTTCTTTGATACACACCACATGGTAGTTGAATCTTGCAGATCAACCCAAATTTGCAATGTTAATTGGACAATTATAGATGCACAAGCCACAATGACTTTTATTATTGCTTTTGAATTATTATTCGTTGTAAGAACTATTGCTTGGAAGATCTGAATTTGTAATATATGAAATGTAAACTACTCCCTACAAAAGCAAAAACAGGTCCACAATATCAATGTTAATATTTTGTCATAGACAAAAAAACATACATAGTAAAAATGTTTTAATAAAACTAGCTACAAGTGTCTATATTCAGTGTGTTTCATCATCTGCATCATTTAATTAAATCTACAATTTTATAAATTATTTGTTCCTAAACACATACTTTTTTAGTTTGTGTAAGTTAGAAATGCATTATATCAATGTCCATGAAGGGCAGCTGGGATTCATATACAAGGTCAAGAGAACATTTAATAAATACCTTTGTAAGGAGAATAACAACTAATTTACAAAGAGAATTGAAAATTATAATGATTTTGAATTTAATACAAAATTTCATACAAAGAAAAGAAAAACACAATATTCAAATTATCCAACTATAAAGTGAACAACCCCTAAGGATTATATGTTTTACAAAAATATTGATTGGCTACATAACCTAGCCAATCAGACAAGACTGCAACACATACATTCTTAATTAGTCACAAAAATAATGAATTCACTAAATGATCCCTACCCAACCTAAGTACTACATTATACAAATCATTTATCATTACTACATGATTCGTTAATCTTCAACATGGCCTACCCAATAATGTTTAGAGTTGAAACCAACCTCAATTCGACATTTATCTTTTGCTCTTCAATTTTAATCATCTTCTCCTCATTCAAATCATACATTTGCAGGCGTTGTTCGATGAAAGTACAATCTTTTGCATGACGTTGTTCAACCAGGGCACAATCTTTTTTATGACGCTTCATATGCCCCTCCTCAACTATTTGTAGAGTAAAAACAACCAACCTATTGTTTTCAACAATAGCATATTTTATATTTGTTGTTTTATATGATATTTTTCTTTTTTCCCCTGTGGATTGACTTCCACATGCTGTTTTGGGTGTTTCAGATTCATTGGATGGATCATTTTCATTTGAAGAAGAAGAATCATCATAATTTGTATGGTTTGTGTTGGAAGTGTCAATGCTAATATTCCCAGGATCAAGAGCTCGATCTTGACCAAATATCAGCATCATTGCATCAAAAAGTTCTTCAGAGAATTTCGCAGGAAGTTTCTTCTCAGTCCTTTCTCGGGTTGTCATAGTCCAATAATTATCATGGCCAGATAGAATATTTTTCTCATAATCTTTAATCATTTTGTAATTAGGTTGAAGATGTTCTCATCGATCACGACATTGCTTGAGCATGCAAACAACACCATGATTAGGACAATAATTTTGAACAAGTTTCCACTTTTCTGCGGATGATATGGCTTTACTCATTGGACCACCGTTAGATAGTGTCTCTCTCACTACGTTTAGTTCAATTAGAACAAGACTATCTGTAGTGCTCCAACGAGCTCTAACCTTTTGCAGGGGAAGAACATTTGATTGTTTTGTAAGATCTTTGCTTGTTGAGAAGTCATATCCCCTTAAGGTAAATGGAAAACATCAACATGTGTTGTAAAATGTTCTTGATAATAGATCCCATCATTAAAAATATTATCTCTAGGAAGACAAACAACTTTTGTATTGTGTACTTGCGTATTTGAAACAAAATCAGGGATGGATGAATTATTGAAGCATCTGGAATATCATTGTCTGAAAGTAATGTTGTATATCTCATAAAACCATACTTCATAGGAGTTGGGTGAAACACATGTTTGTCCATGAATAAGTTTTTTTAATCCCTACAATAAATCAAGTGTGAATAAACAGAAATAAAAACTAACAAAAAATTGGAATTTAAAAGTAAATATGCAACTAAATTATATGAATGTTATGTCTTAAAAACCGGAAGCATCACTACTATGTTACAAGAAATATTAACTGCCATATAGATTATAAACTGTACAGCAACACATGAATTGTAAGCCAGATTCAGTATGACATTGGGCACACAAATATCTCCCAGGAATTATAATTCTTTCAGTAACTCTTGTTAGCATGTTGGAGTTCACATGTTTGAGAAACTTTACTTCTTATGCTTGTATCTATATTTGAATATATATCTCATAGCCATTAGCTGACTTTGAAACAGAGTTACTATGTAACAGAACAGCAGATTGATTATGACCAATTCTCATTTCATTATGCCATGATTTGGCACCTTTGATCAGGGATATGTTCCTCACCAAATACATTTAAAAAACCTGTTTAGTTTGTTTAAGGGCTTACGCATTAATGCGAATATAGTTTGCAATCTGTAGTTTCCTATGTAAACCCTGCATCTACATAATACCAATGCATTACAAACATGGTCCCTGACTTAGCAGTTTTTATTCAGATGTGTCAGCCTCAGTTCATGTGCAGAATGAGTACCTGTTGCTGTCAAGAAGAGCCAAATGCAAATTTACTTACCTCTGGAATGCAACCCATGATTTGGAGGGAAATAGTTGTGGAGGGAAATGCATTTGGAGGGAAAAAATTTGCCAGTGTTCTATGGACAAGTGGCCTAAAACCATGGAATGCAGAAAAAAAAAAATTCAGCCCCCCACCCATTTGAATCGCTGGAACAGGTCTCCCTATGCAGCAGGTGCTCAGATATTTTAAGAGAAGATTCTGTTTTTTGCAGTTAATAAAATTTAATAGACTGTGGGACCACCTGCCCGCATAATTTGCTTGCGGTTGCCCCCGGCATGGGACCGCTCAGTTAAATGATAAAAAAAAAAATACATGCGGTGGTAGCTTGATCCCACACATAGAAGTTTGGCTAGAATGTAGCTTAGAAGGACACAATCAAAATGGTTTGAAAAAGTTATTTAAGGATATAATAAATGATAGTAAAAGAATGTTTCAAACATTCAACTGAATAACCAGAATGCTATAATTTATAGAACATAAGGATACACCCAAAATATGTTGAAAAAGTTAACAAAAAAAGAATTAAATACATGCAAGATAGCTTGATCTCAAAATGAATCGAAAACCTTACTAAATAAACAAATAAATACCTCCAGTTAATGGATCTAAGCTCAATCGCATCAGATTCGGCAGCGATACGGCAAGCGAGATCGTGAGATTCAGAAAAGTAGAAAAGACAAATATTTTTCTTCTCCCTCATCTTCCCATCAAGGCCTATTTCAGCGGTCTCGGTTGGAGTCACGGCCAATGTGGCTGCCACTGCAGTTGACATTGCTTTAGAGTTACTTTCTGCGGACTGAGCTTTACGCAAACTCATTTCCTCGGCAATAAGACTAGGCAAAACCTTGCATGTGAGAAAAACTGATCCGTGTCTTCTGTTTTTTGTTACAGAAGCTACAGCATTGTTTTTATTATGGTGTTGCAGATACTCCTTATTTTCCCATTTGAAACCTTGGGCAAAGTTTCGGGCGTTAGATGATGATGCACAGGCAAGTGACGCCATAGACGATGCGTTCAATGAAAGACTATTTTATCGCCGCCTTTTAGGTTTAGATTTGAAACCTCAATTCATAAAGGCCTGGTTCCATGGAGAGGACAACTGCTTCGATTTTTCCGCTTCAGGTAATTCCATGTAAATTGTGAAACAATAAAAACTGTAAATATAAATACTAGCAATTGCAAATGAGTTGCAAGTTACGTCCGAGAGGGAATGAGATTTGTGTATACAATATAGTATGGGTACAAGGTGAAGGTGATTTGTGTTTGTATTGCATTACAAGTGGGGTTTGCGTATATATATGTACAACTCTTTACTTATTTAATGTTGGAGTTTGCCAATGGATCCTAGATCGTGGTATTGTTTTGTGCGCATGATGGGGGAAGGAGTATTTCCATGCCTTGTACGCCGTGTGCCAATGCTATGTTGTAAAGTCTTTTCTCCTCCTTCTTGCGTGATTTTAGTTTATATATATTTTAGTTTAGTTTTATTTTAATGTTTTTATTACATTTATATTTTATATATATAATACTTTTAATTTTTATTATATATTTATATTTGATTTTTATAAATTTTATATATATATATATATATATATATATATTAGTTTTTATTATATTTGTATTTAATAATATCTTTATTTTATATTTTTAAAAATATAAAGTTTTTTTTGTAGTCGAATTTAATCACGAATTTAATCGGTAATTTTTTAGGGACGATTTTTTTACGAATTTTATCTTCGACGAATTCGAACATGAATCCGAATGCAGTCACTTAAACTTTATACAGTACGGTAGTTGTAAAAAATCAAAAGCCCTAATCATAGCCACCCTGAAATCTAAAAAATCGGAAGCACTAACCATAGCTGATGATTTTTATACGATTTATTAATTTATAGTAGCTGAAATTTGAAGGTTTTTAAGGTTTTGATCTAATTCGAAAACAAAAATAAATCCATATGAGGTTCTTGGCAAGTTTACACAATTTTATTGAATTCAGTTTTAAATAGCTGAATTTCAATTTCTTAAAATTAAAATCAGCGATTTCCATGACTTAGGTAATAATAACTTTAACATGTTTTGACTCTTGTTATCATTGCATTACTTTACCTAACGTCATCTTGCGATTTATCTCAACTGAGATTACATTATGGTATGGCAACATTGCATTTTAGTCATTACTCAATTGACCTCCACGAGCCCTTAACCTGGTGACATTTTCCCTCATGCATTTATGTTAAAATGTCATTAGGTTAATGACAATTCATGAAGGTCATTTGGGTATTGACTAAAAATCACAGGAATGAAAAATCTCGCAAAATTCAATAATCCAATTAAATCTCGTGGAAAGCCATCAACTTAGTATAAAATTCAAGGTTACTACATTATGATATTTTTCATATGTTGTAGTTGCAAACACCCTATGTATGCAAAATGTGGGAGCATATGGAAGGTATGTGAACTATTTGACAAAATGTCTCAATAAAATGTAGCAATGTTGGTAACAATGAAGCCTTGAAAAAAAAATGCTTTAAGAAAATACTGCTGCTTAGCCCAATTTGAAACACACAAGTTACATCTGGATCTTATGCATGAGTAACTGACTACTGTTGGTTTGACATGGTGCACCTCATTGAAGTGCCAGATTATATTCAGAGATTGCTTTACATGGCATTGTCAGTAATCTCTATAAGAACATTACCCTTTTTTGAAATGATGGAACTGATTAGCATCTCCCATAACAATTTGTCTTGCAATAATCTTGGAGATAAAGTTGGTTGCAGTGTGGCAGTCAACACATACATGGAGGTTCTTGACAACTCCAATAGTTGTCACAGGGGCATGATTTAACAATGCAAATGCAATTTCCAATTTCTCACTATGGTGGTAGAGGAATAATTCTTTTTTCTCCTTGTCCATGTCATACGGTACATGTTCTGAATCTGAAAAATATCCTGCTGCCTTCATCTTCAAAGACATTTTCTCCAACTTTGCATAGATCTTCTGTGTCTGTGGGCGTGAGCTATCTCCTACACATAAAGCATGCACCATTTTATGGCCTTTAATCTAACTACATCCAGTTATCTTTTTAATTCCTCCATCTGTTGTCAATTTCCTTACCATTTGAACCTCACCTAACTTGTGCACTTCTGCATAGATGTTTGACAGAAGAACATAAGTTGCAGCATTTTGAGGATCCAGCTCGAAAAGAAGAGTTTCTGTAAATAATCATAACCTGATATTCTTATGTGTGCTACAACGGTACCAAACAAACATATCCACACAACCCCCATAGATTTATTGGCATGTTGATGATAAAGTTTAGAGTTTCCTCAAGATAGCCAGCACGGCCAAGAATATCAACCAAGCAGACATAATATTCAATTCTAGGTGGAATGCTATAAGCGGCACTCATGCCACTAAAGTATTTACAGCCCTCGTGCATAAAACCTGCATGGTTGCATGCTAATAAACAAAAATGAAGCTTACATGGTCAGGTTGTGTTCCATTAGACCACATCTCTTTGAGGTGGTTTGTCAAACAGTTGACTTGTCTTGTGTGTGCTTCCACATTTTGCATACATGTCTACTAGGGCACTTGCAACTACGTCTGACAAAATCCGCTTCCATTATGCTTAGGTGATTGTCCATGCCCTACTCTAAAACTCCCATTTTGACACAGGCTGGGAGGATTCTGGCAAAGGTTGTGGAGGCTGGTTTTACACCTGCCAATTGCATTTGCTTGAAAGGTTCCAAGGCCTTGAAAGTTTACATGGTCACGGTGTGTTGCTACTGTGTTCCATTAGACCACATCTCTTTGAGGTGTTTTGTCGAACAGTTGTCTTGTGTATGCTTCCACATTTTGCATACATGTCTACTAGGGCACTTGCAACTACATCTGACAAAATATGCTTCCATTATGCTTAAATGATTTTCCATGCCCTGCTCTAAAACTCCCATTTTGACACAGGCTGGGAGGATGCTGGCAAAGGTTGTGGAGTCTGGTTTTACACCTGCCAATTGCATTTGCTTGAAAGGTTCCAAGGCCTTGAAAGTTTACATGGTCGGGGTGTGTTGCTACTGTGTTCCATTAGACCACATCTCTTTGAGGTGTTTTGTCGAACAGTTGTCTTGTGTATGCTTCTACATTTTGCATACATGTCTACTAGGGCACTTGCAACTACATCTTAGAAACCACTTCCATTATGCTTAGATGATTGTCAATGCACTGCTCTAAATCTCCCATTTTGACAGAGGCTGGGAGGATGCTGGTAAAGGTTGTGGAGTCTGGTTTTACACCTGGCAATTGCATTTGCTTGAAAGTTTCCAAGGCCTTTCAACAAAACCATTTTTTGCATATCCTGTTATCATTGCAGTCGATGACACCACATTTCTCTCAGGTATTTTGTCGAACAGTTAACATGCTTCCACATTTTGCATACATATGTACCAGGGCACTTGCAACCAAAACAATTGACAAAAATCCCTTCACCATAATGCTTTGGCAGATGTCCACACCCTTTTTCAAAGCTCCTATTTTGGCACAAGCTGGGAATATGCTAGCAAAGGTTAATTGATCAGATTGGACACCTGTTGGTTGCATTTGGTGAAACAGTGTCAATGCTTTGTAAGGATGCTCATGTCTTTTGTTAGCTGATGAAATTAGAGGGCAAGGTACCCACGAGTCCAACATTGTGGAACTGAATCTCTGGGTCACCCTCTCCAGTGATAACCCACATCCAAAGCAATTCTTCACATGTCCTCTGCTAACCCCCTCTTCATTACACAAGCTGCTGCTGTCCTCATGCAAATTCAAACCCCTCTTATAAAATGCCTCAACAGACACCCTGGGTAGTGACAATCCTCCCTCCACGTCAACTTTAAAAATAAACAAAGATTAATTAAATCTCACAAATAATGAGAGCAACCACGTTAACTTCAAAAACAAACAAAAGATAAATAAAACCTCATAAATAAAGAAGTCAACCTTTATGTCCAGAGTTTGAATCCTTAGAAAGCTGGAATCTTTATTGAGTAGAATAAATGAGGAATGATCTGGTGATATTACACAGCAGTATTGCCAGTACCCAAATTGAATGGCATACCTTTTCAGGATCCCCGCTTTTGGATTCGGCACACACAGTGTGATCCTATGCTATCAACGAAAGATAGAGGGATATGCATCAGGAAGCAGTAGAGATGCCTAAGATGACAGGTGTGCAGCGAAATTGCTTTCAGCGTGATATCAAATCCACACATACCAAGCCTGTGCCACTTTCGGATACTGATAAATTCAGATGCAAAATGCTGATTGACGGAAAAAGCTGATGGAAAGGTGCTCGAAAGGTAGGCCGGAAAATGTTGCCGGAATTTGACACTTTCCAGCAAAGCCTACTTCATAGTAAACGCCTCCGGCGAATTATATATGAGCGGTTTTCTCGGGGAAGGTGGGGGCTACGGATTTGCAGTTGTGCAGACATTATTCTGGAAGAGAAATACCAATTTGCAAATCACAATTAATTTATAAGTGTAGGGAAATGCGCGACTCGATCCACCTTATTATACTGCCCAAGGGAGTGTATATAGGAATCAATTTCTAAAAACATTTAACCTTAAAAACCAATAACATTACTCCACTTGTTATTTTTTTTCTTTTAAGATTTTTGAAAAATAAATATTTATTTCTTTTTTAGAATTATTTATTCTTTTTTTCTTATTGGCCAAAAAAAATTTATAACCATATTTGAGATTTTATGATTAATTTAAATAGGCATTTTTCCTTCCAACCAATAGATTGATGACATGTAACAAATATTTTTATTTTCTAAAGTTCAAACATTACAAATGTTATGAGAAGGCATAAATAAATTTCATAAATAACTTAGCCAATTCACTTGTATGAAGTAGAGGGGTACAAATATATGTTGCAGAGGTCGGCAGAATATCCATTGGAGATAGCGGTGAAGATATGCTCGCCATGATACTCATGTCCTTGCCCTCACATGGCACTTCTTGTTAGTAATGAGCGTTATCAGCGAGCTTACGATTGTGTTTCGGTACTCGCCCATGTACACCTTCGCAATAGCATTCAGCTACTCTATCCTACATGATATTTGTACAAACCAGATTTTTAATATGGATCTATTGTATTATTCAATATCATGTGGAGATTATTCTGTATCAAGATTTCAACCCTTCACCTTCCAAAAAAAGCTAGGCTTTAAGGTGAGCATGGATCATCCAGAGTCTAACGTTGGCCGATTCTCTGATCTGCAATACACATCATTTACTAGCTGGGCACTTCAAGGAAGGGGATTTTTCAAGGCATCGATAGGGCTGAAATTGGAGTTGGGTATTCCAGGGAACTGCAAAAACTTTTGATGTCATACAAATGCACAATGTGGTACATCGACATCCGTGAAAGGTGTTGTGAGGTGCACTAACAACGGTTATAAAGGAGATGGATCTGTTGAAGGCGTTGGATGCATGAAAGGTAATTTTCCTAGCATTCTTTTTTTCTTTCTGGTTTCATATTTGAAATCACGGGCAATTTCTATTTGAAGCCAACTATCCTACGCTTGTTTTTATTAGCTACATTTACCTGTTCTTTGCAATCTATGTCATGCCCTGTTTTCAGTTTTGAGAAGTGTGGAAAAGTTGTGTTCTTACCAATTTACTATCTTTTCTTCGTATGCCTGCAGCATATCTTGTAGACAATGTAACGTTTTAAATGATAATTTGTTCCTGCTAGTCCTTACCTTGGATGTTGCCTTTTTTTCTTTGGACAAGACAAAACAAATAATGGTACCCCCATTCATAGGTAGCAGCATGTCATTGCATTTATTTCCATCATTCTAGTTCAAGTGTTTTATAGGAAGCGTGAAAACTAATATATTTTTGAAAATGTTAAACATGTTAGTATTTCATCACATGTCATCTTCCTTCCTGTGCATAGAGTGATCTTATTGCAATTACTATAATTTTGAAGAAGTTAAACATGTTTGTACTTAATCATATGTTATCTTCCCTCTTATATTACCTAGTTTGCATTCTAAAATGAATGTCAATTTCATCAGTGCACATGACACCATGGGTCATTTCCCGTTGATTGTATCAACAGCACAGTCTAAGGAATGTAACAACATAACAATATAAGAGATTGGCTGCTAGTAATACGGACTAAGCTGCCATAAAATTTACTCATTTTGCGAGTGTTGAAAGCCCATTCATTTATTGCATATGGTATTTTCCCCTATTGTCTTTTTTACTTTGGAAGAAAGGATAAATTGACTGACAACCCACATGGGAAATTTGTGTACTTCATCGAGGTCAGATCTAGATTAGTGGGTTGATGCTTCCAAAATAGCTTTACTGTTTGTGTATGATTGTCATCTAATTGTGATGTTATTTGGCCTTGTGGGTTGTGTGGATGATTGTCATCTAATCGTGATTGACAGGTTTGCCTCCTCCAACTCCGTGGATGCTGACACAAGAGTTTCAAAGACCTTATTCTCAGCCTCCCTCACTCTCTAAACTTCCATATTTGTTGTCTCAAGTTTCATATTAGCCTCCATAGCTTGCATTGCACCTTTGACTCAGATTCCTTCCTCATTTGTAGATCAAAGCTGAGTTTTTTCAGCAAACCCCGAGCTTCAAATAGCTTTCACTCAAGATCTTTGGAATTTGCCAACTCTTTAATTTTATTTTCCCAGCCCATACTTCTGCTAAAGATGAATAATAACTATGGAACTGCACGACTGTATACATTTTTTACTTGTGCTCTAACTATAGTGAATGTTCATAGTTCTTCAAATTTCTGTTGTCAAACTCTTATCATAGGTGAATTCTGGTATGGTTTTGAAAGCCTTGTATTTGATTCTAGGCCGTGAATATAATGCATATAATTTTGCAGGTGCAGCGGCTATTGAAAGGAAATACTGCATACATAGCGGGCACAAAGAGTAAAGCAAGCAAAGGAGCAGAGTGATTCAATCCCGTTTTATATTCGGATTTTAGTAGAGTGATTCACATTGGCTGTTCCTGTTCGCTAAAATTTACAGAGCATAGCATCTTATTTGTAGATAAATTGTCAATAGCAGAAGGCCATTGTTCTTGTGATGTTTTATCTTTATTTACAAACTTTGATACTTTAAAGAACATTTGGTGAGATGACTAGATTCCATGTCACGGGTAGTCTGTTATTTAATGTCACAAGTTTTAACTCTTTTACAGTTGTTTTTGCAAAAATAACCCACAGTCGAATCGACATGTATACCTCTGTAAAAGGTAAAAATAAGACTCATGTGGGCATTTTTATTTATGTACTTTGGGTTTGAAATAATTTGGAAGTTTATTCCCTTGTTGTTATGCATAAGAATTTTTTCAATTACCTCTGATGTTTTCAACATGTTTTTCTACATCAGTACTGAAAAACAAGTTTTCCCCTCTGCAACTTTTGACAATCTCATCAAGGCCAGGCTCGTAAATGGGAAGTTGTTCACTATTCCAATCAGCAATTCGAGTCATTGAAATGTCTACAACAACTTCAATAGCATGGCATTTAAGGGCACTGACAGC
The DNA here is from genome assembly GCA_019776745.2 of Taxus chinensis. Taxonomy (NCBI): domain Eukaryota; kingdom Viridiplantae; phylum Streptophyta; class Pinopsida; order Cupressales; family Taxaceae; genus Taxus; species Taxus chinensis. The sequence continues at coordinate 60,064,052 of CM034150.1, read as the reverse complement.
CATTGGCCCACCGACATACCCAACTCCAAGGCAACATATTTTCACCATCTTCACATGCTGAAGAACACGAAGAACCAGAATGTAAGGAAATTTGAACATAGATCACTATCAGGAAGCATAAAGGTAAATGAATCCTATCAGTAACTAAAGTCAGGACAACATAAATGGTATGATAAGTTCATATTAAAAAAAATGATCCTAACTAATTGAGCCATTCTCGAGTAAACAAATATAGTTTCAAATGCAAAATACCATACATTGTTCAAGATTAATTCATGTAAACACATAATCATAGGCACTACACCCTGGAAAGTTAAGAAGACAAACTGATTCAAATTTACAAACTTTAGTGAGAACTCCCTTCAAACTAGATATTTACAAGTTTGCATGCTAGTACCAGAACAATAGAATTCGACATTGAAAATACAATAGGTAAATCAATATATGCATATGCATCTAAAGTAAGGAAATGTAGGCTTTACAAGCTCATTGTTTTTTGCATTTATTTCAAAATTTAATATTTACAATTTTCATCCATGCATTTTGCAAAACATCATCTTCGACAATATTTGCCATATCATGGCCTTGTTTTTATATTGTTCCAATAAAATTATGGAGCACGAGGGACCCCAAACAAATTTGTCACATTAAAAATTTCGTGGTGATTTTTAAAAAGTTTGGATGTCATCTTGGCGCCATGTCATATGTCTCGTGGTAGTGTCAGAAACGAAGATCTTTTAAAAAGGTCAAAATTTGAAAGTGAGCCGGTAAATAACCCTTGCTGCCTGAAAAGGTACATTCAACCACGTGGCGCACAAACAAAATTCCCTCTAATCTAAACAAAAACACATTCAATTCACTTCACATCAACCCTATCACTCTGACAGCCTCCACCATCTTTCCACAGTGTGCGCCAATGTTGCATTCAATGTTGTTATTAATTGCTAGTGTTTGTGTTTGACAGTGCGCACTAGGGGACGGGAAGATGAACATTCTCATCCTTTCCACCCTGCAACGATATCTAAAGAACTCAAAAAACCATTCGGTGCAACAGATGGAATCATGGAGGTTTCCTTATGTTATCTTGCACTTTGTTTCGAATCGCCAAGTGGGTCATGAGGTGAGCTTGATTCCATAGTTGTTTGGATCTTTTCTCTACAAGTTTCATGCAATGAGCACATTGGAAAACAATACAGGATTACAAATGTATATTCATTCTATATTGAGTTGTTTCAGTGCATGTTCTTGTTTAATCTTTCGTTCGACATGAACTCTATCGATATAATGTTGCAAATGTCCAAAAATAGGTTTTTTCAAGCATACACGTAGAACTAATGTTTTTCAGTTTATATTTTCTTATTTCGGTATATTTTTTAATCCCCTGTTCACCACGAATTGTTTTATTATGGTGTAGTAAATGTCCAAAAAAGGGTTTTTTCATGCATGCATCTTAGAGTTTTAAAATACAATGTTGTTATTGAATATACAATGTTGTTATTGAATATAGACTTACGTTAGTGGATATACTTTTGAGTTCAATTAACATAACAAGTGACAAATAGGTTATGTTTAGAACTAATGTTTTTTCAAGCATGCTCGCTAAACTAATGTTTTTTAGTGCATATTCACTTATTTTTGTGCCTTTTTAATTGTCTGTTTTCCACTAACTCTATTAATACAGTGTAGTAACTGTCTAAAAAAGTGTTTTCACATGCGTCTTACAGTTTCAAATTATTGAATATACAGTGTTATTGAATATATAGTGCTATTATTGAATATACATTTACATTAGCGGATACACTTTTGAGTTCAGTTACCATAACAACTGACAAACGAGTTCTATTCTAAATTAATGTTTTTTCAAGTGTGCACACTGAACTAATGTTTTTCAGTGTATATTCACTTATTTCAATGCATTTCTTTAATCTTGTGTTCGATACAAACTCTGTTAATAGTAAATGTCCAAAAAATAGGTTTTTTCCACGCATGCATCTTATAGTTTCATTATACCAAGTTTTTTCAGTGCATGTTCTTATTTTCAGTATGTATTGAATTGTTTCAATGCATGTTATGAAAATACAATGTTGTTATTGAATATATAGTACTATTATTTAATATACACTTATATTAGTAAATATATTTTTGAGTTTAGTAATTACAACTAACAAACGTGTGTTGCTCCGTATAATGTGTGGATATACATTGCATATGTGAATATACATTAAGTGTCGGTCATCATAACAACTAAAAAATATTTGAATATAAAGAAGTGTTGTGATTTTTTTAGGCGGTTGAAACCTAAATATAAATAAGTGTTGTGTTTGTTTATGTAGTTAATCTTTGAATATCCATTGTTAACTTTATATTGACTGGCTAAATATACACTAGAATTACTAAACACACATTGAATATATGGATTTAACTTTGTTATTTTCTACTACGCATTCAAATTTTTAATGTGCACTGAAATGTTGAATATTTTACATTTGAGTTTGTTAATATATGTTCTACCCACACTGTCATTTTAGATAAACACTTATATTGATTAGATGAACCCACATATTTAGGAGGTAAAATTACTGAAATACATTTTTAATATTCAAAGTATTTAAAGAATGTTTGAATATGTTGTCAGAAAATACGCAATGTCAAATACATGAAAATGTTTGCACTGAAATGAATTGAATCATACCTGACATCTGAATTACAATAACTAAATATAGCCCACCCTGACATAAATTAGTTCATCGACTGCTCTATGCTCACCAATTGTTTCATCTCTCCTAAGCACTTGAATAAAATATAATATACGCCTATAATTATGTCATAGAAATTTATGTGTTCAAAGGAAAAATTTACACACGTATATTAAATGTACATTTTGTAGTTTCAGTGTATGTCGATAGTTTGTGCTACACCTAAATGCATTCAAATTGTGTAATCATTATTCTCCTATCACGCTACATGGCTCCTCCTTCATTTGTAACTATGCACCATTGTTCCATTCAATGTTGTCATTAATTGATGTCATCCATTCATAACACTTTTTGAGCCACTTCCAACCTACAATGGCTCCATTAGGGGAACAAAAGAAATGTGTCTTCGAGGGTTTAATCATTGTTTCTTGTTCTATTTTGCTCTTTGTTTTGAAATGCCAAGTGAGTCATCAAGTTGGCCCGATTTTAAGTGGTTCTTTGATTTCTTCTTTACATTTTTTGTGCACTAAGCACATTCGAAGCCAGAACCAGGATTCCATTTGTATTTTCAATGTGTATTCAGTAATTTTAGTTTGTTAATATGAAATGATAAAAAAAAGTTTGAACATGTAAATAATGTATGTCTATACATTGAATATATGTAAAGAATGTTCGTCTATACATTGAGTATCAGTTAACATAAGGTCTATATGGTTCTTATTTTACTATATGTTTGAATATACACTGAATTATTGAACATACATTGAATATACATGTGTAAATTTACATTTTTCAACTACAAATGTTTATCTTGGTGTTGCCTGCAAATGTGCTCATTGCTCCTGGGTTCCTTTTTTTGTAAATTCCCTAACAGAAGAAGGTTTACAAAGGATTTTCTGATTGGGAGGATAAGGGATAATGTCACAAGTGTGTCTTTTGACACCATTAATCTACATGAAATATTAAGGCTTCTTTCTACATGTAAGGTCATTTATGACCTTACTCAGGTAGTGAATTGTTTTCCTTTGTTGTCATTATTCTAGAAAAAATTATACAAAAAAAACACCTATAAGAAGATAATGCATGTTTTTACACATTACAAAAAAAATTGCTTGTATAATGATAGGATGGAATAAACTACATATATTTATGTCTAATGATAAGATGAAATAAGCTAAAATTTGCTTGCATGTTTTCCCAATAAACTCCATAAATAAGTTTGGATCTTCTTCGCAAAGATTATAATTTCTACATTAATGTTATAACTTCTTACATTAAAAAAAGGTTGCATATATGGATACTACTCACATAAAAAGGTAGCATAATTCAATTGTGCGTACCACATATGCATCTAAATGGTACCAAAGTTGAATTATTTTTCACATGAGCAAATTGCATCTATGTTGTAAAAAATCACTTCTTTTGTTGAAGGAAATTTTTGATTTGTAGAAGTAGAGGTGTTACCTTGGTAATTCTCCATTTAAAATCCGGAGTGTAAATGTTGTAGAAATCCATCATAATTGGATGTTGTGAAGGAATAGGATTTCCTGGACTACTCAAATGTCTTTGCTTTTGCATTTCCTTTTATATCCTTTCTTTCTCTCGTTGTAGCTTCCCATGTTCCTTATTTTCTAATTTTCATGTTGTTATTTTATCTTCTCCATAGCCCTCATTTTTCTTTTACAATTTCTATTATGTTTGTATCCCCTATCTACTTGTGCAATGATTATTATTTTTCTCTCTTCACATTCAACTCCTTTAGTTCCTTCTTCCATACTTTGTGTTCGTCAAAAAATTTCAAGTAGTTAGTTGATGTGATAATTTGTGACTCCATGCTCAACCTTAGAGTCCTTTTTTTGCATGTTCTAATCTCTCATTAACCTTTTCAATTGGAAGCTTAAAAAAGTATCGCAATGATCCGTTGACCTAGTTTTCTGATTTTGCATTACATGGTTGTTTTGTTGTGTCTTGCATAAATGTTTGTGAGCACTCCAAATTTGTAGGTTCCAAATGACTATTGTCTTCATTTTTCCATTCGTTACATTCTACATAGTAATGAACTATTCCACTTGGCATGTTAGGAGGAGGGGATGGCATGGAAAGCGAAATGTCCTCATTAGAGAGGTCAATTGGAATCCCCATGTTTGCAAAAAATTCTTTCAACCATTCTAGTTAGTTAACTAGTGTTGGCATATTATCCCCTCATTGACTATGATGGGTTCTCATGTTTGACTCACATGATTTGGCGTGTTGTTGTCTTCAACTTGAACATGAATTTCAATTTGATTGCCTTGCTCAATATGACTTAAACTTGTACTCTTTTCTTGTTGATTTACATTTGTCACATGTACCCCTGATTACTGAATTTTTATCAGCTTGTTGTTGGCTTGCTTTATCATTTGTTTGTTGAATTTGATCAGCTTGTTGTTGGATTGATTATCCATTATTTGATAAATTGTTCAATGTCATCTTTGTTATAACCAACCATTTCCATAATGTTCTCCATTTTTGTTTCCCCCTCTATCAGCTCAACATTGAATGCATCACCGGGGTGCATGTCATTGACTAATGCATCTCTATTAAGAGGTCATGTTCTAGTCCTCTTAAAACCACCTTTTATATTTGATGGAGTTAATGCTCTCTTAAAAGCCTTATTGTTGAGAGCTACCAATTCAGACCTTCTCCCATCTACTTTGTGATGTTTGACCATCCATTTAGATCTCTCATCCTTAAACTAGGTTTTAAATGGTGAAAAACACGCCAACATATAAAGGTTGTATCCTATGACTAGTGTACGCAGGCAACTTGATTAGACATGTGCTCAATGTTTTTACCTCTTGGATTATCTTGTATGACATGTGGTTTTCATGGTCATCAAATATGAGTAGATGTCTATTCTATGGTGAAATACCACCCAAAATTGATCTAGAAAAGTGGCACAACCAATTCAGAAATAATTCATTTATCATCCATGTGTACGGTTGGGTTGCCGTACATGCCTTAGACTCACAATTGGAAATGTAGTTAGCTAATTGTCATTGTGCTTGAAATAGGTAGAATCATAGTATACTCTGCCTTGCTACATTAACACAACAAATTATTGTGATCCACATCTTACTCTTTAGGAGTATGTGGAGTGCATTTATATTGCCCATGTTTGCAATCACCTTCATCCAATAATTCCTACGAGCTTGCACACCGGTGTCATCGCACTTCCATATCTTTTATGGTTCATATTGCTTAGTTTTATACATTTGATCCAAGTTTTCATAAGAAGCATAAACTATGTTAGGCCTAAGTATGACTGGCTTATCATGATCAAGGCCTTCTACGATCCTTAAACATACATTTCTATGCCTCTTTCTGAACCCTGCCCACCAAGATATTTTAGACATACCATTAGTAAATGGAGTATTCCTTATCTCACATATGTGTGCCATGTGAGATTTTAATGAGTTTATTTGCATACCATGGCCCATATGAGCCACATGTTTACAATATTATACAATTTTAGACTCTTCTTAATATGTTAAAATGGTTAGAGGACCTTTGCATTTCATAGTTGTCATATTATTCAACCAGTTTGATAATGAACATGCTGAGACATGCCACTTTTTTGCATAAGCCCTAATGGAATACCCATTTTCTTCAACATCTCTTGTTGCTCCAACGATGTCTTCATTTGTCTACTCAATTCTGAAGCAAACTTATTTAGATGTTGTTGTGTGTTTTCCGCTAACATTATTAGTTACCTCCATTTGTGGTGCTTTTTTTAGCTTTGTTTCGTCATTTTGACTAGTCTAAAATTATTATTTTTGATTTGCTTTAGCTAACTCTTCCTCCAAGTCAAGTATATAATCAAGTATTTGGTGTCATTGTAGGGTGAAAATGGATGCGAATGTTCATTGTCTTGTCCCCTAGTGCACACTACCAAACACAAACACTAGCATTTAATGACAACATTGAATGTGACATTGGCACGTAGTATGAAATGATGGTGGATGTTGGTGGAGTGGTAAGGGGTGATGTGAAGTGAATTGAATGCATTTTTGTTTAGATGTGAAGGGATTTTTGTTTGTGTACCATGTAGTTACATGGACCTTTTTATGCTGGAAGGGTTATTTGTCAATTTGTTATTTAATATTGAATGACTGGTATTAAACTTGGGGAGGATCTATTTATATTTTGACCTATAACATATTGTTTTGAGATGTTGGCTTCTATAGAGCTAAATATTGATAAAGCTCTATGTTTAAAGCCAGGGGTTAATCTCACCTCGTGACCCACTTGGTAAGGTTCGAAACAAAGTGTAAGATAGACCATTGAATCTGCCATAGAGTCCCTTAGTGGCAATTGGTTTGAACAGGTATATTGGTGTCATTGTAGGGTGAAAAGGGATTGAATATGTTCATCGACTCATACACCTAGTGCACATTGCCAAACATTTACATGTAGCATGTAATCACATTATTGAATGTCACATTGGCGCGCAGTGTGAAATGATGGTAGATGTACGCGAAGTAATTAGGGGTCATGTGAAGTGAATTGAGTGCATATATATATATATGCGATAGGTATATATATATATATGATATATAGTATATATGCACCTATATATGCTGGATATTGTTATAACCAACGATATATATATGCATATTATGTTGTATTATTAAGGGGTAGTTTGTTGGGGTATTCAGATGGTTAACATCGCCACAAACTCATATTTCATATACACTGAAAATATTGAATATAAAATTTGAAGGTTAGCAGTAAATACATTGAATTGATAGAGTTTGTAGTGATTTGAACATTATACATGCATACACACAAAATTTATTAAATATGCATTGACTATACACTTGTAATTTTGTCATTTAATGTAGTGTTCACATTATTAATGTGATTATTGTAAAATGAATAATTACGTCAGTAATTATTCATTAATGGTTAGTCATATATATATATATATATATATATATATATATATATATATATATATATATATATATATATTGTTATAACCAACAATATTAAATGCATATATGTTGTATTATTAAGTTGGTTGTTAGTAAGATGGTTAAACGTATTATTGTTATAAACAATAATACCTAATTAAGGAATGTTGTTATATTAGTTTCCTATTTTATAGGAATGACCTATTCCTATATATTTGTATGCGTTCCCGTATGAAAATAATGAGAAGCATATTATTCTGACTGTGTACAATATCTGTTCTCTAAGATTTAATGCATTGTTTGAAATTACAAGTTTGTCGTTGTATATTCAATATATATTCATTAATTCTCATATATATACAGACAATAAATATAATACTAACTTGCAATCCTATTATTACTTACATATGTACTCATTACATAAAAAATATGGAGATTTGTTTAAAAAGGATCTAAAATCAGAGCTCACTTGATGACCAATTTAGTGACTTGAAAGACACAACAATATATTGAATGGTGTAGATTCAATATGTGTATGCATAGTACAAGAGGACAAAATTATATCATTGTATGTTATGTAGCTTTAGTCATTTAAGTGTATACGTGTATGTAATAGTTCAACATGCATGTTTGAAAACATCCTATTTTATGACATTTACTACATTGATCTAGCTGAGTTCGTGGTGAATGGAAGGTTAAATAGGAACGTGCACAAAAAGAACTCAATGTGGATTGGAAATACTAGAGCTCATGACTATTCAAACATTAACTAAGAACATGCACAAAAATAACTCAACATAGACTGAATATATGTTTATAATCCTAGTATTGCTTACAAATGTGCTCATATAAACATGAACGTAGGTATATTCATTATATTTTAAGTCATTTAAAAGTACATTGCGAAGGTGTTTTTAGTTTATATTTAGTTACGGTGGGGTGTATTCAGTTGACATATAAAATGTATATTCAGTTATTCTAGTGCATATGTAAAGTTTGATTGTGTTTAGGTTGAGCTACAAATCATCAACATACACTAAAACTACTAAATATACATTGTAAATTTTTCCTTTGAACACATTTCTTTCTGTTTCATAATTACAAGAAAATATTCCACGTATATTCAGAGATTCAAGTGTTTACGGTAGAGATAACAATTGGTGAGCATGGAGTAGTTGTTGAACTAATTTATGTTAGACTAGGGTGTATTCAGTTAATGTATTTGAATATAACTTGTATTCAGGGCATATTCATATTTTAACAGTATTCAAATATTCTTTAGTTGTTATGTTGATTGAGACTCAATGTATTTTCACATATTCAATGTATATCCATACGTTATTTAGAACAACACACATTTTTTAGTTGATACAATAATTGAACTAAAAAGCATATCCGAAAATTTAAGTGTATATTCAATAAGAGGACTATATTTTTAATAACAACACTTTACTTTGAAACTGTAAGATACATGCATAAAAAAACCTTTTTTTGGACATTTACTACAACGTATTAGTAGAGTTCGTGGCAAATGGAGGATTTAAAATATTTGCACTGAAATAGGTGAATATATGCTAAAAAACATTATTTCAATTTGCATACTTGAAAGAATATTAGTTCAACGTACATGCTTGAAAATAGTTCATAGCTAAACATGTTTGTTAGTTGTTATGGTAATTGAACTCAAAAGTATATTCATTAATATAAGTGTGTGTTTAATAATAGTACCTGCACTTTCATACATGCATTAAAAAAACTTAATATATACTAAATATAAGAACATGCAATGAACTAACTCAAATATATTCACTAATGTTAGTGCCCACTAAAAGTTTGAATGCGTAGTAGAAAATGAAAAAGTTACACTTGTATATTCAATGTATGTTCAGTAATTCTAGTGTATATTTGACTAATCAATATAAAGTTAACTATGGATATTCAACTATTAACTGCATAAACAAAGACAAAACTTATTTATATTCAGATATTCATTGGATGTTAAATGATTCACATATTCATTACATATGCATGCATTCATCGCGTATTTAACATTCTGTCTATTTTTTGACATTCTTCACATATTCAGACATTCTTTGAATACTTTGAATATTAAAAATGTAACTAGCATTTTCCTCCTGAATATGTGGACTCCCTACAAATCCAAACTTGATCTCTATCAACTTTGTTATCTATTAGCTATGTGTTATGTCAATTGTTGAAACAAATGAATTGATAACCTTATTCATCCAATATATAATACTACATCTCATTTGAATTCAAATTATGAGATTTTGGAGGGATTATTCAAATGTTGGAGGGATAGTTAATATTTTACATTAACTTATAGCATTGATTCTATATTTTTGGAAAAATGGTGAGTATAATACAAATTTGCTGCAGGTGTTGGCTTTAGTGAGGTGAAGGTGGCAAAAGAAATTGTAATTATGACCAAAAAGCTACAAAAGATTATTTGTTTTTAATTTGAACTAGAAAACTGGAGAGGTTGTGCATCTATGTGCATAAATGTGGACTTATGGTACTTGAATAAATGTGAAATATTGTAAATGTGAACAAGTTTGTCCCTATACATGAATTTTGGCACTTGTGATTAGGTACATTTTTATACTCATGATATTGATGTTGAAATTTTAATGTTGCAAAATGGCTCTTAAATTGAAGCCTCAAACACTATTAATTATAGGTTCATATTCCCAATGTGTCACATCAACCATGTTTTGAATGAAAGAATGTATCAATCATGCAAGTTTTATAAAAAAACATTAGATATCAAATTTGTGCAAATTTGTACATTTATTGGGTCCTCTCAACTATACTAATGTAGGAAGTTTTGTCCACTCAATGGACCCCACCCTCACAAAAAGGTAATCATTTATTGGTGCATGTTCACCAATTGTGTTGGCTAGATTTTATGCATAGCTAAAAACCTAGGCAATCATGAGATAAATCTCCCTCATTTACCGGTGAGGCTCCCATGTGAGATGTTTATCAATTTAGTAAGTGTGAATCCTAATAACTATTTTTGGGGTTTTACTTTAATTACCACAACTTGTGAACCACAACCGAGCAATTTTGTAGCAAACAAGAAACTGTTATGAAATATTTACAGAAGGGGGAAATAATAGAATTTGGGAAAGAAGAAAGAAATATATGTGATTCAACCAATAGTTTTCAGAGTTGATCTCATCCACACAAATTAAATAAATAGATAGATCTCACAATATTCAGAAGTAAAGGAAAGGAATAGCTTCTAACATAGATCTTATATAAAACAAATTTTATCTAAAAATTCAAATAGAAGTGATAAGCAAAGCACCGTAGACACAAAGTTCTTCAGAAATCCACCTTTTATTCGATTCCCCAGCTTTCACAGAAATAACATCAAGGGTTACAAACACAAAGTCTGAAAACTCAAGAATGCTTTTGCAAAATTGTGATGATCTAACCTGTAGGCTCTTCCTCTTTTTATAGTGTATAGAGGGCAATTACAAATAGGAAACTATAACTGAACTCACACATGTGGAAGCTATAAAGGAAACAACTAACAATATTTCCCCTAAAATTCCTATCTACGTGACATGGATATGAAGACTAAATCAAAGTTTTGCATGTCTTCCACCTATTCTCAATTAAAGGACCTTTTCAAATAACTTAAAGTAATGGCTTTTAACCAATTACTTTAGTTTTACAATTTTGTTTGAGAAAATAAGAAAGAAGAGAAGAAAGAGGAAAAAAAAGAAAATATGCCAGTTGCTACACTTCACGCTTTCCCTTTGTTTTGATACTGAATGTACTTGGTAAACATGTGATTCAGTGTCTTCCCATCTACTTTAGCAAAAACTTCTTTCTCGGTCTTCAACCAAAACAATCCCTTAGATAGAGTATTAATGTTTGTCTTCACTTTCTCCAAACTAGGCCCAAATACTTTGATATCTACATGAAGTCTCACTAGTTTGCCAATTGAATCTAACATGAAAGGCATGACAACTTCTTTAATCTTCTTTTGGATAGCTAGAAGAAATTCTTCAAGAGAAGCAGGCAACTTATTTGGCATGTATCTCATATAGTAACGAATACCATCAACTTCCTCCTATGTAGTGAAAGCAACTATGTTCTCTAACACTTCTCTCATCTTGTCTTCTAGCAATTGCATTCTATTCAGCATAAGCTTGAGAATCTCCATGCGGAAAGACACTGCTATCTCCAAATGTTTACCATTTTCTATCAATCCATCAAGTACAAGTTATTCTGCAATTAACACATCCTTTGGCAGTGAATTTATCTTAGCCAAGATATCCAAGTGGCTCTTAACAGTTGTATTCTTATATTTTATACCTTTCACTAGTTATTTCAGCTGAGATAATGCCATGTGCATGCTCTCCAAGCTAGCTGGTATTTCCTTGAATTGCTCTGACGCTTGGTGGATGATTTGGCCTTTCCATTCATGAATAGATTTGACCTGATTACCTACATCCTCAACCTTTTAAATCAAATTATAGCTCACCTACTCTTATACTAACACTGGCTGAGAGGAAGGTTTGGAAGCCTTAGTGATAATCTCACATAACTGGGAGATCTGCATATAAAGTTTGGTTTTTTCTACCTTCTCCATGTCAAACTTGAGGAATAAAGCGTCTATCAATGTTTGAGTATCCTACTTCAACCCGTATGTGGTGATTTTCCCCAGTGGTACTTTGGTTACTGATATGTCTGCTACTGTTAGCTCTCCCTTTTGCTTCCCTTCAGCTAGAACTGATAATTCAACAAACTTCTGCCTTGATTCTTTAATAACCAACCTTGAAGTTACTTTAGTAGCTTTAGACCTTTTACCTTTTCCTCCCAAGCTCACGAGCAGTTGCAAATCTTCCTCTTCTAGATTAATTACTTCTCTTGCCTCTGGAACTATTTGCAAAGATAACCAGGATGAGAAGTTATTCTTCAGAGAATGATAAGCATCTATGTGCACCACCATTTCATGCTTGGGTTCTGCTGCATCTGAATTCACCACTGTATTATGGTTGTCCTCTTATATGCCATCTAAGGACAGTGCCCTCTCAAACTTTGTCATTCGTACTTTCAATTTCTCTATATGAAGAGGTGAAGAACTGGGTGGCTGAGGAGTAAATACGAATGATGTTGGATTCAACAGTGGAATAACTATGTCTTCCCAAGATGTTGGAACTGTTAAAGTGCTGTGAGTTGACTCTTTAGGTTTACTGTAACATGATGTTCAACATGATGAAGACAGAAACATATATATGTATAACTAATCCATCATTATACAGTGCAAGCTACCCATAAATTTATGAAAGAACAAGCTTAAACAGTAATCATTATTGAATTAATAACATGCACCACTCAGTTACACAGAATGACACTTAGATTCAGCCAATATCTTCCATCTATTAATAAATATAGAAGCTCCTTATAGTATTGTCAATTTATATCAAGGCGCGTATGGATCTGATACACACATTCATACGTCTAGAATCATACATACACCACTCTCTGTGATCTCTCTCTATTATACACCTAACATCATATATATATAGGGTGGGGACTTTCCCTTCACCACTTAACTACTCCAGAAATAGGTCACATGATATTAATAGCCACACGTTGTTTACAATTATAGCCACACATGCAAGTGTGCTATCTATAGTTCTCTTACAATTATCCGAAGTGTTAATTCTATTCTTAGCTTGCCTCCATGCATAGATGCTTTGAACCACTTCTCCAAATATAGACAATGCATGGCATGCACATCTCTGCATCGTTGATGTGTTCCACACACCATCTTCTAAAAATAGGTCTCTATGCCCAAAATCGGCTAAGTCCTGAAATATGAACTTGCCTTCCGTGCCTTTGATCTTGGCCTTCTATCCCACGTGGACTCCTTGTGTGATTTTAGACAAGTATTCTTTGATCAACATTACCCCACACTAATCTCATTGTCGTCCTGACAATGGTCATCTCCAAAATTTGAAGGAAAGAATAAGAATGAAGAATGTGGAAAAATAAAGAATGTATATGAGGTTATTTAAGCAACCCCCTCGGTATCAGTTTGTAGCATCAGCTCTGGATATTCCTCTTTTATTGTTGCCTCCAAATCCTGCCATTCAGTGAGTGCCTGCCCTGATTTTTCTGGGATTTCCACAACAATGGATTCCAACTCATCCCACGCAATTTCTCCTTTCTCATTTTTCAGAACCAACACAACACTAGACATTGATGTCATCCTCCCTTCCAAAAGGTCCATCTTCTGCGCAATCAGCTTTCCAAGCTCTTCCAGCCGAGTCTTGTGTGGCTCTTGTGCTGCTGTCAGGGCCTCATGCTTCTGTTTTACCATTGACAACCTTTCTGTGTGCCCAATGTCTCATCTTTCATGGCTTTCTAGACCTCATTGTTCTCTTCCAAGGTCTTAATGTTGATGAGCGCCTCTAGAGCTGTGCATATATTCAAAGCTTGGTCTTCTTTTTTTAACACTTCTTGTAATGCCTGCAACAACCCTTCATAGGATGTAATTTTTCTCATCACTGAATCTTTCTCCCATTTGAGCATCCTTCTCTAATCATTCTGGTGCTTGCATATGCAGAGTTTCATCTTCGAGCACCAAGTCCACCAACTTTCCCACATAGTGTATCACTGAAGGAAATGTTTGTGGTACCTTGGGTTCTAAGTGTGGCCTTGCTTTGATTACAGTGTCCCCAATATCCTCTGTGATGCTTATGAATACTTCATTCTTCTTCTGTGTGAATTCCCTTTCCTATGTTATGCACGTTATCTCTACATCCTTTGTCTTCAACTCTTCGCGCAAACGCTTTGATTGTGGCAGATTTTTCCATGTTTCTTCTAGCCACCTCTGCAGAAACTTTTACCAGTGCATTGCTGACCTGCTCATCTGACATGACAGTAGGCTTTACTGTCATGTGTCTAGCCTAGGGTGCCTTCTTCAATCACCTCGAAATGCATGACTCTTCACACACATCAAATTCAGGCTCATCCATGTGGGTGTGCATCGACCATGATAGTTGCTTTCTAGTTCACACGGTTGCCATATCCTCATCCATCAACTCCCAGCCAAATAGATCCTTCTACGCTATTTATGCTCTAGAAGTGGGCACAGATAATCTTTCCTATGTCCTCTGCATACCCCATGGCTGGTGGAATGTGCTCCCCACTTGTCCTCCTAGACCTTTGTTGTTTAGGAACTCTAGCCCCCAAATTTGGGACTTGCGTCTCCATGTCCTGAATATCTTCTGCAGTTGTTTCCTCTAGTCCTTTCTCTTCTGCTTCCTTCTCCTTTGACACCTCATCCTTTCCTTTTGTGTGCTCTAGAAGTGTAGGAGATGTAG
Source organism: Taxus chinensis (assembly GCA_019776745.2). Lineage (NCBI taxonomy): Eukaryota > Viridiplantae > Streptophyta > Pinopsida > Cupressales > Taxaceae > Taxus > Taxus chinensis. The sequence continues at coordinate 60,049,028 of CM034150.1, read as the reverse complement.
GTGCACTCTCCTCTAACTCTTCCACCTCCTCGTTCAACTTTAGCTTCCTCCTCTGCGCAGTTGCTTCCTTTTGTGGGGAGAGTCGAGGGTGATTTGCACACAGTGGTTGGGGTAGCACCTTGGGTCCTTGTTCTCTAGAATACTCTTTTAAACCTGTGCTCCCCTTGGACCACATTCAAGTCTTCTTCATCCCCTTCTTGTGGCTGAGGTGGTGTAACAACATGCTCAACTTCACTCTGACTTGTAGGATGTCTCCTACCCCTATGCTCCAAACCACCACTATCTTTGTGCTCTTCCTCCTCATCCTACACTTTGATTTGCTTTGTAGGCTTAGGTGCTGGGATATTCTCCATTGTATGTTTCCATTTTGGTGGTGCTGGAAGTGTGAACTCACCTTCCACATATTTGTTATTCTCCATTTTTGGCTTCAACTGGAGATATACCAATGCTGCCCCCACATCTGCTACAACCAATCTTATCGGTTTGATGTTCAGAACCTCTGAAATGATTCTCTCCATATAGGCACTTCTACCAGGATATACATACTTCTTCCTCAGTGTATGGTAGTCACAGTCTACCTTTTCTGAATTGAATATCAATCTGCATGTGTCAGTAAATCTATGAATAGATTCTTGAAAAGACTTTGCAGTGAATGCGTAAGGTAACTTGCACCAAGTGCTCCAGATTTCATCCTTCATTGGAAACTGTGTGATGCAGAAATGTTGGTATACAACAAACTGAAAATTGTTTTCCTACCACTACTGGTAGGTCTTTTGGAATGTGCCATTCTTCCCCAAATGCCACATGGAGCCTGTCATACCACTTCTCCACCCTTTGCTTTACTTCATCTGTCATGGTCCCCTTGCATAGGTATTTGCTGAATCTTTCAGCTGGGGACTTGTTCTCCATGGGGTATTCCCATATTTTCTCCTTTGGTCCATATGGTACTCCAATCTCCATGAAGACCAGTGATAGTAGAACAACGAATCTTTCAGGTGGGGACTTGAAAACCAAAGCTGATCTTTCCCCCTGTGAGATCCTCTTTGACTATCTGCTTTGCAATATAGCCTGCAATGTTGTAGATCGTCCCTTCCGACATATTTCACACCACATGCAGCCACATAGTGTTTACCTACGACCACCGCTCCTGATCATTTAACTTGGTGACAAGGTGTGCTGCAGCTTGTACAATTGGACAGTTCTTCAACTTATCTATGTCCATTCCACGCGGACCCTTCAGGTATCCCAACTCCTATTTGGTCTGTAAGATTGTGGCTTTATTTGCAAGATCACCTCTTATGTCTTCCCCTATGGCCTTCAAACCTGTCACTGATGAGAAAAGCGTAGATGAAATTCTAACTCTGCATCCTACTAAGTAGAAGAAGTCTTCATGTACCCTACTCATGATCCACTGGTACAAGGGCTCATACTTCCCAAAATATGAAAGCTCATACAACTGATATACCCCAATTCTTTTCAAAAGTTTTTCACCCGCATCGTCATATACTGGCATGTCATCTACCGTGCATTTGTTTGTTCTAGCCATAAGCAAGGAATCGAGCTCCTTTTTGTTTTCTGACGTCCTGTGATTATATTCACTCACTTTGCTTTTTCTAATGGGTGAATCCCATTCTTGGCCGAAAATGACTCCTTCTAGGTATTGCATCTCTGAAAAATGGCTTTCGGGTGCCATCTCTTCTTCCTCGATGACCACCTTCTTCTTTCCTTTTGTTGTTTGTTGTAGATGCCTTCTTTGGTGCCATTTCTACCTTGCAATTGTCTCTTCTTCAACTCTGCAACTCTACGAATCAAACCCTAGCTCGATTCAATTATGCCCTAGGTGGAAACTATGTAACCTAACTCTTATCTGTCTCCCTGCTTCACTCAAACCCTTCACTACTAGGGACGTAAGATTCTTATAGCACAGATATGGTTGTCACTCTTGGTTTCACACCCTTCACACCTTAACGTGATCACTCATCTCTTCACACTTGGCTCTTCTCGTGAATACTCTTAGTTGTAATGGTAAAAATGAATCCACATTCCTTCCTTATATAATTTTTTCAAATTTTGATGCATTTATTGCTCCTCACCTACCAAATGTCCCTTCATTTATTGACCAAATCCATTCATTCCACACGTGGTACAACTTTACACCCAACTATAACCTTCTAGCACACCTTCCTACCCTCTGGTTATAGACTTCTCTTCAGCACGCACTCCTGTGCCCGAGTACCTCATCTCTGCACCTTCTCCTGGTAGCTAACATGGCCTCTGCTTACCTCACATTATACTATTCCTTCATCCCTCTCCATCCTTGGTCACCTTTTGAGAAGAAATCTTCTTTTGACTTAAAGCACACCCATAGCAGCTTATTCCTTTCATCTTTCAATTACCTCAGTCTTTTTCTATCTTTTTCTTGGGTCACTACAACCACCCCACACTAAAAGTATGTGCAGTCCTCTGCATAAACATTCTTCATACAGTAATTAGCTTCATGCATGCAAGCACTTTATTACACTAACAACTAAATTGACAAAGCATAGCGACAATGAAGGAAATACATTAAGGAAATACATAATTGAAAACCTAAACTAAATGGCAATACTGCCTTATTACAAACACCAAGAAGACTTATTTATAGTAGGGCTTCAACCTACTCCCGTTAAAGTAACTAGGTAGCCATGTTCCATCAAGTGCTTCTAACTGGAAAGCACCTGATTCAAGTATAGAAGTGATAATATACGGCCCCAACCAATGTACTTTGAGCTTTCCTAGATGGCGCAAGAACTTTGAGTCATAAAGAACTACTATTTGTCCAATTTCAAACTTCTTATCCCTTATGTTTCTGTCATGCCATGCTTTCTACCTAGACTTTTCCTGCTTATGACTCCATCATGCTATTTCTCAGCGCTCATCTAGCTGAATCATTTTTTCAATATGTTCTTCTAAATCCTGTTCATCAGCTAGACCTCCAGCACATGCACAATGCACAAAGAAGGTAACATAAATTCTATAGGAAGAACAACTTCCACGCCAAACACCAACTGAAACGGTGTGGCCTTGTTCAATCTCTTGTAAGTTGTTCTATATGCCCAAAGCATAGCTGACACTTTTTCATCCCAATATTTTCTTCCAACATCACATATTTTTTTCAAAGTCTGGCCCAAAATTTTGTTGAAAGCCTCAACAGTTCCATTTTCCTGAGGATGGTAAGGTGTAGTTTTATGGTGTGCAACCATAAACTCATCTAATAAGATCCTGATTGTCTCATTCAAAAAGTGTGTACCTCTATCACTTGTCAAGCTTAAAGGACATCCATATCATGTAAGAACATTCTCCCACAGAAACCTAGCTGTTGTAGCTATCGTACAGTCTTTCGTAGGTGCTGCTTTTGCCCACCATGTGAGATAATCTGTGCAAGTAATGATATAGCATGATCCAGTCCTATGCATGGCTGGCGAAATAGGTCCTACAAAGTCAATGGCCCATTTCTCAAATGGTTCGGCACTAGTAATCGGTCTCAAAGGCATCTCATCTCTTTGCCCTAGTTTTCCTAGGCACTGACAATGATCACATGCCTTACAATAGTGTTTACAGTCTTTATACAGTGTCTCCCACCATAATCCAACAATTAAGATCTTCTAGGAAGTCGCATCACCTACATAATGGCCTCCTGCAATACCACCATGAGCTTCTTCCATGATATCCTTGCACTCATGCTCTAACACACAACGACGTAATACTTCATCTCTTCCTAGCTTGTAGAGGTCACCACTGATTAACATAAATAGTGCTACGCATATAACAAGCTGCTTCTTTTCTAATGATTTCATTCCTTCTGGTGCCATACCTATTCGTAGAAAGACAACAATGTCTTCTAATTCCATGGGCACGTGCATTGTAACCTGTATAACTGTGCATCTGGCATTGTTTCTTTAATTGTCTATGCATCCTCTCCTGAATTGATTCTAGATAAATGGTCTGGTCCAGAATTACTTTTCCCTGGCTTCACTACAACTGTGAAGTCAAACTCTTGAAATAGGAGCACCCATCTGCATATGTGCCCCTTGTAATACGAGCTTATTTACCAAGTACTTCAATGCCATATGATCTATATAAAACACAAATGGTGTTGCTAACAAGTACTGTCAAAACTTGTACAACGCATAGATCATTGACAAAGCTTCGCGCTCTGTAGTTGTATAATTCCTTTCAGCAGGAGTCAGCTTCCTACTAGCAAAACAAATTGGATGATCAATAATACCTTCACCAGGTTGAGCTAACACAATGCCAATGGCCATACTAGAAGCATCCACATGCACATGAAATGGTTTATCCCATGAGGGAAAGCACAGAATGGGCACGGTAGTAAGTTTCTCTTTCAATACCTCAAACGTGCGCTGATGCGGTTCTCCCCAATAAAATGTACCTTTCCCCTTCAGCAATTCTTCCAAGGGTGCAACAATTTTGGCATACCCTTTTATGAATTTTCTGTAATATCCTATATGACCTAAAAAATCCACACACCTCACTTTGACTGGTAGGCACTTCCAATCCTAAAATGACTGCAACCTTGGCTGGATCAACTAGCAAACCTTCCTTGCAGATTATATGTCCTAATAGTATCCCAAATGGCATAGCAAATATGCATTTCTTGATGTTCAAAGAGATACTCAATTATCTGCATCATTCAAACATTAAGCACATGTTGTCACAATGATCTTTCACAAGCCCATATATTTTCCAATCATCTAGATAGACCTGTAAGAAGTTGTGAATAAAATATTTGAACGCCTGAACAACTATGCGTGAGAATACAACAGGCACATTTTTCAATCCAAAGGGCATCACAGTATAGGAAAAACTACCCCATTCAGTAGTAAATGTTGTCTTTTCTTGATCCTCCTAAGTGATCCTAACCTGATGATAACCAAAAAATCCATCTATGAAAGAATATATTTCGTGCCCTGCAACTCCTTCTAGTATTTCCTCAGTGAAAGGCATAGGGAATGGATCTGTGACGCATGCAGCATTCAGCTCCCTGTAGTCCACACATATCCTAATCCATCCATCCTTCTTGATACTGATCACCATTGGGCTAACCCATTCTGACTCATCAAGGGGCTTGATAATTCTAGATTTCAACATTTTATCAATTTCTTCTTTTACCTTTTCACGTAAATTAGGATTCATTCTGTAAGGTCTCTTTCTAACTGGCCATGCACCATCCTTAAGTTTGATCTTCATTTCCCCAAGTGATTCATGCATGCCTTTAAGTTCATGATATCCTCGAGGGAATAAGTCCTGATAATCCCTGAGTAACTCGATGATCTTTGCTACCTCGAGTTTGACCAGTAGTCTCTAATTATGGCATCCTTAGGCTCAGCCTCCAAACCTATATTCACCTTTATTATCTTTATGGGTTCATGGTAGGCATGTGCATCTTTTGTCTGCACTATCCAAGACCTTGCGCACCCCATGTGAATGTTCAATATCTAGGTTCTCAACTTCCTTGTCGTCCACGATGTAGACCATCTTTCCTTTCTCTTTCTCAAGGAAAGTGCGCTCAAGTAGTTTGGAGTCTATTTCCTCATCCCTTTCAAAACATGCTCTGAACTCTGTCTCACCAAATAATTCCTGAATATGCTCTTCTACCTTTGCATTATCTCCCATAGTTAAGTGCTTGATAAATTTTAATGCCTCTGTTACAAGAGGTTGAGTCGAGAAGTAGTCAAATGTCTGGGTCATACCTGCAGCCAACTCTTGCTAGTTCCCAGTTTCCCTATGTAGTTATGCATATACATACCATGCATATGCGCATCCTTGGAGCGTGGAATACAATCTATGCACCCAGAGTGAAGGTGGTAATGCTTCCTGTCCTATTGTCCATAGTCTCTCACACTACTGAATGTGATGCTAATTAGGTTGATCACCATGATAAGTGAAGATTTGCGTAGGTGCATTGTTTCTTATAAATGTGGTGGACAAAGCTATTCCAATCTCTTCCTAGTTTATAAGATTGTTTATGTGGACTATCCACTAGCACACTACTATCCCATGTAGTGTGTATACTAACATATCCCTCCTTATAACTGGATCTACCCATTGTGTTTCCATGGCCTTCAGAAAGGTAGGAAGATCTTATGTCCCTGTATACCAAGGTACTGTGCTTCCTATCCGTCGAATTGAGTGAAATCTACTCTTGCACACAGCCATGCTTTTCACCTCGTGCCCTACCAATTCATATGTACCATGAGCCCAATTGTCACAAGCAATACTCATAGTATCACTAATAGAATGGGAATCCTCCCACTATAGGATGCCTTCCTTTGATGGCTCATTGACCTCCGGGTCCTGAATAGCACGTACATAGACTTTGTTTAAGTCCTCCTCACTTAGAGGCTCAACATATGGTGTAGACTTCCCATCTGTTAAGGGTATCACAACCCTTTCCTCCTTGTTTTCAAAATTGATATATCCCTTATTGAATCTCAAGTCAGCATTATTTGCATAACACCAAGGGCATCCAAGCAAGGATGGAAAATTGTCTACTTCTGCAAGTGCTAATACCTCAAAATCCCCAGTGAACTTGGCCCCTTGTATAGTGATAGATGCATCTTTCAATACTCCTATGGGAGTGGCCTTAGTCTAGTTTTCCATGAATAACACATTAGATGATGGCTGCAATAGAGGTCTCCCCATTTGTACCCATGCATCTAATGTCAACACATTGACTTCCGCAACTGTATCTATCAATATGTTGCTCAAAAGCCACCCATCCACAACAACATTCAGAGTAATTTCTTTGTCATAGTCAATGCTATCAGGGGGAATATTTGCATGCAGAATCTGTCATCCAGTCTCAAGACTTGCGCGTGGAGTGTTCCCTTTCAACCAACTTCCTAATAGTGGAATAATGTTCTCCTGGCGCAACATCTTGCACACCTCCCGCAGATCATCGATATCAGTTTGAACTGTCTCCGAGGCTTTCTTCTGCTCCTTTAGGTATTGTATCTCACCCTGAAGATTCCTTAGCACTTCCATGGTATCCTGGTAGACTTCCTTCTGATGAGCAGGATCTGGGTACCTCACATGCAAAACCTCCTCCTTGGTAATCATAGGTTTCTAGTGCAATTCCTCTCATGCACATGCAGCTTCCGCACATGTAGTAATATTTACTGTCAATGCCTCAGGTCCTTCTGTTATTTTGGACATCCATTGGTCTTCTATCGCACACTAGATTCTAACCATCCTGACACCTTTTTTTTCTTGCTTATGCGTCTTACTCAGATGCTCATATAAGTCCAGACACTCTTCATAGTTATGGTTCTTCCCGCAAAAAGAACATGCATTATTCTAAGGACATTCACACCTATAGTGGTCAAGAGATCCACATGTATAACACATTCCACGAAGGAATTCTCCTCTTCCTCCACCTTGGCCTCATCCTCCATATCCACCATGATATCCATGTCCCCTTCCACGACCTCCTTCAAACTGCCCCTCATTCTTGTCATAACACATTTGATTATGATCCCGATCCTGGTGTTCATTCTTACCCTTAGAACTATCTGTTATACTTGTCTGTCATATTCTAATGTCTGTAGCATCCTAGATCTAACCAATCAACCGACAATCCTCAGTATCATGGGTCGTGGACCTAAAAATCTTGCAAAAGCAAGATACATTCTTCCTTATTGCACGCGCTGTAACAAAGGACAGTGACTCGCATCATGATTCAAATGAAAAATCTCATAGTCTAGTAATAATGAGAGTACAGATCTGTGAGGGAAACTATCCTTGGTGTGACCTTCCACTTCACAATCTGTACACCAAATTCCTGAGCGCATTTCATGGGTTGAATTTGCTGATAGCTTCTCTAACTGCTTAGCCATAGTTGTGATCTATGCCTCTAGGAATGGGCTAACACCAATGTCAATGCTCCTAACTACCTCAACATGCAAATTTGCTTCCAGTGCTTTGCACATGGATCCGTGTATGTCTTATGTGACAGTGCCCTTCTAAAAGGTGTAATCAATCCTCCAATGAACCATTGTGCATGCTGGCTAGCATGGATATCATATGACAACTTAGATAGAAGTGTCTTAAAATGAGCATCATACTCACGTACACTCTTAGTAGTGCCTTGCTTGATATCTTTGAGCACACTTATACTCTTCTGCTCAAACTCAGGGATATGGAACTCTTTCAAGAAAGCATCTCTCAGTGCTGCATAATCCACGCAAGTTTGATCAGGGTCAAACTTCCTATACCAGCTGTGTGCGCACCCCTGTAATGTAGTAGTGAATTGACTTTCCTTTTGCTCAGTATCTGTAATCCCTTTAGCATGCCACAAGATTTCACACATATGCACATGATCGGCAACATCCTCTATACCTCTATACTCCGGGAGATGAAGAGACATCTCCATATAAATATTATGTGGTTGCTGCGGACCTTGACCACCTGATCCAAAACCTCTTGGGTTCCCTCTGCCTCTAGAACCACCAGATCCACCAGAACTAGAACCACCTATACCTCCTGATCTGCCACCTGTAGTTGGAATAGGGCCTGTAGATGTACTCCCTTGTGCTCTGAACAATAGTACTATATAGAACCCCTACAGTATGTGAAGTAATTCCTCTTCCAGAGGTGAGTCCAGTATTCTACGCTTTTACATTCTGTGTGGATGATGTGCCTAAGAATGCTCCTCCAAATGACATTGAAGCCATCTATCCTGCCATTGATGTACTTGATCTCTGACTTACTCCTACTTTCCTACTTCCTAAGTTAGTTTGTTGGTTACTTGTCGTACTAGATACTGAAAAACCAAGCACAAAGGCTAGGTCACCAGGTGGATTAAGATGTGCACCTACGGCCCAAGTAGTCTCTACTAGCACACTTCTATGTGAGGCCGAGAAGGGATCTCTATCATGATTTCCAAGATGGGGGAGTTCCTGATGCTCTAGTTCCACGTCTTCTACGTAAGCCATAAATACTTCACGAGTTAGCTTTCTCCTCAATGCCATACTTTCTGTAATGGAATGTTTCTTCTCTGTTTCCCTCTCGCTTGCCTCATTATACTTAAGCCACCTTTCCTCTCTCTGCTTTTCTACCACTAAGTCTACCATCTTAATACCAAACCTGTTCCTACCTTCACGCATGGTGAAGTTTAGTTATCCATCGACTTACTTTCCAGGTTCAAAGTTACCATTAAGATCTTGATCACCAGTGGAATACCGTGCAAATATGTTCCTCTTGGATACCACAAAAACTAAAATTTAGCTACCTCTGGGAAAGAGTACGTCAAAATTGAATATTCTAGAATATAACTGTTTAGAACACCATGAAACCACATATCCACCACGTGAGTCCAAATCAGATTAGCGTCATAAAGGGCTTGGAATTCTTCTTGCATCCAAAAAAGTGTGTGATACCTCTAATTCTGTTGAGATGCATAAGTAGTAAGCCACTCATATAGTTCTACTGGAAAGATAACAAAAAAACTCTCATATAAGTTGTCATACAAGTTTTGTTCTACCCAAGTACATGCATTAAACTCAGATCCACTTCTGAACCGTCGTGCATATTCTTCCTCCAGATCGTGTATCCATTCCTCAATACTTTCTATAGTTAACTAGTACATCTTCATTGCAAACCATCTTGAAAACAACTAAAAAAGAGGTCCTGGTAACGGAACTAATGATGCAGCCTAGAATTTGCAAGATAACACCCCAATCGTGTTGGCACATCACTCAGCCTAGAATAAGTGCTCACACCAAAGCACGCAAAGGTATTAGGTTTCTTTTTAGGGTTGCTATACCATGATGTTTAACATGATGAAGGATAGAACCATATAAATTTATTAACTAGTCCATCATTTTATAGTGCATAGCTACCCATAGAGATCTATAAAATAACAAGCTTAAGCAGTAATTATCATTGAATTAATAACATGCACTACTAAATTATGCAGAATGACACTCAGAATTCAGCAAATATCTTCCATCTATGAATAAATATAGAATCTCCTTATAGTACTATCAATCTATATCGAGGCACGTATGGGTCTGATACACACATTCACACGTCCAGAATCATACATACACCGCTCTCTGTGATCTCTCTACAATTATGCACCTAAAACCATGTGTGTGCACCTGTGTGTCATGTGTGTGTGTGTGTGTGTGTGTGTGTGTGTGTGTGTTTGTGTGTGTGTGTGTTTGGGACTTTCCCTTCACCACTTAACTACTCCAGAAATAGGTTGCATGCTATTGACAACCACACACTTTTTACAATTATAGCCACACATGCAAGTATGCAATTTATAGCTCTCTTACAGTTATTTAAAGTGTTAATTCTATTCTTATCTTTCCTCCATGCATAGATGCTTTGAACTACTTCTCCAAATATAGACAATGCATGGTGCACACATCTCTACATCGTTGATTTGTTACACATACCATCTTCTAAATGTAGATCTATATGCCTAAAATCAGCTAAGTCCTGAAATATGCACTTGCCTTCCATGCACAGGTCCTTCTTTTCCTTCTGCACCTTTGATCTTGGCCTTCTATCCCACACGGACTCCTTATGTGAATTTAGACATGTATTATTTGATCAACAATTATAGATGAAGACTTGCCTTTCTCTAATGCCTGAGACTTCTTGTGCACTTTTAGCTTCTTCGGTCTTCTGCTACTGTCACCCTCATGCTTTCTTTTGCTGAGGTTCCCTGTGATAAAGTTCCATGTGATCTGGTTCATCAAAGCCTCATCCAAGCAATATCCTTTTGTTAACAACCAATTTGAGGTGTTAATCAGGACTGTTGAAGACCTGTCCTCAATTGTTTGGCTACCACCTACACTAGCCTGAAGAGCAGCTTTATCTCCTCCCATTTGATGATATGTGTCAAGTACCACATGCCCATCATCTGAAATATTTGCAGGTATCCTTGTCAGACCAAAGTTAGAAACTTTTTGAGTTGATAATCTATTGAAATCCCTTTTTTTGACTTCGTATTCACTCCTGCACTACATCTAGAAATCCTCCAATGAGGGGACGTGTGAGTACTCCTGGGAGACTATCTTTCTTGCTATTCCATAAGGTTAAAATTCATCTAAGCAGAAATCCTCCAATGAGGGGATGTGTGAGTACTCGTGGGAGACTATCTTTCTTGCTATTCCATAAGGTTAAAATTCATCTGAGCTAGGAAGGACTCGTGTTCGTAGCAAAGAAACATTTAAGCTTCGATGCCTCTAGCTTTGTAAATAGACTAACAACTATAATAGCTCACTGTGATCTGGAAGCTAATTGTAGGTCTATGCTGCTTTGATTGTAGATCTTGTAACTCTACTAGCTACCTACATGGCTCCATGATAATCCACTTATCATTAGAATACCTTGGCAACTTGACTGGTTCACCTGACAAGCCACTAACCCTGAGATACGTGAAGTCAACAAACTGGATGAAGATACAACCGTATTAGGAGACAACTTCCCAAGTCTTTTTACTTACTATGTTTGCTTTCAGCTCAACATTTAACATGTAAATGAATTCATAGAAGAAACATCATTTACTGCCTTATGACCCTTGTAGCACTCAGGAACCACCAGTTGTGGGTAGCATGCATAAATAGGATCCTTTGAAATAATCCCTCTTCTATCTAATTTGGAGAATATTTCTTGTGAGGCTACAACATACACAAGGTATGAAGTCATTTTAAACCCCATTGTTTGTCTCACACTTCTGAGTTGCTCACTAATGTTGCTGCTAATGACGTCTACCCAATTGATCATAGAATTATCCCTGTTGATCTCGATTTTCTACACGAAGTAATACATCCATGGATAGAAATTCTTCGTGTTACTTTCTCCATTGATTCTACTTAGCAACTGACTGATATCATCAACCTCATGTATCAGATTAGATCTAAGAAGAGCTCGTGGAAATTTGGATGGATGTTGGGATTTCCTCATATAGCTTTTATTCATAATACATATGCAACCCATTTTATTGTTCTTCCACCAATCAATAGCCTCCTACATGTTGATTGCAATCACTCTAGATCTAGAGAGAATCTTGATGCAGTAGTTGATGTACTGAGTATCCAGTCTCACCACCACCTTTCATGTTGCATCTATGGCTGTTTTGGATAAAGGATGATAGAATTTGGCACATTCCAAAACAAACTTAGGCAATTGGGGAGTAGTCAGAAATGTTGTAGCTTGGATAATTCCATTGTCCCTGATAGCCCACATGAAAGAAGTCCTGAAGTTTGCCCTGTATCTATTAATCAATTCCCTGATAGGCTCATGCCCCATGTTCGTGTCACTAACCTCAACAAGCTTGGATGATATGCATGATTATGCTAAATTTTTCTTATCATCACCCTTTACTTTCCCTAAATGAACCTTTGTCTGAGATCTTCTTTTTTTATTTCTACCAGAAGCTTTTGCCATTGTGAGAGTTGGATCCATTTGTGCAGAAGCTGAAATCGCTTCCCTTGACTTTGAAGATCTATTTTATGTATCAGACATTGACTCATGTTGTCTTCTCATGAATATTAGCACAGATGAATTATTCATGTAATCAATTTAGAAAAATATGTAATTCATCACCCTCATATTTATTTTAATAACATGTGAGCAATTCAGACTTCTGGGAATGACTCTGGGTACAAGTAGATATAAGTAGACTCAATGTGGGCTTCAAGTCAACATGCATAAGCTTTGGGAAGGATACACTAGAGACTTTGCATGCATCTTCTAGGGCTGCGTGGAATATGGAAAAGGTAGCTTGAGTGGTGATCCAATTTTGGCGTGGAAATTGCAAAGAGAGGGCAGCTTTGAACTTAGAAGACAAGCCTCCTAAGAACCACAACTTGCTTCTAAACGTGTTGCTTTTGACCTTTCAAAAATTGCGTTAAAATTCAAGGAGACCCTCTGCTGGAAATCCACGACTTGGTAGAAGACTGGGCTGCTAGGAACCACGATTTGTGGATGCTAGGGTGACTGGATGCTTATGAAAATAGAAGGCAAGCTCATGAACATTGACACAAATCCTTAAGTATTTTTGTTTTTTTATTTAAAAGGTTATGTGGATTATGAAGGAGAAGGATTGTGTGGATTTAGAAGGGAGATGATGCTTTGCAAAAGGAAGAAAAGATGTTAGACATCCACACAATTCACTTAAGTGATTTGCTTTTCTCTTTTAAAGACTATCGTGGATATGAAGGAGACTGGATGGTTGAATATTGGGAGACTCAGCCTTGAAGAACCTCAATTTTATTTAAGTGGCTTTGCTTTGTGCTTTTTAATACAAAAATGGCATTGAAAATTAGAAGACAAGCTTCTAAACATCCACAACTTGTACTTAAGTGATTTTCTTTTTATTTAAAACAATTGTGCACATTCCCAAAATTTGCATGGATACTGGATAAGGAGGATTCTTCCAAGTTGGTAGACAAGACACTGGGAATCCACAATTTGCATTAAAAATTCATTTTTGGACAATTGCGTGGATCCTGGGTGATGGGGGCAGTTTACAACAAGGAGAAAAAGGCATGAACAACCACAACTTGGATAAAAGATGACTTCTTTGGCAATTGCGTGGATCGTGTGTGATGGTGGGCAACTTTATTTATTATTTTGTATAGACAAATCACTTCTACCAAAAATTGCAACTTATACCCAAGCTGCTGCATTAAAAATCAGCCTTCACAATAAATTCCACCTCTATCTGAGGCCATGGATGACTTCTAAAAACCCTATGTAATTGGACTAGTTAGGTAGGACGAAATAAAAAACACTGGGGAATTTCTAGACAAAACACAAAGAAAAACCAAAACCAAACAGAATAGAAATAAATAAAAAATGAAATACCTAACAAAAGTTGCAAACAATAGCTCGAAAATAACCTGCCAATTATCTAGTTTGTAGAAACACCTCCCTGGGTAAATGCTCCACTTAGAGATTAAAACAATAAAAGCGTGGTAACAATGATGGGGTGAGGTGATTTACATAACCTAAAATTCGCTAAATTTAGCCCAATCTATTTTTAAAAGAACTTTATTTATTTAATAAATAAAAATTTTTCAAACAAAGCTTAATGAAGGAATCGAGTGAGCTTTGACATGTGGGTATTTGTCAAATTTGGCTTTTATGACTCTCTGAGGATACCCTGGAAAAATGCAGACAACTATAGGTAAAAAAAACATAAAACAAACCCGTCACCTTGAAAAGAATGAAATTTTTTAAAGGGGTAGTCTCAGATTTTAGGGTGAAATCTTAGGGACACCAAACGGGTGCCCTTTCCTACATACTTTTGTCTTTTTAACGATTTATCCCCCTAAAATTTCTCTTCAAATATAATTTTACTAAATTTAAAAATTCATGGCACTACAGTTTAAGATGTCCCCCATAATTTATGAAATTATATATTTTAGTAAGGCCCATAAGCTTAAGTAATCTATAAGACAAAGAGTGTGGTCCCAGGTTGGGCGCTACTACTCCTAATTAGACGGGAAATGTGGTCCCATGTTTAAAAAAATATTGTTGTTGCTAAAACCGAACAAAACTCCTAAAATTTATTAGCAACTACACTCTAGGGAGAGGATTTCCATCCCCATTAAGTAGTTGGGGGCACACAAAAAAATCCACTCCTTTAAAATTTTAGGAGTTTCTGTGACACTTGGAATTTAAATTTAAGCTTCCCTCCCAATTTTTCCTTCCAATAAATTATTTGGGATTCATGAGACCGTAATTCTACTAGTGCTAAAGACTCATATTTTGTCTTTATAGGATAAAAATAAAAACTAATGAGACCCTATTAATGCAAAAATATCCTATTTTTTCTCTCCCTCACACGCTAAAAAAAACTAGCTTGCCCCTTGCATGGGATCACAATCTAAGTACTCTATGAGACCAAGAGTTAGAATAAAAGTGTTCTATGTCATCAAAATCATTTGATCATTTTGTAAATATCATTATATTAGTCTTGTGAAAGGTTTGTTTTGTTTTTGATGTTAGATTTTTTACTATGAATCTTGATAAAAAAATTCATTGTTTTGTCAAGCATCTCTTCCTCGTACAAGGTCGTTAGGTTGTTTACTTTTAGGTTGTTCTCATATTTTATTTGGAAATTGTTATAATGCACTCCTTAATCTACTGTCATTTTGTCTTTATTTTCCAGATTTCCCTCCTCGAGTTATTCCGATAACCCACTACTTCATTTCTAGACTTAGTCTAATTGGCAATTGGTTCATATCTAAGAAATTAACTTTTTAAGACTGTTAGGTTTTCGGGCTCTTCGTACATCTCTATGTGTTCCATGCTCCTTGTTATCTACCTCCAAAAACCTGACATCATCCTTATTTTCAGGTTTTGATCTCTTCGTGCATTGAGACATGTCAAGTTTAGAACATGTCCCATGCCTTGTGCTTTCTGCCCCCGAACCTTACGACCTCCTTTGTGTCGGGTTTTCATACATCCCTCGCATTGAAACATGCATGGTCAAATACATGTTTTGTGTCATGTACATTTCACTTTCAAAACCTAACTTCCTCTAACATTTCAAGTTTTCTCTACATCGGGACATCGTCGGTCAAACACATGTTATATGTTAAATGCTCTTTGATCCTGAAACCTAATTATCCCTTTGTGTTTGATTTTCTTGAGTCAACGACATTGAAGCACACCAAACATGTCTCATGATAAACACTTCTCAATTCCTGAAAGCCACTTCTGCCTCTTATGTTAGGTTTCTTGGTTGCTCATCAGGGGTATTTCCCTGATTCACTTGTGTTGGACTTTGCAAGGTGCTCGACATGTATAATGTCCCAATAATGTGTCGGGTTTCCAAAGGTGTTTTCAAAGTTTCATTGATCTGACAACGACATTTCTAACAGCTCCACCACTTGCAATTAATTATGTATGGTGCCCTTGGCTTCTCTAGTAAGCAATGTGACATGGGGAATGAGTTTGGCAGGGTGCCCATGATTATTTTTAGAAATTTAATGCATGTTATTGGTGGATGTTGACCAAATTCCCTCATTCCTGCTCAGATTAGTGAACTAATACTAAAGAAAATAAGTAAATCCAAATATGTAAGGGTTTAAGGTACCTTGAGATGGGATGACGATGTGAACGGATACAAACAAAAGATCCTTCTCCGTAGTGAGCCAACTGACCTGTAACTCAAAAGAAACTCAACAGTGGATGGATTAGTAGATAGATGTGAGTGTTGCCTAACAACATCAGTCCTAAGAAGTAAGAACTTCCTGGGATGGATGTCAACCCTCATTTTGATAAAGATAAGATAAAACTAGATATTGATAAATTGGATGTAGCAAAATATGAAATAAGACATAAACTGAAAAGTAATGAAGATGACAAAATGTTGATTTGATCTAAATGCATGCAAAGTAAATCAAACCTGGATGGGTCGACAATAAACTGAGCCTACAGAGGGCCAGTTGACGGTTACTGAGGTAGATCAATTGGAACAGTGATTGAAAATGTAGATCTGAAGGCCCTTGAGGTAAATCTGAAGTTGATGATGCACTAAGATGGATCAGACATGAACCTATAAAAGATCTGAAATAGGATATAACCGAAAGGATGCAAGGAAATTATGAAAACTGATGGAAAATGCAAGGAAAATTGATCAAGTTGACAATGATCAGGTAGGGTTGACGATGACTGGGGACTAGCAGATCAGATCTGAGACAACAGAGGGGAAAAATGATAGGATATGAGAGTTGGATGACTGTGGAAATAGAAAGTGGATGGATGGGGATCTAAATGATAAAGAGGAACACAATATGGAGGCTAGGTCGGTGGCAACCAGAAAAAGGTTGACAACAACTAGGGCTGATCTAGACTTGAATGAGAATGAATGGACTGAAACGAAAACCTGTAGATAAGAAATGAGGGCCTGGGAATGACTGGGGTAGAGAGCTCTTGATGATAGTTGAACCTGCACAAGATCTAATGATGATAGTTGTAAAAGAGGGCCTAGACATGAAAATGATAAAAGAAGGATTCAAATCTCCCAAATATGGTCATAAGATCTCCAAGAGAGCTTCAAGATGACTGTAGCAGTTATAGAGAAAGTGACAAATGAAAGCAAGATCGTAAGAAAGCTTGAATAATTCAAAAATTGTATCCTTGAGAAAGGGAGGGGTAGTGTTGGCTTTATAGTGTCGAAGGTGACCTAGATGAGCCGCCGCTGATTATGGGAACCCGTCCATTTGGGTGGTGGGAAGATGGTGAGCTCGAGGCAAGGAGCCCATAGGAAGCGAGATTAGGGTTTTGAAGGATTAAGATGAATGAGGGGTGCATAAGATGAGTAAATGTGTAGGTGGATGGTGGAAATTATTAAATAAAGGCCATGGAGAGGTGAAATCATTAAATGGTGGCCTAGAAAGGATAAAATAGAAGATTTAGGAAGGATAAATAAATTTAATGAGGATTTGGGGATAATTAAGGGTGATTAGGGAAGATTGATTAAATGGTGGGAAATAATAGTAAGTGGGATAAATTGAATTTAGGAGGGAAAGGAAATTCAAAAGGAAAGAGAGGTATGTATGTATGAAAGACAACGAAGAGTGAACGCAGGGTGAGGGGTAGTGATACCAAAAATTGGTGTCTACATTTGCCCCTTTTTGTTGAGTGGTTTACGTTGTGCAAGCCACGAGACAAAAACAAGGAGAATTGAAAAGATGATTGATTGGGTGCTCCCCCTCAAACTAGGGGTCGGCGACACAAAGGAAGTCAGTCACGAGTTTGAAAGAGATAGATGAATAAGGATGAGAAAAGATGAGATAAGATATCCTAGACAAGGATAAACAAAAACTAAGAAGTAAATAAAAATATGGATGTGATTTTGGAATCACTTCAGTAGGGAACAAAGTACGACCTCAATGGAGATGACAAGAATTTCCTACAAACCTGTGAGTCAGTGAAAACCACTTAAAATGGATGGAATCTAATGGGAATCCACTCAAATAGATGTGCAAGCCATGGGACCAACGGGTCAAGGCAAACATCAAATATGCACAAACAAATGCAAAAGTGGTCAAGACAAGGGTTGCGAAAAAAGAGGATAGGGCGGGGATAAAAGTGAACGTGATGTCCTTTGATAGGAGGAATTGAAAAGATGAGTCCAGGGTGGGATGAAAAAGAGATAAAATAATGGTGCCCTAAGAGGGAACACAAAGATAGCCACATAGGTGAAATGATGCAAGACAAAGATGAGAGATATAATGAAGCCCGGGGGGACAAATAAATATGTGATATGAAGACCACTCAGGGAAAGAGTGGAAGAAAAGATAATTTGAAAGGAAGGATTGATCGAAGAAGGTAATGAGTGATATGAATTAAAAGGATAAAACCGAGTTGACGGTGAATGGAGGCACTCGACGGTGACTAGGGTAAAGTGGTGACGACCCAAGGGGGTTGGTAGCGACCAGGGTCAGTGGGCTATATAAGCTTGTGGGTCAGCCGATTAAACTCATTTGTATTGTGTAGTGAAGATTGAGAGCTCTGAGCGATAAAGAGAAAGTGATATTTTGAGAGAAATAAGGGTCATATGAGTAGGGAGGAAGCACCAGAGGACCCGTAGGTTGGTAAGTGCCTAAACCCTAGCTTGTTTTTAAGAATATTTGATATTTTTGTTTATTTTTTTTACATTTTTTCAAATTTTGGGGTCGGTGTAAGAGGAGGTCACCAACGAATGGGTATGGTTGCCATCAACTGGGCCTAAAAGGGCGTTAATCCAAGCTTAGAGGCGTCGACCCAACATGGGTCAGCATCGACCAAGGCTAGGATGGCAGATTTTAGATTTTTTATGATGATGAGGTGTTAATGTTGTCTATTTGATTAGTTTTGCATGCCCAAGAGACCTTATATCTACGACATAAAGTACCTACCTTATTTGATCAAATTAGAGGGGATGTTATAGATGTTGAGTGGGATCACTTAGCTGCAGTTGGATTAAGTGGATTCTATCATTAATAGTGGATTCCAGGAGATGTTGGACTTATGATTACACTAGTGGATAGGTGGGATGTGCGTACAAGCACATTCTGGTTTAGGACGGCTGAGATGACCGTCACACTTAAGGATGCATACAACATCCTGAGGCTACCTATACAGGGGGAGCCCATACATCTAATCATAGTTTACAATAGATTGGGGGGTTTAACATGACTTTTTAGAGCTGATGCCCCAAAGATTACCTTCTCATATGGGGCTTTCCATATAGAGACACGATATGAGTGTGGTGTGGCTAGGAGTTGCTTGATATGGTTAGTGATGATTGCAATTTCCAACTATGCACTACCAAAATTAGGGGGTGTTAGATTCCCATGGACACTGGTAGGTGTTGTTGTAGATATTATGGATCATAGGATTGTAGATGTTAAATAGTAGCCATACTGTGAATATCCTACATGATCATGAGCATATATAGATTTTCTTGGGATGTGGCAGATATGGTGGGTGCAGGGCAGGAGGCTTGAGATCATATAATCCATATAGTTTGAAAGAGTCAGATGGCAGTTTGGAGTTGTTTAGAAAGTGCCCAAGGAGTTTATCAAATATAGGTGAGATGAGTTAGAGAGGGACTTCCGATTCCTGACATGGCCAACCCTTTGGAGGAGGTGGGGGAACCATGGGATGATGATGATGTTAGAGTAGGGGTTGGATATGTAGATTGAATGATGAGGACATGGGCATCCTAGACGACACCGGAGGGGGTCGAGGGGGAAGATGAGGAGGAGGAGGAGGATACAAAGGAGGAGGTTTCCCCTAGAGGTGATGAGGATGACAATGGAGGGGCTACCACAGAGATAGATCAGTTATGTGTAGAGCGCGACTTATCATGTCTAGAGAGGGACACCACACACGAGGAGTGAGAGAAGGCACGACAAGAGACCCTAGTCTTACGCCAGGAGAGGGACCAGGCCAGACAACATTATGACAAATATAGGAGACAAAACGAGGCTTACATAACATGATATGGATACCTTAGTCCTAAATTGGCTACATATTCGAAGAGTGGGGTGCTAATGACATCACAAGGAGTTGGACAGATGACACTGGCATGCACAATACCCCTGGATCTATACATAGCACTGACAGTTGAGGCACAATACTATGAGAGGATTGTGACATCGAGGCTGCCATGGATTCCGAGATACACAACATATCTTGCTGAGAAACAAGGTGTAGGTGGTGCAACACCATCTGGGAGCACAATGAGCATGGTACAACCACAATGAGGTGCGGGCCATGATGGAGGTGATGAGACCTAGAGATTGATTCAGGCACCTGCCCTAAGGGGGCAAGATTTTAGACTATATGATGTAGAGTTTACTGATTTTGATGAGTATCCAGATTGAGACAGGACCCTAAGTGGCTTGTGAATTGATGTATACATGTATTTGGATATATATATATATATATATATATATATATATATATATATATATGATTTTTGTTGTGGTTCATTATATGTCATGTGTTTTGATGATGCTTAGTTTAGATTTAGATGTGATGATGTTTGATCATGATGTTATGGATTTGATTATAATGATCATGGATATGATGTGGATTATATGTAAATGTCATGGATTTTGGATGTAAATTGATATTAGAGATTTGATTGAGACGTGACTTAGAATGCATATATAGATTGTTAAATGGTCTACGTGCTATCATGGATAGATTGAGATATGGTTAACTAATGGAATAAACAATGTGGTGGATTTATAAATGTGTTAAATGTAAGTAATATGGATGAGTGACGAAGTACTTAAAAATATACACATAAAAATGAAATGGTTAAATTAGGAAGAGTATGCTTGATGTGAGAGAAAGGATGTGACTTCGATACAAGGTAACTGTACGACATAAAATCAACACATGACCTTCTTCACACCCAACCTCCAGAGGTCGTGCCGAGACAACCGGTGTAGAACGGAAGTGGATGTGGATGTGGTAGTGACAAACAAGCTAATTAGGCAATTTAATATCTTCTACATGCAATATTGGGATATGCAAGTCTAAAGCGAAGAATGCTCTCCTGACCTGAAGCGGTGTGATCGATAGATTAGATATGATGGCTGCATGTGACTCCAATCAATGTCAAGCTCTACCGAGATTCTATTTATTGGTTGTTGAACATGTGGGAAATGACCTGCGAGCACCTCGAATAGATTTCCAGACAAGGTCATGGAAGTAAAGTGAGAGGTGTGATGGAGCCGCAAGGACTATGACTGATTTTCCATTCTAGTCCAGAAAGTCTTAGCTTGATTGGCTGTTATGTTCAATACAAAAAAATATGCAATGATATATGGCAGAGGTGGTGATGACCTAAATACCAGTGTGTACAAACTAGTGTCAATATCCAATTGGTTAGCAGGTCCATTGGGTTGTGGGACCTGAGGATCACAACCAAATACTCTTGGAGGTTGTGGCCCTTGTATGGTCATGCGCGTAATCAAACCTTGTTGCAAGGAGTAGTCAAGTAATCACATGCTTGATTAACAACAATGTTTAGTGTGTTTAGTTGTTCTATTTTCTCAGCAAATATTGCGGGTATGCGCAGAACTGTTAAACACAAGCTTGTATCAATGTCGGTTATCAATTCCAACCCATTAGGTTGTGGGAGCAGGGGATCGCAACCGTAAGTCTTTTCCTATTGCGGACCGCTGATGGTCATGTAAATTGAGTTTGAATAATTGTTGCAACACAAGCCAACTATCAAAAGAAATCTAATCTATGTTTTTGATGTTTTCACAATATATTGGAACAAAGCAAATGAAAGGAAACTAATCTAGCAAAAATAGATGTTTTTATTCTTTTCTATTTTTAAGCAATGCATCTAATCTAATAAACAAACTAAATACAAATGATTAGCTGGATGTAGCTAATTACTTGTGTGGATTTGTGAATTTAAATCTAAAACAACTAGTCTAATATAATAAAAAACCCTTTAAACCCTATCTCAGAGGTGAAGAACAAATCATAACCTAGAAGAGCTATTGTTCTTCACAACTTCCCTGGTAATGTCAAAGAGCGAGCTTCCTAATGATCTGATCTACTTGTAATTACCTAATTAATTGAAATGAACGATTTCGTTACTCTATTTGATATGTAATTGAAATTAATGATTTGCAATTGACAATTTGATGAACAAAGGAAAAAAAACACACAACTCCAACCTAGATGAGCAAGAGCTTTGGAAAATCTAGTTGTATCTGTATCTTTCCCTTCAGTTTATTCCTTTCTTTCTTCGAGTGTTCATATGAGTCCAAGGAATTGGGAATGCAAGAACAACAATGGAAGAACACGCTTGAGCAATGGAAACTTGAAGGTAGTATGGTTGCAATGTAGGTAGAAGAGAGATAGCACAAGAGATCTGAACTTGGCTATGCAATTCCTAGTAAGATTGTGGCAGTAATACAATGCAAGATACACAAAAATTCTCAAGCCCTTTGCTTGAATACAAGCATGGAATATATAGGAATTGGAGTTGGGATGTGCCTTCATGCACAAGGTAAGAAGAGGCAGTTCAAATAATTAAATCTATTTAAAAATAGAAGAAGGAAGGAATACCATGCAAATAAGACTATTTTTAGGCAATTTGGTTCACAAACGCACCCTAAAAGTCGAGTTAAGTGAAAACACCCGTGTCAAAATCATGCATGAAGAGTTCTAGAAAAATCATTCAGGACTGTCGCCCTATGTAGGAAGGCGGTCCTAGGACTGCTGCCCAAACCATAATGATCTCTTTTTTTGTTTAGTAATGTTGATATATGATAATGTAGTCACATTGTAATATTGAACTTTAATTTCTCTAAGTAAATTTTTGTACTTCGTGTTGTCTTGAAAAAATGTGGTGATACAATGATATGATAAGTAAATGTACTTGCCCCACTCCTTACTCCACGCAACCAGTAAGATGCGAGGGCTCAACACCAAGAGCATGAAAGGGCACAAGTTATGAAAATTTGTTGAATGGTAATGATGAGGGAAAGAAAATTATTTGACAAAACCAAATTGGGGCGTTGCAACCTCACCCTACTCAAGCTACTTCATAGTTTAGAATGTCATTTGATTTGCAGTTTATCTAGACTTAGATCCGTAGATGGCCACTTGGTTGACAAAATCTGGTTTTGAGGTTTTAAACTCTTTTGGAATTTTGGACATCTAACTCACTTTGTTTTAATTTATGATTTCATAACATTTGAATGAACTGTTTCTAAATTTCAAGTTTATCAAAGAGACCCCCTACACCTTGTCCCATGCTACCAGTAGGAAGCATGGGCTCATCACCGTGGATAAGGCATAGGTGAGTAAGGGCATTTCTCTCCTTTCCCAACCCTACATCACCAGTAAGAGATGTAAGCTCGACACTGAAGGTTGGTAGGGAAAAGAAATGTGTAAAATAAATTTTTTCTGTGGATTTACATTTGACTTACTTATTTAGGAAATTTTTTTAGAATGTTCTTATTTCCAAAGAGATATTTACGAGATAAATGCGACACCATGAAGCTTCTAAAACAGACTATTTGCAAAGACACCTAACCTAGAAAGAGACCCAAAGTCGAACCAAGTATGCAAGCCTTGGTATGGTTATAGTCAAACTTTGTCTTATCCTGTTTGGACTAATGAAATGATTCAAAAATAATTGATGATACCGTGAAGATTTGAAGAGACATGATTTGAATGTTTTTCCAATATTTTTAGAAGTTTTTAGGAATTGCTACAAGAATAAGTCCCTTGGTCACAAATTTTAGGAAATGAACTGGAAGATGAAAATGTAATGCAGATGCAGTAATATACATATGGAAATGCAGGTGAAACTACATGTCATGATAGCTAAGGTGAAGAACGTTGACGAATATCAAATTATTCACCCCTAAGAGTACACGTCGGAGAACCATGATCCTTAAAATTTCTGTTCTCTTGACAAGGGCCTACCACTCTGGGTTTAAACTTACCACCCTTGCCTAGAAGTGTATATGTCCAATCATTAAAATCATTTATCTGAAAGAGGCATTTGTGAACCTCTTTGTCATGTTTTTGAGACATGGTGTGTGGGTGAGCATGACTATGCTGCTCGACCTCGTTTCCCATGTAGAGCATTGTGTTTTCTTGTGACACTCTCTGAGTGGTGAGGCCTTGCCCCATGGATATGTCAAGCTTAGTTTCAGATGCACATGGGTTGAAACCAGATGTTAGAATAGCAAAACCCTTAGAGATGGTTTTGATGGGCATCATTTTAATCTCAAATTGCCCCTCTTTGTTTGTTAATTCTATCATGTTTATACCTAGATCTGGATCGTCAGAGGGAAGAGATATTAAACCAAGAAGACTACCCATCGCTTGTGGTTCAAACTAGAGGAAGATCAGATCTTCTCTCTCTAAGAGTTTCATAATTTCTATTGTGGTTTTAGTGGACACTGTTTCCATAGATATTGATTTCCTCTTATCTATTTTTTCCACCTCAAATGTTTTTGGGTCAAAGACCTCAGCCTTTAGAACATCCAGGGTGCTTGGGGCTAACTCTTTTGATGGAGGTGGGTTGTTCAATTGATTCATAGGAAGTTCATACCTCGTACGGACTCCTTTCTTCTTCTCGAGGTTTTCTAAGTGTATATCGAAGAGCTTAGGATCATCTTGAGTGATGAAGACCTTCCCCAAATGGAGGAATCTAATCTCCAGGAACAGGGTAGAAGGGATAGCCTTCATTCGATGAATCCAGGGTCTCCCAAGGATCATATTATAACTTGTTTCCCTGTCGATGATGTAAAACTCTGTCAAGATGGTTTTTGGACCAAGTGTGATTGGAAGAACTATGGTTCCAATCGAGGTCGCTTTAAGACCGTCATACCCCCATAACGTGTTTCTTATAGAGGAACAATTTGTCTCTCTATATCCAAAATTCTGCAAGAAAGAGAAGGGAACCACATTTACAACAACCCCGTCGTCAATCATTACTCTCTTAATGCAATTTTTATAAACCCAAACTTGTAAAAATAAGGTAGGATCACCTCTTCAAGAAGTTTCAGCGTCAGATGGAATCTTGTCTATATCGAAAACAAACCCAATATCCCCATCATTCTGTCTCAGACGATGTATGTCAAAGTCAGTATGATTTATTTGAGTGCTAGGAGGTGATGTAACATGGATTAAATGACCAAGACCTAGTGCATTGAGCAATGCAGAATGATGCGCAGGTGAATTTTTCAGCAAATCTAAAAATGAAATGTGAGAAAAGGTCCTGTTCAAATCTGATATTAAATCGTAGGCTACTATTGGTTCAACGGTCGTAGGAATGGCATCCTACGAGAAGGAAAGAGTGGGTATAGGTTATGAAACATACTCCTTCGTCTGAGTTGTTGCATTAATATCACGCTAAACCTCTAGCTCAACTAATCCCAATATCTGTGTATTATCATTTGAACCAAGGTTAGGAGAAACCCGAGAGTTGTCAGAGGTTGAGGCTTCACGTTCGTTGTTTCCTATAAGAATGCCCTTGTTTATATTTAAGGATCTACTTGGGAATCCCCAAGGCATTTAGGGTTCACATTTTGAGGTGTGACAGATCCGGTATGACTAGGTTATGGGTTTGTTTCAGGATTTGCTATGAACATGTCTACAAAGAGTTACCTTTGGTTTTTGGCAAGTCTTTGGAGAAATTTGTTGCAATCACAACAAGTCCTATAATCATGACCTCGAACCTTATGATAACCACAATATAGGTTAGGGTCATAATCTCTTGGCCTTTAATAAGCGTCTTACTGTTTGATTATAACCTCGGTTGTAGTTTTGAACTTGATTGTTATAACCATGATTCGATGCGCTATTGGCTAGAGTTTCGATATTGGTTTGGGCCTTGGGTTTGATTTTTATTTCGTGGCAGATGATTTACATCAACTGTGTTGACATATGACACAGTGTTAGATCCTCTTTGATTACCCTAGTTTTTTTTATTGTTATTGCTGTCATTATTTGGAAAACCAACATTCTTGGCTTGATTAGTAGCACTATTCATGGTAGCACCATGATTTCGACTCACACCTTTAGGTCCTTGGTTGTTGGCACCATTGCTTTGATAATTTACATTATTTTGATTTGGGGATACCAATTTCCCATTGGGACCATAGATCTTATTCCCACTATCAATTATGGCTTGGTCAATTCAAAGCACACCTTCCAAAACTTCCTCATAACTACAGAAAGGAATTTTTTGGACCTCTTCCTTAGTCTCTCGATTGAGCAAGCGAAGGAAAAGATCACAGAGTTCCATCTAATCCATGTTGGGCACACTTGTAGAGGAATAGAGAACTTGGCACCATCTCTAGATGAAATGAGCGGAAGATTCATTTTTCTCCTATCTAATGTGCAGGAACTCCCTAATCCCTATACGCAACTTGGTCATGTCAAATGCTTTGATGAAATCGGAAAAAAGTTGTTTAAAGGAATATATAGAAGCTTCTGGAATAGGGTAATACCAATCCAATGTGATTCCTTTGAGAGTCTTTGGAAAGATCTTAGCCACTACAACATCCCAAGGAAGCAATTCCTTGATAGCAGTAGCATAGGCCCATATGTGAGCATTCGGGTCTCCTTCTCCCTTAAATTTTGGAGGATCCGACAATGGGCGTGGAAGCATGGCACCACGTATGATGAAGCCAAGAGGCTCCTTTAAGTACTCAGCATATGTACCCATTGCATAAGATTCCACCATTGAAGATCCTCGATGAGGAGGTAGAGGAGGAGTTGGATAAGTAACATTATAAGCGGTGACGGGAACATATGGGGTTCCTTGATATGGAATGCAGGTAATGGGAATGGTGTATGGGTCCATCTAGGGAGCTTTTGAATACATGTGCATATAAGGTGGGATAGTACCTGAATATGGACTAGGGGGCATAAAACTAGGGAACGCCGCATTACCTTTTGTGGCGACATTCGAGAACATACTTCCGGCCAGCCCTTGTGTAGGATAAGCATGAGAAGGATGAGGACTCATCCCTAGTGTGTCTAACCATGTGAGAAGATCACCTAGATTTGAATGAACCATATGACCTTATTGTACAGGATATTGTGTTGATTGCTCATTGGAAGGGATGTATCCTTTGCTGTTAACTGGATACCTCATGTTCTACCATACTGTATGTGTTGGTCATGAAGTTTGGGCACTTTCTATCTCTCTAATCCTCCCCACTAATGTAGAAATGAGATCGTTGGGAGAGGATTGAGTCCCTTGTTAGGGTACTTGTGGTGTAGGGTTCGATTGAGCAGGCGCATGATACCCTCTTATGAATTGTTCAGTGTTATAATTCTTGTCCTCCTCAGAAGTAAGAATCTTAGGATAGGCATTCAAAATCTCAGAGGCTGTAGCCTTCATTCTATCCAAACAATCATCTATCTAACAAAGAGGATTAGTTATTCGTGTAAATAGATCATCTTATGTTGATTACATGGAAATGTGAGGACTTGACAAGACTTTGTGGTAAGAACCTACTCCATTTTTGATAACAACGTGGTTTGCATTGGGTTGACCATATTACATGTTCAATGGTTGATCAACCTCCTCCATCCTTACACAGTAACTAGGGTTTGTAGTGTAACTAGGGGAAGTTTGTACGTTGCTTGTGTAATTTTTGCCCCATCTTGAAAGAGAAGGGGATTTTTGTGGTTGAACGTTGGTGTAATATCTATCAGAGCCAAATGGCCCACCAAACTCTCTTCTAGACATATTTTAGAAAGTATAAAATACCTACCAAAATAGGGGAAGAAATGGAGAGGTGAGGTAATAGCAATGAAAGAAAAGAAAACAAGAAGGAATTAATCCTTCACATCGGGTTCACCAATTTTGTATGACAGAAAATCAACACGTGACCTTCTTCGTACCTGACCTCCCGAGGTCGTGCTAAGATAACCGGTGTAGAACGGAAGTGGATGTGGATGTGGTAGTGATAAACAAGCTAATTAGGCAATCTAATGTCTTCTACACACAATATTGGGATCTAGGAGTCTAAAGCAAAGAATGCTCTCCTAACTTGAAGTGGTGTGATGGATCAATCAGATATGATGGCTACTTAGAGACTCCAATCAATGTCGAGATTTACCAAGATTCTATTTATTAGTTGCTGAACATGCGGGAAATGACCTGCGGGTGCCTCGAATAGATTTCCAAACAAGGTCATGGAAGTAAAGCGAGAGGCGTGATGGAGCCGCAAGGACTATGGATGATTTTCTGGTCTAGTCCAGAAAGTCTTAGCTTGATCGGCTACTATGTTCAATATAGAAAACTGTGCAATGGTATCTGGTGGAGATGGAGATGACCTAAATACTAGTGTGTGCAAACCAGTGTCAATATCTAATTGGTTAGCAGGTCCATTGGGTTGTGGGACCTAAGGATCACAACCAAATACTCATGGAGGTTGTGGCCCTTATATGGTCATGCGCGTAATCAAACCCTGTTTCTAGGAGTAGTCCAATAATCATAGGCTTGATTAACAACAATGTTTAGTGTGTTTAGTTGTTCTATTTTCTTAGCAAATGTTGCGGGTGTGCGCATAATTGTTAAATGTAATCTTGTATCAATGTCGGTTATCAATTTTGGCCCGTTAGGTTGTGGGACCAGGGGATCACAACCGCATGTCTTTTCCTATTACAGACTACTGATGGTCATGTAAATTGAGTTTGAATAATTGTTGCAACACAAGCTAACTATCAAAAGAAATCTAATCTATGTTTTTGGTGTTTTCACAATATATTGAAACAAAGCAAACGAAAGGAAACTAATCTAGCAAAAATAAATGTTTTTATTCTTTTCTGTTTTTAAGCAATGCATCTAATCTAATAAACAAACTAAATACAAATGATTAGCCGGATGTAGCTAATTACTTGTGTGGATTTGTGAATTTAAATCTAAAACAACTAGTCTAATATAATAAAAAAACCCTTTAAACCCTACCTCAGAGGTGAAGAACAAATCATAACCCATAAGAGTTATTGTTCTTCACAACTTCCCCAGTAATGTCAAAGAACGAGCTTCCTAATGATATGATCTACTTGTAATTACCTAATTAATTTAAATGAACAATTTCGTTACTCTATATGACATATAATTGAAATTAACAATTTGTAATTGACAATCTGATAAACAAAGGAAAACAAACACACAACTCCAACTTGGATGAGTAAGAGCTTTGGCAAATCTAGTTGTATTTGTATCTTTCCCTTCAATTCATTCCTTTATTTCTTTGAGTGTTCATATGAGTCCAAGGAATTGGGAATGCAAGAACAACAACGAAAGAAGACGTTTGAGCAATGACAACTTGAAGGCAGTTTGGTTGCAATGCAGGTAGAAGAGAGATAACACAAGAGATCTGAGCTTGGCTATGCAATTCCTAGCAAGATTGTGGCATCAATAGGATGCAAGATACACAAAAATTCTTAGGCCCTTTTCTTGAATACAAGCATGGAATATATAGGAATTGGAGCTGGGATGTGCCTTCATGCACAAGGCAAGAAGAGGTAGTTCAACTAATTAAATCTATTTAAAAATAGAAGAAGGAAGGAATACCATGCAAACAAGAGTATTTTTAGGTAATTTGGTTCACAAACGCACCCTAAAAGTTGAGTTAAGTGAAAGCACGTGCATCAAAATCACGCATGAAGAGTTCTGGAAAAATTGTTCAGGACCGTTGCCCTACGTAGGGAGGCGGTCCTGACACTAAAGGTCAAAACATGCATAGATTGAAGCAAAAAGCTAGAAGAAAGTGTGGAAAAGCTAAGGATTCCTAGGCTACAAATATACGTTAAAAATGGTTTTTGGAGCTTGAACACCTTCTTGAAAGGACTTGAATCATTATTGGGGATTTTTTAACCATTTTCTGACAATGTAGCACATGCAATTTCAGGTGCGTACAGTAACCAAAAGGATAAAAATGACACTTGATCGTAGTAAGGAGCTTACAAAGAAAGGATGCTTCAAATCGGATTGGAGGTAAACAAGAAAAGGAACCAATCAAGGGAATGCACTTGCATCCAATAGCGGTTCTTAACACACAACCATTGATAGTTACTGATCTCAAGAGTCATGAGAGAGAGTATGGAAGGTGAACTTATATATGTAATGTCAACATGACACAAGAGGTTTGGATGACACTTGTACATGGGAATACAAATTCTCCATATGTGGGTGTTCTCTAAGTATATGCCCTATCCCTAAGAAATATGGTGCAAAATGATCAATTAGCGGGAAGTTTGCTATATGGATAAGAAAGATGATAGATGCACGAAGCTTTCTTAGGATGCTTTCTTTTGAAAATTTAATAATTTTGATTTTGAGTATATAAAAGGATGATTAATATAGAAATCATTTACTGCCATGGTATGATATGGTATCCATACTTTGAGGGAGTTGATCTAAATTTTTCTTTTATGACTTTTTTCTATTGGATTATTTCTTTTATAAATGGAAGAATGAGATATTCATGATAACTATCATTCTAAGGTATCGGTATATACTTTTTGAAATTTTTATGCTTTTATGAACATAGCTATTCCTTTAAGGTAGTAATCTATTGTATCTTTTAGATATGATAGTATTTTAAGATGAGCATCTGATGATTTTTACTTTTGAGGGAAGAGCTAGGGATAGACTACGTAAATCACTTAGGAGAGAATAAAGAAGTATACGAGTGACACCCGTAGACCCTTAGCATGGTTCTAATAGGTAAACAAAAAGGGAATTTTATGTAATGATAAAAAAATTCCCAACTAGAAGAAGGAAATTGTCCTTAATGAATATGCTATGGGAAAGAGCCATGGTTCCCACAATCAATGTCTTAGATAAGAAAGTGATGATAGACCACATAATTCTAAATCATTACAATGAAAGATGGAGATGGCTAATGGTTGGATGGAAGACCATTGAGATAACTAAATTCTCATTAGTAGGTATTTTAAAAATAGATATGATGTGAGTGTAATATGTTAAAAGTTTTTGTTTCTGGTTTACCATCAAGAGATGCCAAATGATAGGATCTAAACCCGTATACTTATGCATGATAAAATAAGGTACTAATCCAGTTGGGAAAAAAATTTCTGCGTTGAATCCTTTCTAAAGTAGTGACGTTTTTATTCTCTTTAAGGACAAGGTCACCAATATTAAATTCGTGTTCCTTGAGGTGTTTATTACGTAATACATGTGTGATGTAATCCTGATATACATGATGATTTTCAAGAGCGATAATGTGGTGTTCATGTAATAAATCAACATGTCCTAGACACTCTTAGTGATAATATTTGTTAGAGACAGAAGTCACAAAGTGAAATGTGTAAGGAAAGGATTTGGAATTCAGGAAGTAAGGAAGAATCTAAAGAACCCCAAAGGAGATAGAAAGGAGTAGCAACCCGTAGAGGTTTCAATGTTAGTATCGATAAGCCCAAATAGTAAAGGGGAGTATGAATGTGCCAATTATGACATGATTTATCAATAGTCTTAGTAAGCATATTTTGAATATGTTTTGCTATTGGCTTCATGGCCTGGCCGTTAGCTTGAGGATAGTATGGTGATGATAATATAAGCTTAATATTAAAAAGATTCGCAAAGCTTCTTGAGTATATTTATTTTTTAAGGAATATATTGTTGTCCGTGATGATTTTTTGAGGGCCGCCTGAAGAGGTAAATGATATGGTGATAGCTGTAATAAACAATCTGATTGGATTTGATTGATGGGAGTTGAATTGAATTCCACATATTTGGTGAAATAATTAGTAGCAGTGATGACAAAATGATGGCATTGGAAAGAACGTGCGAAATGATAAGGTCGATGAAGTCAAGGCCCCATTGCGAAAAAGGAAAAAGGGTGCTGAGTTGGCTGTAAGGAATGACTAGGAATGCATAATATACTGGAATACTACTAGCATTAGATGGATTTCTTAATGTAGTCACATTAGTCTTAAATGAAGAGAGGGCAAAAAATAACCCATGCATGAAGGAGATACTTGGCAACATCCAATCCGCTAAAATGGCCACCATATACACCATTGTGGACTTCTTAGATGGATAAAGTCGTATTCATGAGATTCAAGGCAACATGAAGCAAGATGCCATGAAAGCCATCACTCGTATAGAATTCTACCAAGGATGACGTAGTAGAAATTAGCACATTGAAGAAATGACATCCTACCATTTTGAGATAGGTTAGAAGAGATGGCTTAGATTGAGAAATATAGTCAAAGATTTAATAATATCCAAAGATCATGAGAATTAGATGTTGACATAAGATTGATGCCGATGTAAGCTCATTAACATGAGATGGTTGATCAACATGCTAAATGAACAACAACAGATAGCTTATACTATTTATTTTTCCATGGGATGAGGGATGCAAGGGATATGCGATAGTGTTTGCGAAGTGGTTAGATGAATAGATGGACAGTTTGGATGGTGTAGAAACTAAATGTTATCCAAGAAGAAAGTTGATAATATCCTTATAATTTTAAAGGATCTCATTATTACATTGATAGATTCCTTTATGACTTTTGAATTGATTTATGATGACCTGAGAATCCTGCATAAATTTCAAGGATGTATATGATTCCAAGTAAGATAATATTTTTTATACCTAATATTATAGTTTCATACTTTGGCCATATTGTTTGTACATTTGAAATTAAGTTTATAAGCAAAATAGAAATATGGAGTTTCGCAAGAAGGAATGATAATAAAACTGAAGCGTATCCCCCTTGTTGAAACACTTAGATCCATCAAAGAAGAGTGTCATCTTGAGAGGAGAGTATTCATGGTCAAAATTGTTGATAAGTTCATCTAAAAATTTCTCATGAGGAAGACGATCATCAGGAAGAGGGGTTTCAGGAAATTGATTTGCAATACCTTGGCCGTTGATCAATTTATAAGAGATGAACTCCACTTCAAACTCTTTCATGAGCATGACCCATCAAGTGATGCGCTCACTATGATACAAATTGGAATGCATGGTATTAAGAAGATGAAAGCTAAAAACGACGTAAGTCTTATTATTAAGAAGATAATGGTGAATCTTGGAAGGTAGTAAAGATAAAGAGCGCATCAATATATCTTTTCAGCTTCAGTTTAGCGAGTTTCATAATCATGAAGAGTGAATGAATGATGTAATATACAACTTACTCCCTTCCCTTATCATCACGATGTGCCAACATGGCTCTTAGAGAATAATCATAGGAAGAGACATAATGATAAAAAGGATCCTCCTTCACATGGAGGTGTAATCACAAGTAGAGAATAGGAGATATTGTTTGAGATCCTCACGGGATTTTTTGTAATTATCAGGTCCCAATTTAAAGTTAACATATTTATGAAGAAGATGGGGAAAACATTGAAAATAGTCAGAAAATTGTCATATGAAACGATGGATTTGATTGAAGGTGGCATTGGATATTACGAATATAATTTAAGTTAGAAGGATGGAGGAATCTTGAGGATATCCTTGGTCTTTGTGGGGTCAAATTTAATACCCTTGATAGAGACGATAAAGTGAAGGATTTTACCAGTTATCCCTCCAAACACACACTTGGATGGATTGAGACGGAGGAAAAAGTATGAATAAAGCACTCAAAAAAGGACATCAAGGATGGAAACGATGGTTATGTTGACGATGCTATGGATTTACTAAAGAGATCATCAACATATTCCTCTATAGTTTTATGGATGAGATTGTAAAATATGTAAGTCATTTCTTGTTGATATGTGGCTTCAACATTTTTTTCAGACCAAAGGGCATAACGGGATAACATAAAGTTCCCCCAAGGAGTGATAAAAGAATTATTATTATTGGTTTTATGGTGCAATGAGGATTTGACTATACCCAAAGAAACCATCTGTAAGAGAAAGTATCTCATGGCCCACAATAAGGTCTATGAGTTGACCGATGTCAAGAAGAAGGAAATCATCTTTAGAGAAAGTGGGGTTTAAATCTCAAAATTTAGTACAAATACGAAGCTTTCCAAAATATTTGGAAATGGGTATGATATTAGAAACCCATTACACATAGTCGATAGGGATGATGAAATTAGCTGAAAGGAGGCATTACAAATCCTCTTTAACAAGGATGATAACTTGAGGGTGCATGCGACAAAGCTTCTACTTGACCAGCTTAGCGTTAGGAAATGTAATGATGATGGAAGGACCGAGGCCTGACATATTGACGTACAACCATGCAAAGTCTTGTTTATGTCAAGAAAGGAACGTGGTGAAAGATTCAAGCTCCTATGGATCAAGGGATTGGCTCACTTTGAGGATGCGGGGCTCTTGCGGAGTCCCTACGTTAATGTCGACGGTGGATTTGTCAAGAAGAGTGGATGTGTTTAGCGGTAGGGTTTATAAATATAGGAATATTCTTTCCCTATGAAATAAAGAATGGAATCATCATCGGTGAATTGAATAACATCAATGGTTGAGGATTCTTCCTCTATCATATCCAAAAATTGAAGAGGGAGGGACCTAGGTTCACCGTCACATTGATAAGTAACCGGTCCTAAGGTGA